>JAWWNF010001052.1:0-347243 GCA_034641395.1 Darevskia armeniaca
GTCTTTGCAGACGCCCCCGTTGAGGCAGGGCTGCTGGAGCTGGCACTGGACCTCAGACACCTCGCAGCGCTCCCCTGAAGAGATCGAGACAGAAACACACCACCGTAAAGAGCATGGAGAAGGTGGGCCCACCTTCAAAGCTATGATACTAGCGGGAAAGGCAACAATAGCTTCAGGTTGGAAAGATAGAGAAAAATGGACAGTAGAGGTCTGGAATAATTATTTGTTTGAATTTATCCAGTCGGACATTGTTGAAGTCATGTCACAGGAAATAACATGGAGGGACAAGTCCACTAGGACAGCGTTTCTCAACCGGTGTTCCGCGGCACACCACTGTGTCGCGAGACGTCGGCTGGTGTGCCGCGGGAAAACCGTTGGGGACCCATGCCGCAGGCGCATGGCGGCGGCTCCAGTGGGGGAAAGGGAGCGCAGAGGGCCACCGCCAAGAGGAGGCACCGCGGAGAGGCTGCCAGGCTCTGCCGCACATGCGCAGGCTGGGAGCTCGCCGCCGAATCTGATTGGTTGCCAGGGACCAGTGGGAAGTCGGAGGAGGGAGACGCGGGGGCTGCCGGTAGCTGCCGCCATTTTGCTGTTGGGGGGCGCTGAAGCCCGGCGGCGGCCGCCGGAACAGCTCAGGAACTTCAGGCGGGGAGATGTTGCGGCGGCGCTGTGGAGCCCGGAGCGGCTCCTGTCCGCTGCCCGGACTCATGGCGCACTCCCGCCTGCGCGAGCTCCGGGCCGCGATCGCTGCCCTCACCGGGGTCCACATCCAGGCCCAGCGCCTGCTGCTTGGTTTCCCCCCGCTCGGCCTCGACCTCGGCGACGGGGAGTGGCGCCTCGGAGAGCTCGGCATCCACTCTGGTGGGAGCCGGAGAGAGGTGGCGCAGGGGGGCGCTGGTGGGCGCGGGTCGGGAGGTTGGAGGTTGCTGCGCTCGGGAGCGCGAGGGCGACGGGGATCCCCGGGTGGTTGTGTCTTCCTGGCGCTGCGGTTGGGGCTGTGGGGCTGCTGCTGTGGCGAGCCGTTTAGGCTTCCCTGGGCCATTTTACTTTGGGCGCATAGCTCCGTGATTTCCATTGCCATGGCGACGTTGCCGCCGCCATTTTGTGGGTGCACAGCGTCTCCTTGTGATTTTTTGACATTTTCTGGTGGTGGTGTGCCGCGAGATTTTTTTCATGAGACAGGTGTGCCGTTGCCCAGAAAAGGTTGAGAAACACTGCACTAGGATAAGGACCAGATGGAACCCCTATCTTCAATGGATAAAAACTACTGGAATGAAAGACATTTGGTGGAAATTAAAGACGTTATGCCCGTGGCTGAGGACAATTGTTTGAACCCTTCCAATGGACATGGTTGGGTAGGGGGGGTGGGAAGGGAGGGAAAGGAAAAAAATTGCACGGGAAATTAAAAATTGGAAGGAGCTAATATAATGTATGTAAAAATTCTCGTACTTTAATAATAATTTTTTTTTAAAAAAGAGCATGGAGAAGAGGCTTGGAGAGGGAGAGATGGGCGAGGGCGGGCTTGCATGATGCGCAAGACTAAGGGCTTATCCACACTTACCTTTAGCCCCACTCTTTCCAAGCAACAGGTTTGCACTTTAAATCTCCATGTCTGAGCACCGTTTTTCTTTCTTTTTTGCTCCAGAGCTTTCCCTGCGAAAACTCACTCTTTAAAGCTGAACTGGAGCAAACAGCTACAGTGGTACCTTGGTTCTCAAACTTAATGCGTTCCGGATGTCCGTTCCAAAACCATAGCGTTCCAAAACCATGGCGCGCTTTCCCACAGAAAGTAATGCAAAATGGATTAATCCGTTCCAGACTTTTAAAAACAACCCTAAAACAGCCATTTAGCATGAATCTTACTATCTAACCAGACCACGGATCCATAAAATGAAAGCAATAAACAATGCACTGCAGTCACGCATTCAATCGATCGATCAGTAGCTGAACTGGGTTCCACACTGCCACAAAAACAAAACAAAAGAGCCGCAAAAACAAAAACGCAAAATAAATAGCAAAAACAGACAGACCGCAGCATAACACTCACAACGGAAGCGCGGCACTCAAATTGGAAGCATGTCAAAACGGAGCATGTTCGGCTTCCGAAAAAAGTTCGCAAACCGGAACACTTACTTCCGGGTTTGCAGTGTTTGGGTTCCAAATTGTTTGAGTACCAAGGCGTTTGAGAACCAAGGTACCACTGCATTTGGTTTTTTCCATGCACTGCATTTGGCTCCGAATCAGCTTTAAACGGCGGGTTTTTGCAGGGAAAGCTACAGCGCAATAAAGAGAGGGCTAAAACAGAGCTTTAAAGTGTGGGCCACTTGCTAGGAAGCATGGAGGAAAAGGTATGTGTGTGGGGGGGAAACCCCAGGAAGCTCTGGAAAAACCACAAGAGACTTTTTACTGGCCGTCATGCCCTCCCACATCCCTCTGTGGCGCTCTCACCTTTGTAGCCGTCCGGACACAAGCACTGGAACTCGTACTCGCCAGTCAGCAAGCACTTGCCACCATGCTGGCAGGGCCTGCGGTCACAAGGAGAGCTGTCAAAGCACTGCGAGATGCTGCGGCTCTCCAGGAAGCTGTACGAAATGTCCACCTTCTTCCCATTGATCGAGACCTGGGGTGGGAAGACGCAAACAGCTTCAGCTTCCAGTCAGAGCGTATGGATCTTGCCGGCCAGCCCCTTCCCTTCTTCCTTTCCCCTCCTCTTCCAAGGAGGAAATGTGGACTATCCACCACTAAGCTGGGAAGGGGAACCCGCAGCTCCTCTCCCCACTGCCGTCGCGCCCCCCAGTTACTCACCTCCCCGATGCACCCGTAGAAGTGGCTGGAGACGTTGGCAGCCGACGGCAGCCTGACGGCGTCGTCCACGCCCCCCAGGTACATGGAAGTGCGGAGATTCAGGCCCTGGCTTTTCCCCGGCGAGGACCTCTTGACGGGCCGCTCATCGTTCACCTGCAGAGTGCCGTCTTTGTTCAGGCGCTCGGCCGTGATCCTGTGCCACTGTTCCAGCTCTAGGGGCTTTGCGCTCCGAAGGATGGCCGTTCCTAAAAGAGGGCCGGGAACGTGAGTTTGGATTCTGGAGCGGGGGAAGATTCTCCCTGCAACAACCGGCCCATCTGACGTACCTCTAAAGTTAAGAATGGACCGTACTTTTCTTTTTTTTAAAAAAAATAATTTTTATTCATTTTATCATATAAAACAAAACAGACACGTAAACTACAAAAGAAAAACATAACACAAACAATAAAATATATCAATTTTCCTTGACAGCTTGTTGGGACTTCCCGCTATCCTCCCTTCCTGGTTTCCCATTTAACTCTTATTTTCAGGCAAGTTCATCTTCAAATTTAACTACTTTTCCATGTATAAGACGAGTTTTTTTCCTGAGAAAATAATGTCAAGAATTGGCCTTGTCTTAAGACACGGATAGTGCAGTGTTTAGACAGGGGATTGGTTTCTGCCGGAAGCAGGAGATGGTCAGCGGCAAATTTGTTGGTGGCTGTGGCAAGGGCTGCTGTTGATTTGCCGGTGCTGTGGCAATTGGGCGGGTGATTGGCGGCTGCTGTTGGTTAGCAGGCAGGCGACTGGTGTGTTTTGTGATGTAGACGATTGTCATGGGCCGGCGGGTGAGTGATTTTTGGCAATCCCCCCCCCCCAAAAGCTTAACAGCTCTGGGCAATCTCCTCCCATTTACTTAATTTAGAGTCCCCCAAAATAGGGGGCGTCTTATACACAGAAAAATACAGTAAGTGTCTGGGACTTGTCTGTGGAAGAGGGCTGGGAAATGACCCCTCCTTCCCCTCTGCCTCTTTCGGAAGAGGAGGGGGAGTGGGAACACCCCCCCCCCAATTCTCCAATAGCTGCAAGAAGAGACGGAGACAGGACTGATTTACGACAGGACAGAGAACTACCAAGTTTCGAAGTAATGAGAGAAGGAGGAGGAGTTGGAGAACAGGTAGCAGACAGATCCTTAGAGAGTTTGGGAACTCCCCCCCCATCCCCCTTCTCCAATACATGCTGGTCGATTAGGATTCAAGAGCAAAAAAACGCAAAGACGTGTGACTGCTGGGACCTTTCTGTTGCGACACAGGATGTTGTTGGAGAAGGAAAAGGAGGGGCTCAGAGTGAGCAACGTCCATGATGGCGTCCAGGACTAAACCCCTCGCCTCGCCACACGATTGCTGAATAAAACCATAAAAACGAACTTCCTTGTTTCTTCTGTGATCCTGGGGGCTGCCTGGGGAGGAGGGAATCCCTCGAGCCTGACAGTAAGAGCCTGAGTGCAGCTGGATCAGCAACAGCGCTCTCTCCAGGGAGTGGCATTCAGAGGCAGACTGCCTCAGATGTGGAGGGAGAGCACAGCCACCATGGCCAACAGCCATGGACAACCGTATCCTCTGTGAGTTTGTTGAACCGCCTTTTACAACTGCCCAAATTTTCATCCACTGCTGCCTTCTGTGGCAGTGAATCCCACTGTTTCACTACGGGCTGTGTGAAGGCTGCAATTTGGAGCATGTGGGGTGGGGTGGGGGTTTTTAAAATTTATTTTACTATTCTCAATTATCATCATTATTTTATTATCCGCCCCATGCCCTAAGGTCTCAGGGCAAGTTATAACAATATTAAAAAAAACAGTTTAAAACAACTTAACAGCCATAAAAATAAGCTGGGTGCTAAAAACATACACCCCGAGGGTCAAAAAACAGGGGTGAACACCATCAAACCATCAATCCTGGCATGGGGGGGCACCTAAATTATTTAATTTGGTATTTGAATGATTGGTATTAGTAATGGTGTTATAATTTGGCATTGTTACAATAAGGCTATCATTGGGTTGTAATGGAAAAGGAGTTCCCAAAGGGAGCTTGTGTTGCGGTGTGGGCATGAAGCCATTACCTCTTGGTTTGGGGGGTGGGCTTGTGGCCACAGCAATGGTTGCCAGGAATTTGCATAATTGATGGACAGCCCAGCATCCATATATGGGTCCCAGTGGTCACTCTGGTCTGGAGCTTCGGATCTCCCACCCCCCCTTCCCTGGTATAGGCTTGTGCGTTGACCTTGCTGTGCCTGTTATGGGGTCGTCTCCGCTTGGGTAGAGGCCTAGTAAGAATTTTTCCATTTGGCCAATTGGCTGTGCCACTTGTTTTTGCCTACTATTCAGCAATTGGTCACAACTTGTAAGGTTGGCGGTTAGGCATTGGTTCAGTGGTATGGGAGGCCGGTGGCCTCCAAGAAGTGATGTGAGTAATGGGAATTCCGTTAAAGGAAGCCAGGGGCTCTACAATGCTTGTCCGAACCCGGTGGGTTGCTGGGCCGAAGAGCATGAGCCCCTGAGGACCCCTGGGGAGGGGGAGGCTCTGATTTCACCAGCCTCCTTAACTCTCCCCAGCTAATGGTTTCCCAGCGCTGACAAGTGGTCAGCTCTGTCTCGCCGGACAGCTAGTCAGTTGCTGACTAGGAGTCAGCTCTGTCCCGTCGGACAGCGTGAACCAATGCCTGCGCAACCACTCACGTGATTTGTATTCAATAAAAAGTTGTGGCCAAAAACATGCCAAAAACCCAAACCAAAAATTATGTGTCTTGTCTGAAGTTATTGGGGAGTGGCTGGGTGACCTACACACGCAAAACTAATAAAAAACATTATTAAACAAACCACAGAAAAACAGGGTGAACGTCACCAGCATTTGCTGGAAGCTGCACAATGAAGGTGCCAGGAACTCCTCTGTGGAAAAGGAGTTCCCCTGCTCAGTGGCTGCCGCAGAGAAGGCCCTGTGCTGTACCACCGCCCCCCCTGAGCCTCTGAGGATGACCACCAAGACAGGGGCAGAGGAAGGTGGGGGCAATGGGAGCTCACCGCCCCCATTGGCACAATCCCGGGGGGGTTCCATCGCAGCTGCCCCCCGCCCGCGCTGGGTGCCCCACCCCTGCAGGCTGCATGCCCCGCCCCCAGAATGTGTGCCATGCCCCTGCGTGCGGCACACCACGCCCCCAGTATGCATGCCCCGCCCCTTTGGGCAACGCCCCCCCCCGCCCCAGGACGCGTGCCAGCCCTGACCCCGCCTGCTACCCGCCCCTGGTGCCGTAGAATGAAGCTCCGCCACTGCACCAAGAGGGCAGATCTCAGCACCTGAGAGGCACTGCTGGGAAGGAGGCGGATTTTCTGATATTGGTTGTTAGCAACGGGGAGCGAATTCATTACCTGAGCCCAGCTCGTAGCGGAACTCCAAGTGACCGTTGACCATGCTGAGCGAGACGAAATCTGCCACGGGGGAGCCATCCCCGCCGCTGAAGAGGATGAGGCCGTCGGGGGACAGCGGCTTGATCTCTAGGTCCACGCGCAGCTCGTAGTGGATGTTGGTGAGGGGAGGGTAGGAGATGAAGGCGTCGCCCCCGTGGAAATAGGGCACGGTCACCGTGGCGCCTGCAGCAAAGAGGAGGGCGGTGGGGTCAGCCTGGGACTTTGCTCAGGCTTTGCCCTGGCCATTGAAGAAGAAGAGTTTGGAATTGATATCCCGCTTTATCACTACCCGAAGGAGTCTCAAAGGGGCTAACATTCTCCTTTCCCTTCCTCCCCCACAACAAACACTCTGTGGGGCTGAGAGACTTCAAAGAAGTGTGACTAGCCCAAGATCACCCAGCAGCTGCATGTGGAGGAGCGGAGACGCGAACCCGGTTCACCAGATTACGAGTTTACCACTCTTAACCACTACACCACACACTTGGGGGTGGGGCAGCGTATCTTCCTTACTCACCGTCCATGCACTTCTCTCCATATTTCCCAAGGAGGCAGCGGCAAGTGTAGCCTTGCCCAGTGGCTCGGTTAACACAGGTGGCGTCGGGACCGCAGGCCTCTGAGGGAAGAGAGGGTCATTTGGTAAGACTCTGGGCGGCAGGGTCAGGGACTGGGCAAAGGAGGGATGGTGGAGACTGCCTCAAATCCTGACCCTTCCAGGGAGGAAGACAGTACAGTACAAACCTCGCTTCTCAAACGGCTCTGTTGACGAACGTTTTGGATCCCGAAAGCCAAAAACCCGGAAGTAAGTGTTCTGGTTTCTGAACATCTTTTCGGAAGCCGAACGTTCGATGCGGCTTCCGCTTGAGTGCAAGAAGTTCCTGCGACCAATCAGAAGCGTTGTCGAACGTTTCGGAAGCTGAACGGGCTTCCGGAACGGATTACGTTTGACAACCGAGGTTTGACTGTATGGATTTACAACAGTGGTTTGAGGGAGGCAGCAGCTCAGAGGCAGATGAGGGGGAAAGCTGGCAAATCATGGGAGAGTCGGAGAAACACCCAGGTGACACGCTATCATTAGAAAGCGACCCAGACCCTCCATCTCCCAGAACCCGGCGAGCCTTAAAAGTATGGGAGCAAAGAGCTCAAAGACAGAGAGGACTTAGCAGCACCCATGACAAATGACGAAGTGGGAGAGACGGGGGTAGCAATTCACTTGGAACAACGCCATTATCCAAGAGGCTGGGTTCTATAGCCTCTCTCTGTAAAGATTGGGATAAAAAAAGGACAGTAAGAAACTTTTCCTTGTCTTTATACTTTCCTGCGCAACCAGCCGGGAGCTGCTGACAGCATCCTGACAGGCAGAGGGCTGGGAGTCAGGGTTCCCTGTATGTCCCCTGAACCTAGGAAGCTGCCTTATACAGAGTCAGGCCACTGGTCCTTCTACGCCAGCATCCAAAGTGGGTCCATGTCAGAAAAGGGTGGGAGATGCAAATCTGCAGGACCCACCCCCAGAATCAAACCGTTCGCTGGTCCATCTAGCTCAGTATTGTCCATCCATTATTGTTATTATCTGCCCTTACAACTATAAAGTGGTTAGGGTTAGGGGTTAACCTAACCCTAATGTACATCATTAATGATGAATTAACACGTGCTATTAAGGTAGGATGGGGAATATGCAGGAAAAATGATTTCAATGAGATGTGGAAGGTGTTTGTAGAATTTGTACAGTCAAAGCATCACAAGAGGTGTTGATATTTTGGGAGGTTGGATAGTTACGATGGAATGGTCTCAGGGGTGGGGTGCACATTTTTATTATTTATTTCTTACTATTACTTTGTCAAAATAATAATAAAAAATATAAAAAGTACATAATTGAAACAGTTTGAAACCAATTTCCGAATAAATAAAAGTGTCAGCATTGCTCGGCCGTGGCTCTCCAAGGTTTCAGCCCTACCAGGAGATACTGCTGAGGACCGAACCTGGGACCTTCTGCATGCCAGGCAAATGATGTGCCCCTGAGCCACGGCCCTTCCTTCTAATCTTGTCCCTGCCATGTGATGCGCCACCTGGAAATGGGGGCGGCTGCACGTTACCTGGGTGGCAGCGTAGGGCCTGGGGGTGTTCGCAGTTGCTTCCAGCAAATCCCTGTGGGCACTCGCACACATAGCTGCTGCTCTCCGAGTCCCTGCAGACGCCTCCGTTCTGCCAAGGGAAGAGAAGGAAAAATCTGGTGGACTGACAGCCGAGACCATATAACACTGAAAGACCTATATTGGCTCCCAGTACGTTTCTGAGCACAATTCAAAGTGTTGGTGCTGACCTTAAAGCCCGAAACGGCCCCAGCCCAGTATACCTGAAGTAGCATCTCCACCCCCATCATCCAGGCCGGACACTGAGGTCCAGCACCGAGGACCTCCTGGCAGTTCCCTCCCTGCGAGAAGTGAGGTTACAGGGAACCAGGCAGATGGCCTTCTTGGTAGTCGCATCTGCCCTGTGGAACACCCTCCCTTCAGATGTCAGGGAAAGAAAGAACTATCTGACTTTTAGAAGACACCTGAAGGCAGCCCTGTTTAGGGAAGTTTTTAATGTTTGATGTTTTATCGTGTTTTTAATGTTCTGTTGGGAGCCACCCAGAGCGGCTGGGGAAACCCAGCCAGATGGGAGGGGAAGAAAGAAAGAAAGAAAGAAAGAAAGAAAGAAAGAAAGAAAGAAAGAAAGAAAGAAATTATTCCAACCACCTGCCATGTCCAACTAGGGCTGGCCACGGGGAATGCAGCGAGCAACGAGGCCGAATTCTGCTCCCCTCTATAAAATGCAAAGTCCGCACACATGCAGCGAGCTTACCTGGCACGGACGGTCCTGGCAGGTGGGGCAGTTGGAGACGCCGTGAGCTTGGAGGTCAAAGTCTTTGAAGATAACTTCCTTCCCTTGGATGATCAGCTGCCGAACGCATCCTAAGAGGGGAAAGAGAGCAAGCCGATGGGAGGTTGCGGGAGAGATTGGCGGTAGGGGCGAGGGAGGAATTAGTGGGAGCGAAAAGGTGTGCCAACGAAGCAGGGGCAAGCTGGCAAGGCCTCTGTGTGAGGTAGCTGTACATCTTGGGGCCACCCCCTCCCCATAAATACCCACTGCTCATATAAATGGGGAGAGCCAGTGGTGATGCTGTGGGGCTCAGAATGGGGCAACCTAGATTCCTGCATCTCGCTGGCTGTGGCCCTGTGCCTAACCCACCCACCTCGCAGGGTTGTTGCTTGCTTGGAAGAAACGGGAGGGTTGAAAAAAATAGTGCATGCCGACTTGCATTCGTTTTATCCCTCCAAAAGGTTCAAACGCAATGGTTTAGAGAGCACCCTTTTCTACCACTGCCCGCATCTGTTATTTAGGGTGACAACCTCCAGGGGTAAAAGGTGCTAGCTACCTGGGGGCCAGTGGGGCAGCTTTCTTTAGGACAAATGCAGCTGCCTGTCAGGCTTCGGGGAATCGGCTTCCTCCCCCCCCCCCATGGCAGTAGATCAAAGAAAGGAAATGCTTTACCAGTTAGAAACTTTAATAATCACAGTGAAAGAACAAAGAACACATCTCCTAGAAATGGTGGTGCTCCCAATTAAGGACTGCACCCCCTTCCATCCCTATTAATCTACATCACTCGTACGTCTTGTAATCGGAGCTTGTCCCCTCTGAGCTTTCTGTTCTGAGACTTTCTGAGCTCTTCTTGACCTTGGGCAGAGCGGAGGAATGCTGTCCAGAGACTGTGAATCTGTTATCTCTCTCTCCCCCAGTGATTCTTCTCCTAGCTGTTCCCCATCCAGTACTTCCCAGCTTCTGCCTTCTGAACTATGCCCCTCGGCAAACCATTGTTCCACATCTATACTGTCCTCCTGCTCCTGGGAAGATTCAGTAGCAGGAGCAGTGCGGCCCCTGATGCTGTTGCTCTTGGGACATCCTGCCCAGGTGCACTCAAAACCCAGCCCGCCCCCCCCCCCCCACAGATCACAGACAACCCCGTGCATATATTGGCCGCTTTGTCCTCAGAAGGTGGTGGTCTCTCCTTCATTGGAGGTCTTCAGCCAGAGGTTGGATGAAACTTTGTCAGGGATTATTCAGCTGCGATTCCTGCACTTCAGGGGGGCTGCATTAGATGACCCCTGGAGGCTCCCTTTCAACCTTACAATTCTATGACTCTGTGTAGCTCTCACCAATGAAACCGCTGGTCAGGCCTGTCTTTGCAGTAGCAGCGTAGTTGGGATACCCGCCAAGGTACAGCCCCTCGTTGAGGTCCAGACCTTGGAATTTGCCCTGGGGATGACATTATATTATATATTATTATTATTATTATTATTATTATTATTATTATTATTATACCACCCTATATCTGGGGGTCTCAGGGCGGTTCACAGAATAAAATCAAGATATAAAACCACAAAATACATAACAAAAATAAAAACAATCCAATGGCCACCCCGCCCCCTGAAAAGAGCCACATTTTAAAAGGGTATAGGATGTCAAACAGATCAACTAAGGGCCTGGTTAAAAAGAAACGCTTTTGCCTGGTGCCTAAAGGTGTGTAATGAAGGCGCCAGGCGAACTTTCCTGGGGGAGAGCATTCCACAGACGGGGAGCCACTGCAGAAAAGGCCCCGTTCTCGTGTTGCCACCCTCCGGACCTCTCGAGGAGGAGGCACATGAAGGAGGGCCTCAGAAGATGATCTCAGGGTCCGGGCAGGTTCATATGGAAAGAGACAGTCCTTGAGGTATTGTGGTCCTGAGCCGTTTAAGGCTTTTTAGGTCAAAAACCAGCACTTTGAATTGGGCCCAGAAACTAATTGGTAGCCAGTGCAGTCGGACCAGGATCGGTGTAATGTGCTCAAACCGTCCTGCTCTGGTGAGCAACCTGGCTGCTGAATTCTGCACCAGCTGAAGTTTCTGAACCGTCTTCAGAGGCAGCCCTACATATAACACATTGCAGTAATCTAAACTTGAGGATACCAGAGCACAGACAACAGTAGTTAGGCTATCCCTGGGCCACCAGCCAAAGCTGATGGAAGCCCACCTGAGCCTCGAGCGACAGCAAAGGATCCAGGAGGACCCCCAAGCTATGAACCTGCTCCTTCAGAGGAAGTGTATCCCCATCAAGAGCAGGCGACCTCCCAGCCATCTGGTCTAGGGAACCACCCACTAAGATTGCCTCTGTCTTATCTGGACTGAGCTTCAGTTTGTCGGCTCTCATCCAGTCCATTACACAGAAATGTAAACCAAGCAAAAGTGGGTCTCCAACAAGAGACACCAGTTTGCAGGGGGATGCTCCATCTTTGCCCTGCTTGTCACCATGCTCCCAGTACCCAATGCCTTTGGGCCTGATCCGGTAGCCACTGGCAAGTACAGAATGCAGCGCTCAGACCCACAGATGGGGTGCAGACGCCCAGTAGCATGTTGACACCCCAGCCCTGGCTTAGAACGCTGCCCCTTTCAGCAGCCACATGCCACAGAGATTTTCCACAGGTGGGAGAAACCACCCCTCCCCTCTCCAACTTGAGCCTGCCACTAACCTGGGACGTGCCGTTGACAGGAGGGTGGTTGTCCAAAACGAGAGAGCCCTGGGTGAGGTTGCGGTACAGCCGGACAGTGTGGAATTCGCCCAGCTTGATGATGGAAGGGTGCCGGATGGTGGCCATGCCAGAGCCGGCGTCGAACCTGCAATGCCAAGACAGGTCAGGAGGGTCAGAACTGCCTCGGCTCCCACCCACTCCATTAGACCCTGGCCTGGCATGCCTTGCAAGACCCCTTCGGCAAGCAGCAAGTTGGCGCAGGCAACTTCGGAGGCCCACGTCTCACAGCTCTGGGTTCAGAAGCAGGAAAGGATGGGTTGAGGCTAGAACTGACACCCAGCCAGAAAGAGGGTGCTGAGATAAGGTAAAGGTAAAGGGACACGGGTGGCGCTGTGGGTTAAACCACAGAGCCTAGGGCTTGCTGATCAGAAGGTCGGCGGTTCGAATCTCCGCGACGGGGTGAGCTCCCGTTGCTCGGTCCCTGCTCCTGCCAACCTAGCAGTTTGAAAGCACGTCAAAGTGCAAGTAGATAAATAGGTACCGCTCTGGCGGGAAGGTAAACGGCGTTTCCGTGCGCTGCTCTGGTTCGCCAGAAGCGGCTTAGTCATGCTGGCCACATGACCCGGAAGCTGTACGCCGGCTCTCGGCCAATAATGCGAGATGAGCGCCGCAACCCCAGAGTCGTCCGCGACTGGACCTAATGGTCAGGGGTCCCTTTACCTTTTTAAAAGACCCACAGCCTCTCACCTGAGCTCTGGCCGGCCCCCAACCAGTCCAAAGGAAACAAAGTCTGTGCCTGTGTTCTTCTTCTGCCCGTTGTACACCAGCATCCCTGCGAAAAGCACAGAGGAAGGTGAGCGGCCTCCTGAGTTTGCTCAGCTCATAGCTTCAGCACCAGGGAGCTACTTGCAGCTGAGCCATCCTCCGACGCCTGGGAAAGGCAGCCTGGCCGAGGTCCCCAGCTCCATGCAGTGCTCAGAGCCCTCCATTGCCACCCACGCGAGTGGCCTGTTTGTGGACGAGCCACAAAAACTGGTGCCCACCGCCCTACCAGAACACGGCGCTGTGCTGCGCTCCCTTTGCCACCCAAACCCGCAGCACGGCAGGCAACAAGAGGATGCCGAGATCCACCTGGGCTTCCTGTCCCTGGGATGCAGCACGGAGCCGCTTCCTGGTAAGGAAGGGAGAATGTCCTGCCCGCCTGGGCAAGGAACCGGGGTTAGGCAGGGCCCCCAAAGAAGCAGTCTGGCTGGCAAGGCATTAGGTGGATTGGTGAGCAGGTGGATAGGGGCCGGGAGGGCTCCTGAGTCCCGGGGTGAAGACGCAGTGGATCCCCCAGGGGACTGGTTAGTTTGCCAAAGGGGCACGCTTTTCACAACACACACGCGGGCAGGAGGCTCCATCGCCGCAAGGGTTAAGGGAGGCGCCTAGGACTGGCTAGAAAGGCAGCGGCAGCCCAGCAGAGATGAGACTTACCTGAGTAAAGCATGAGAGCTGAATAGGTAGGGGAAAGGAGGGAGAAGAGACAAGGGGGAAGGAAGAGGTGCAGAGGGGAGAGAGAGGAAGAGAGACGGAGAGAAAGGTAAGACGAGTTGGGAAGGAAAGGCAAGAGGGAAAACGAGAGTGTTGAGAGAGAGATTCCCAGGAAAGAGAGCACCCGGGCGTCTGCCAGCAATGAGAAAGGTGGCTGGTTGTACCCTAAAAAGGACTAAGGAGCTCATATATTAGGGTTGCCATACTTCAAAAAGTAAAAACCAGGGCACCCCAAAGTTGTTTTTAAAAAATCGCAACTTTTCGATTGATCCAGGACAAAATTCTGCATTTCGGAAATCCCTCCCGGATGTCAATTCCGCCTTTGAAATCCCAATATGGCAGCCCTATCATATACTGTACTTGTGGGGAAGCTCCGGAGTGCCTACATTGGGGGGGGGGCACAGCAGCCGTGCCCCCAAGGGCCTCCCCGCCTGCCCCAGCACCTCCGTTTACCGTCAGGTGTGTCCGGTCGGAAGGTGATCTCGATCGCGAACGTCTTGTAGGCATCTTTCATGGTCGGCAGGACAAGGTAGGACTGAGGATTCTGGGTGAAATATGGCACCACCCGCTCTACAAGCAGAGAAAGGGGTCGGGGGGTCAGGGGACGGAGGACGTGGGCAGCTGCCGCAATTTCCCAGCTCCCTTATCCTTTCTTGTTGAGGAATGGCCGGCTACCTATTTGGTCCACTTTAGCCACAGGAAATCCCACTACTGCCACCACGCCAGGTTGCATCATTGCCCAATATTGCCCAATGCTGCCTTCTCCGACTGGCGCAGCCTTCTGGGGTGCTTCCCCCTTGCCTAGCTTACCTATGCTCCTTTAAGCTGGAGATGTTCATGGGTTGAACCCGGTGCTTTTGGCATGCAGCTGAGCGGGGGATCTTTCCCCACACATTACCCCTGCACAGAAGTCCCATCTGTGGGATGTATAACACTGGTGCAGTCAATCACAACATTCCTAGAATGTACACAAGGGCCTCAGTCCTCCAGTCAGAGTTTCCTGTACCTGGACTGAGATCACTTCCTCTCTGTGACCAGAAGTAGGAGTGGCCTTACCTGTAGCTATTCAAAGATACAGGTGAGCTGCCATTCTCTCTCTCTTCCATCGGAACTTCGAAGATGCAACATCTCAAGAGAAGATGCACTCTTGGCTTCCAGCCGAGAGGGCCCAGGTGGAGCCTTCTCCCTTAAGGAGAGTCTCCACATGTAAATACATTTAATCTAAGTTAGCCTGCCTTCTGAGACTTGTATAAGCTTGGATGTCTGTGAGTAAAACCTTTATACTTTTAAAAGCTTATGTGTCGTGTATTTTCTGTTAAGAGGGAACCAGGGGATATTTTGCCAGGAATCTGCCTTGTTATAGAAGTTCATAGGAACTTAAACGCCACGTTTTGCTGCGCTTTATTGGGGATGAGAAACTCTGCTAGTTTGGAGCTTGTTAGCACAAGCTGGGATAGGAAATATTAAACAATATTCCCTCATCCACATTCCTACTCATCTCCCACACCATCAGGATTCGAACCAGCAGCCGCCACTAGGCTAGGAGGCAGGAAGCAACAGCCCGGGCAAGACTTTTTTTTTTTTTTGCAGCTGGAACTCGCCAGAACTAAGTTCTGGCACCTCTCAGATGGGCACCGTTGTCATGATAAGAGAGCCATTCATGGTTTTTCTAGAAAAATAGCACTGCCCGGTTCCACCCCAGCTGTGGCTATTCAAAGGCACAGTCCACACAACCAGAAGGGGAAGGGGAAAGAGAGGAGATTCCCCTCTCAGATCTGGAGAGCCCCAGAGGGGGATTTCTCCAGGTCAAACTCTGGAGACCAGCAACTGCCTGTCCCCCTTCTGAATATTCCTCCCATGGTTTGGGGGGTGGCGGCAGAGAAACTGATTTCAGAGAAGAGGCCGGCCTGCTGAACTCACCGCGCACTTTGAGCATGGAGAAAGCCGTCACTTTCCCTTGACGGTTGGATGCCGTGCAGACGTAAATGCCAGTGTCCTGGGGGCGAGCGGACGGGATGGTCAGAACGTTGCTCTCAACGCGGACGTCCTTGGGGAGGTCTCCTTCCAGCTGGAACACAGAAGCAGCCCCCGAAACCCTCAGCAGGCTCTTCCCGCAGTGCACAGCCTGCCTTGCAAGGGAGCCCGACAACCGAGCCTTCTCAGTTCACCCTTCCTTTGCCGTGTGCGCCAACTTGCCGCTCTCCCCAGTGGCTGATCTCGCTCTTCCCCACAAACCCAGGAGGCTCTCTGCCTTTTCCCTTGTCTGCCTTATCATTATTTATTTCATTTGGTTTATGAACATACTAAAAGGTAAAGGTAAAGGGACCCCTGACCATTAGGTCAAGTCGAGGACTCTGGAGTTGCGGCGCTCATCTCGTTATACAGGCCGAGGGAGCCGGCGTACAGCTTCCAGGTCATGTGGCCAGCATGACAAAGCCGCTTCTGGCGAACCAGAGCAGCGCACGGAAACGCCGTTTACCTTCCCGGCCGGAGCGGTACCTATTTATCTACTTGCACTTTGACGTGCCTTCGAACTGCTAGGTTGGCAGGAGCAGGGACCGAGCAACGGGAGCTCACCCCGTTGCGGGCATTCGAACCGCCGACGTTCTGATCGGCAAGCCCTAGGCGCTGTGGTTTAACCCACAGCGCCACCGTGTCCCAATTTGAGACTCCTTAGGGTAGTGATAAAGCGGGATATCAAATCCAAACTCTTCTCTTCTTCTTCTTGTAGTGAAGCCTCTTCAGATAACCATGTCGTCCTAGGCTCTGTGGTTTAACCCACAGTGCCACCCGCGTCCTTACAAACAAGTAAAAATAAAATCCCAAAATGGTTTATATACAACAGGTATTATTATTATTATTATTATTATTATTAATAATAATAATAATAATAATAATATAGTGGACCCTTGATTGTCGAACGTTTCGGCTTTCGACCGCAGACAACCCAGAAGCGAATGCTTCCGTTTTTGAACGTGCCCCGGAAGTTGAACAGCTTCCGAGGCATGTTTCTCCATTTTTTCAATGGGTTTTGCCGACCGGCAATTGCACCTCGGTTGTCGAACGTTTCAGAAGCCGAACAGCCTTCCGGAACGGATGACGTTAGACAACCGAGGTAATACTATACAGCCCTTTATCAAAAGATCCCAGGGTGGTGTACAACATTAAAAACACATTCAGAGCACCAATAATAAAAACATAATGAAAAGCATAAAGACAGACAGCATAATAATAATAAAATAATCATATTAACAAGTGCCTCTCCCGTAAGCTTTAACAGGCCCTAGGTCTGTGTAAAGAGGAATATTTCTGCCTGGCACCTAAAGACATGTAATGAAGGTACCAGGCACGCCTCCCTGGGGAGAGCATTCCACAGTCAGGGAGCCACCAGAGAAAAGGCCTGTTCTCTTGTTGCCACTGTCCAAACCTCTCAGGTAGGAGGCACACAAAGAAGGGGCTCATGATGATGATGATCGCAGGGTGTAGGTTGGTTCCTATGGGAAGAGGCGGCCCTTGAGGTATTGAGGTCCTGAGCCATGAAGGGTATATAGGCAAAAACCAGCACTTTGAATTGAGGCCCGGAAATCAATTAGCAGCCAGTGTAGTTGTGCCAAGATTAGTGTTATATGATCAAACCGATACTATGTTAAACGATGTTATATGATCAAACCGATACAATTTTTTAAAAAAAACCCCAAAAACACCAGCTACTCGAAGAAGAAGAGTTTGGATTTGATATCCCGCTTTATCACTACCCGAAGGAGTCTCAAAGCGGCTAACATTCTCCTTTCCCTTCCTCCCCCACAACAAACACTCTGTGAGGTGAGTGGGGCTGAGAGACCTCAAAGAAGTGTGACTAGCCCAAGGTCACCCAGCAGCTGCATGTGGAGGAGCAGAGACGCGAGCCTGGTTCACCAGATTATGAGTCTACCGCTCTTTACCACTATACCACACTGGCTCTCAGAAAGCACATTAAGATAGTGTGGTGTAGTGGTTATTTCTGGACTAGGACCTGGGAGACTAGGGTCCATATCCCCCACTCAGCCATGACTCTCACTTGGTTTCAACCTTCTTTTAGCCTAACCTACCTCACAGGGTTGTCGGGGGACTAGGACGGGAAAAGATCAGGGTTCAAATCCTCCCCTCGGCCACGAAACTCAACTGGGAGAGCTTGGAGGCCAGTCACTGCCTCGCAGCCTAAACTGACCTTGTTTGGAGAATAAAATGGGGGAGGGAACCATGCATGCTACCTTCAAGCTCCTTGGAGGAGAAATGGCGAGAAATAAATGCAACAAATAAAATAGACAATGGCGTCACATGTTGTCAGCCTGCAGGGCCCTTCTTGGTGGGCAGAGCCCACAGGAGGGCTCCCTGCCTCTCTGGAAAGTTACCTTGGTCCAGGTGATATCTGGCACAGGGAAACCGGAAGCCGAGCAAGGGAAGACCACCTTAGACCCGGCAGAGACCTCTTTCACTTCTGGCTGGGCTGCAGCAATCTGGGGCACAGCTGTAGGAGAGAGAAAAAGCAGGTTTGCTAACCTGTAGGTACGCGGGTGGCGCTGTGGGTTAAACCACAGAGCCTAGGGCTTGTCGATCAGAAGGTCGGCGGTTCGAATCCCCGCGACGGGGTGAGCTCCCGTTGTTCGGTCCCTGCTCCTGCCCACCTAGCAGTTCGAAAGCACGTCAAAGTGCAAGTAGATAAATAGGTACCGCTCCAGCGGGAAGGTAAACAGCGTTTCCGTGCGCTGCTCTGGTTCGCCAGAAGCGGCTTAGTCATGCTGGCCACATGACCCGGAAGCTGTACGCCGGCTCCCTTGGCCTGTAAAGCGAGATGAGCTCCGCAATCCCAGTCATCCGCGACTGGACCTGATGGTCAGGGGTCCCTTTTTAGCGAGGAGACAGAAATGAGGGGCCCTGCTGGTACTTACACTGGACATGTAGGATGACGTGGGACTGGACCGTGCCGACGTCGTTGGTGGCCGTGCAGCGGTACTGCCCGGCGTCCATCTGCTCCACACGCTCAATCTTCACCATGCTGCCGCTGGCCAGCACCCCTGGGCGCAGCTGCCCGCCCACCTTGCTCCAGGTGACCTGGGGCTTTGGGTCCCCAAAGGCCAGGCACTCGAACTCCACGGCGTTGCCCACCAGCACGGTCTGCACCGATGTCCGGATGTTGATCATCACCTTGGGCAGCGCTGGAGAGAGGAAGGGAGGAAGGCAGGGAGGTCAGTGGATTCTCGGGGTCTGGGCCCAGTATACCTGAAGGAGCGTCTCCACCCCCATCGTTCAGCTCGGACACTGAGGTCCAGCTCCGAGGGCCTTCTGGTGGTTCCCTCCCTGCAAGAAGTGAGGCTACAGGGAACCAGGCAGAGGACCTTCTTGGTAGTGGCGCCCGCCCTGTGGAACGCCCTCCTGTCAGATGTCAAAGAGATAAACAACTATCTGACATTTAGAAGACATCTGAAGACAGCCCTGGTTAGGGAAGTTTTTATTAACTGATGTTTTATCGTGTTTTAAATATTTTGTTGGGAGCCGCTTAGAGTAGCTGGGGAAACCCAGCCAGATTCGTGGGGTAATAATAATAATAATAATAATAATAATAATAATAATAATTGGTGGGCAAGAGACTGGCCCCCATGGGGGTGAGAGCATTCTGTCCCAGCAAGATGTGGTCCTGATTCCTGCATTGCAGGGGGGTTGGACTAGATGACTCTCAGGGTCCCTTCCAACTTCACAATTCTGTGATTATAAGACTCCCTTTACTAAGCAGCACAGGGACTTAAAGCTTCAATTCCACACCAGGATGGCAACTGGGAATGGACCCATTGCAAAACCTCTTCCCTTCCCTTTCTCTGGAGATAAGCTGGAATATGGCCTGTCATGGTCAGGGCTGAGCAGAAGGTGGGGGACTTTTCTTCAAAGATGGTGTGCACGAACAAGGCATTCGGGATCCAAGGTACGACTGTATTTAAACTGCACAACAGCAATCTAGTAACTGGGATTTTTCTGCAGCTTTGTGGCTGACTGCTCCCCCCCCCCGACTGCACTTGGAGCCATTGCCTCCAAGATGTGGGATGCGATACATAAGTAGCAGTCAAGTACAACATTCCTTGTTTTCCTAGAGTGGACATGCTGGGGAATGTTTGCTCCAACCAGTCGAAAACTTCCTGTTTCCTCCTGGCTGGGACAGACTTCCCTTGCATGTGACTAGACGTGGGCGTGACCTTACCTGTCCAGGTAACAAAAGGACAAGGCACCCTGCACACCCTCTATCTTTGACTTCCTCCGTCATTGGAGCAGAGCTTTTTAGCTGAAAAGGCTCTGTTGGCTCTTAGCCAACAGAGGACACTGGGATTATCCCCAATGGGATAGCTCTACATGTATATACTTTGTAACTAAGTCTGCCCTCAGGGATCCAACTGTGAATTGATGATGTGAGTAAACTTCCTTTATATACTTTACACAAGGGTGTTCATTCTTTTAAGAGGGATATAAGGGAACTTAAAGGTAAAGGGACCCCTGACCATTAGGTCCAGTCGCAACTCTGGGGTTGCGGCGCTCATCTCGCTTTACTGACCAAGGGAGCTGGCGTACAGCTTCCGGGTCATGTGGCCAGCATGACTAAGCCGCTTTTGGTGAACCAGAGCAGCGCACGGAAACGCCGTTTACCTTCCCGCCAGAGTAAAGAAAAACGGCCTACTCTATGAATACTGATTTTTTCTAAATGTAGCCAAATAGAGTCCTGTTGACTATAAAATTTGTGATGTACTCGTTTAAATGTTCTTGTCTTAATTAAGGGACAAATTTTTTCTTTTTAAATTTGATGGGTCACAAGTAATTTGTACTAACTTGGTTGCTGATTTTAAACTCGTTAAATCATATCTAAACTATTCTTATTTAAATTGTTAAAGTGATGTTGTATAAGCTGTATATGGTACTTAAACTCTTTTCTGTGGGCCTATGGCCATAAAAAAACAAATTGAATTCCCGCCAGAGCAGTACCTATTTATCTACTTGCACTTTGACGTGCTTTCGAACTGCTAGGTTGGCAGGAGCAGGGACCATGCAACGGGAGCTCACCCCGTCGCAGGAATTCGAACCGCCGACCTTCTGATCGGCAAGCCCTAGGCTCTGTGGTTTAACCCACAGCGCCACCCACGTCCCTTATAAGGGAACTTACCAGGAAGCTAATATTGAGAGGCTTACACAAGCCTGCGACCAGCTATCTGCTGTGTGTTTAAAAGGCGAATGTAAAACTCTGCTAAGTTATAGAACTTGCTAGTGCAAGTTAGGAAGGATATTAATAAACAATATATCCCCTCCAGCCTCCCTGAACATTCCCACACAAGAGAGTAGTAGAGAGCAAAGGCCTTTCAGTTGGTGGCTGCCCACTCGGACTTACCCTGGACGGTCAGCGTGGTCCTGTCCTCGGCCACCTCGGAGTAGCTGGTGGCTCGGCAAACATAGACACCTTGGCACCCCCGGTCCAGCTTCTCAATTCTGCAGGGAAGCAGCGAGAGTCACTACACTCGGGTCTAGTTCTTTTTTTAAAAAATTATTTATGCATTTCAGATTTATATACATCACTAATTTACAATCATTTTGACGTTTCAAAACTTGACTTCCTTCCCCCTCTCTCTGCGGTTCCTTAAATTTATTCTTAATATCTCCTGCATATCAACATTAACTTAATTTCCTCATTTATTCATCTTTAAATATATGCTCTTATGAGACTGCAGGTTATTACAATCATCCTGCTGATGTTCTTATCTGTTTACAATCTATCTGTAAATATTCAACAAACCATTTCCATTCTTTTATAAAAAGTTTGTTGTCTTGATTTCTTATTTTTCCGGTAAGTTTAGATTGACTGGGGGAATCAGGAGGACGAAAACTTCAACAGAGAATGGGATAAATATAAAATGTATTTGAAAGAACACTGTAAACACTTGAACTCTTTGGCAGGCTTTGAGTAACTCCTGAAATGTTACAAAGACTTTGGATATATTGCAGGACTATAATTCGGATGCAGCTGATTAAGATATTTAAAGGACCCACGGAGAAGGGAAGTCCTAATATTTGGAAGAATCTTGTTCTATTTCAAAATTTAATTGTGATAAGCGTGTGATTTATTTTGTAAAACTAATAAAAAATACTAATTTTTTTTTGCCATTTCTGCATATTCCATAAGCTTTTGTGTATCCATTCTTCCTTTGCTGGGACTTCTGCTTCCATTTTGGTGGTGTCAGGGACGTGCCCTCCCCTGCCAGTCAGGCACTGAGTGGGTACCGGAAGTCTCAGCCTCTGCTGTCGACGGACATGTCTCCCAGTGAGTCTGCCAGCTCCTCCCTGGGGGAGGAGGAGTCACCAGGGAGGAGCCAGGTGGGAAGGGGTCTCCAGGATGATGCAGGGAGACCTGGCACCACTCATCCCGAGGGGGAGACACCATTTCCGGCGCCTGCTTTACGCAGAAGGGTCAGGGGAGAAAGGAGGCGGCACTTTAGGGTGCCGAGACTCTGGTGTTGGCGCCGCAGAAGGGGGGCACTTCCGGATTCCGCTAGCGACTAGATGGTCATGTTTTAGGATAGCTCCACACTGTACATACTTTGCACAATAAAATAGTTGAAACACAAGACGGACTTGGTCTTTACTCATGAGCAACCACAGGTGGCAAGTAACATTCTTGCCGCTGTAGTAGCATACATGAATAAGTTTCTGTACATTTTAGGTAGTTCTGTCCCTAGAATTCCCAAAAGCACTCTGGTCTAGCTCAGCTGTCCGTTAACAGTGGCACACCCCTCTTTCCTGTTCACCCTCCATCTTTCCCACGGCATCCCTCAGATGCACTCTGCCTCGTACAGAATTGGACCGTTGGCCCATCTTCTCTCCTTACCGAAGCACGCCGTTGTGGATGCTGTGTTGAGGAGGCAGCTCCCCACCCTCCCTGGACCACTCCAATCGTGCCCGGGGGTCTCCGGAAACAACAGAACACGCAAATTCTGCTGTGCCCCCCACAGCCTTTGTGTCTCTCCGTGGGGTGACCTGGATGGAAAGAGGTCCTCCAGCTGCACCTGTGTGGGGAGAAGAAGAAGGAAGGATGAAGCTCCCGACTCTTGCCAGAGACACCGAGAGGGGCCTTGTCCATGGTGGCCCCGCAAGTCTGGAATCTAAAAGGCTATAGGATGTCAATCAGATCAACCAGATCAAGGCCTGGTTAAAAAGAAATATTTTAGCCTGGTGTCTAAAGGTGTATAATGAAAGTGCCAGGTGAACTTCCCTGGGGAGAGCATTCCTCAGATGGGGAGCCAATGCAGAGAAGGTCCCGTTCTTGCGTTGCCACCCTCTGGACCTCTCGAGGAGGCGGCACACGAAGGAGGGCCTCAGAATATGAACTCAGAGTCCAGGTAGGTTCATATGGAAAGAGGTATTGCGGTCCTGAGTTTTGGGCTTGATAGCAAGCTTACAACTGTTTTCATCACAGCAGGACTTGCACGACACTTATTTGGGGAAGAGTGCCATTACACAAGTGCAGAGGGCTCTTGGGTGCCATGGGGATTCTCCCTCCCCCCACCCACCACAAAACAGTTATTTGTGGCACCCTTAAGAAACTACAGCTCCCAGGATTCTCTGGGACAATCCATGTGCATTTAAGTTTGCGCTGAATGTATGGCGTGGATCTGCCCTACGCGGATTGGAGTGGAAAAGAATTTCCTTGTCCCCAGCCTCCATCCTTTCCCTCCCTGCTTCACCACCGTTGACCCTTCCCCGTGTCCTTACCTTGCACTCGGACGTGGGCGACGGCCTTGGCTGATCCCACCCGGTTGCTCACACGGCAGAGGTAGGTGCCCGAATCGCGGGGGGCGGCCGGGCTGATGTGCAGGATGCTCTCGCGCACCGTGGCGTGCCCGGGGAGGCTGCTGTTGGCCTTGGCCCACTCATAGCGCAGAGGGGGTGTGCCGTGAGCCAGGCACTGCAGCTGCACCACTTCGCCCGCCTGCACCGACACCGAGTCTGGAAGGGTGGTGGCGTACGGTGGCGCTGGGAAGGGGAGGGGGGAGAGAAGAGAGGGAAGATCTCCGGGTTAAACAGCCCCCTGTTCTTTTTTAGGGTATTGTTTCCAGGCTCCAGCATTAATTTTATTTTTATTTCATGTAATTTATATATTGCTTGATCAAAGAGGTTTCATCAGGCTTCGGGGAAATGGCTTCATCCCCCCTTGGCCGTGCATCAGCAGAACAAAGCAATTAGAGTCCCTTACCAGTGTTATGAGAATTATAAGGTCTAAGATATAAAATTAATGTTCATAAATGTACCAGGCAAACACACACATAAATATATAAACCACATGTCTAAAACAGTACAGAAAACCCAGTCCTAAAGCGATTTTGACTCTTTCAGTGACCTCAAATATTTCTCTGCAAGGAGGAAGGGAATGGAAAATGCTTTCTAATTGTCTTCGGACTGTAGGGGCTTACACCTCCCTTTTCAAATACAGTCTGGCAAGTATCTGTTAAGCTGAGCACACTATCAATCTGCGTAAGGGATTCAGGAACTGAGTATTTGCCATCACAAAAGAATGGCCAGACTGCCCAGAAAATGCAATCAGTGACCATTATCAGGTATCTAGCAGACAGAATTTCTGCTGTAGACTGCATCCTTCTGTGATGTATGTACAGTGAGACCTCGACTTACGAGTAACTCGACTTACGTTGTTGTTGAGTTACGAGTGACTTCCGCTAAAAAAAAATGGCCGCCGCATCCGAATTTTTTCGACTTCTGTAAGGAAGTCGCAGCCGTTTAGATAGGATTTTTTCGACTTACGAATTTTTGATGCGGTTTTTTCGACTTACGAATTTTTTCCTCCCAGTGCATTCCTATGGGGATTCGACTTACGAGTGTTTTCGACCTACGAAGGTCGCGTCGGAACGCATTATCTTCGTAAGTCGAGGTCCCACTGTATGATGTTTCAGGGGGGTGGTCTTGGGCTCCAGGGTGGGCATTTTCAAAAGTCTATATAAGAGCTTGTACACCATTGTTCAGGGTTCCTCCTCCCTCCTGCATGTGGTGAGTGAGGACCCTGTTGCAACAGTTTAATAAAGATCAGGCTTACTGGCTGCTTTGCTTCTCAATATTCTCTGGTTGGCCTCTGTTATTTTCTCCTACAGATAGAGAACCTACATAAGGACTCTATATGGGCTCTTGGGTACCCCATAAGGGAAAAGGAGCAGTTTTTTCCTATAACACCAGTTTAAGAGTGTTTAATGATCACAGCAAAAGAACACAGCAGCCGTTCTCGGAGCAAGGGTGCTCCCAATTAAGTTTTCTTCCTCCTTCCCCCTGAATCATCGTCACTTCCCCTTCTTGCAACCTGATCTCGCAACCTTCTGCGTAGCAACCTTATCAGCTCTCCTTGCCTTTGGAGAGCGAGGCTGAACAATCTCAAGCAAAGGGGAGTCAGTTATCTCGCTCTCTTCCTGTTCTGCTTCTTCTAGCTCAGGCTTCCTCAAACTCGGCCCTCCAGATGCTTTGAGACTACAATTCCCATCATCCCTGACCACTGGTCCTGCTAGCTAGGGATCATGTTGTAGGCCAAAAACATCTGGAGGGCAGAGTCTGAGGAAGCCTGTTCTAGCTGTTCCCCACTCAGCTCGGCCCAGCTGTTGTTTTCCAAACTATGCCCCTCTGCAAACCAATTTTCTAAATCTATGCTGCTTCATTGTTCCTGAGCAGCTTCAGGATCCTGGTCCCCACCATTCCTCTTCAGAGCTGTAATCGTCAGTCTGGTCTCTGACAGGTTTACAAAAACAGTTAAAAACAACTTGTCAATCAACAACATTAAGAAGAGCCCACTGGATGAGGCCAATGGCCCATCTAGTTTAGCATCCTCTTCTCACTGTGGCCAGTCAGATGTCTGATGAGTGGGAAACCTGCAGGCAGGATTCGAACACAAGAGCAAGTCTCCTCTCCTGAAGTTTCCAGCAACCAGCATTCAGAAGCATTGATCCCTCCTACTACGGAGGCAGGGCAGAGCCAGCCTGGCTTGTAGCCAGCAATAACCCAATAATAACTTCCATGAATTTGTCTTTTGAAGCCATCCAAGCTGGTGGCCATCGCTGCCTCCTGTGGGAGGGAGTTCCACAGGTTAACTATGCGCTGCATTTCAAAAAACGCATATGTCGCTTGATTGCAAGAAGAAAACCTCAAAGCGCTTTATAAAAGAATGACACCATGAAGAATGAAATTGTCTGTAAAAACAGCTATAAACAACTATTTAAATATTACTAATAATAGTAACGCCAGTTCTACTCAACAGGAGAACCACTGAAGTTAATAAACATGAATAATGGCAAACTTGGGTTTATTAATTCAAATGGGTCTTCTTTGACAAAACAACCACACGTTTAAAGCACATCGACCCCTGCGAAGAAGCCTGGGAGCAGTAGTTTATACTCACCCCCACAGTTACAATTCTCTACACCCTTTCAAAAACAAACAAACAAATCACCTTCAGTTCCCAGGATTCTTTTCTTTTTTGGAGGGGTTATTAATTAATTTATATACTTTAAAAAAAATACAAAAAGGATAAAAGAATCAAATTATCAGTTATATACATTTCAAAACATTTTTTTAAAAGAACACACACACACACACACACGATGAAAATCAATGGCAAGTTTAAAAACCAGATTAAAATACCTGTAGTGTTCTACTTATCCATACAGGCAATTTCCTAAACGGAAGTGTTTTTAGCAGGCACCGAAAGGAGTATTCTGAAGGCGTCCGCCCGATGTCAACAGGCAGGGAGTTCCACAGTTCGGGTGCTGCTGCCACGCTACAAGAATGGTCTCTCACCCATGGGGGATGAGCATTATGCAGCGCTCGGAACAGGGCCAGTTCCTTAGCAGGATGCCCTCCCTTCACCCGCTCCCTTCCTCACCTTCCACATCCAGCATGATGAAGGCCTCCGTGAAGCCGGCGGTGTTGGTGGCGTTGCAGATGTATTGCCCAGAGTCCTGCTGGGCTGCCCTGGGGATGACGAGGGTGTCGTTCACGATCTGATGCTGCCAGGGCAAGGGGGCCCTCAGCTTGGACCAGTGGATGCTTGGAGAGGGGTCGCCTGAGAAGGAGAGAGTAATGGTTAGCTGCGGGTGAGGGTCAGCTGCGATTCCTGCACTGCAGGACGTCGGGCGAGGTTACCTTTGAGTTCCTTCCAACTCTATGCAATTCTATGCTTCCATGAACAGGACAAAAAACCCAGAGCCAGAAAACCTGTCTGGCCTTGGCCCTGAAACGCAGAATGTGGCTAGCAGTAGGCAGTGTGTAAAGGTTAAAAAGAAGGTAAAGGACTTCTGGATTGTTAAGTCCAGTCAAAGGCGCTCATCACGCCTATCAGGCCGAGGGAGCCGGCGTTTGCCCACAGACAGCCTTCCAGGTCATGTGGCCGGCATGACTCAACCGCTTCTGGTGCAACGGGACACCGTGACGGAAACCAGAGCGCACAGAAACGCCGTTTACCTTCCCGTCGGAGCGGTACCTATTTCTCTACTTGCACTGGCGTGCTTTCGAACTGCTAGGTTGGCAGGAGCTGGGATAGAGGAATGGAAGCTCACCCCGTCGCAGGGATTCGAACCGCCGACCTTCTGATCGGCAAGCCCAAGAGGCTCAGTGGTTTAGACCACAGGGCCACCCGCATCTAGACAGTGTGTATGCAAACCCCGTTGAGCAGTGGCCTTTTTGGATAAATGCTTTCTCACATGTGCTGTGCCACCCTCCCCCCCCCTTTGAATGGTTCAACCCACCTCGTGTCCAAAACTGTGTTCTCACTGTCTCTTAGGTCAGGAGTGGGGAACCACAGGTCCTGTGGGCCAAATCTGGCCCAACAAGCATTTCCGTTTGGCCCTCAAGGCTTTCCCTAGACCAGGCATCCCCAAACTCCGGTCCTCCAGATGTTTTGGACTACAATTCCCATCATCCCTGACCACTGGTCCTGTTAGCTAGGGATCATGGGAGTTGTAGGCCAAAACATCTGGAAGGCCACAGTTTGGGGATGCCTGCCTTAGACGCTTCTTCCCCTCCCTGGCTCTACTTTTAAGTTATTTTGTCCCTGAATGGTGATGAAGATCCTTGCTTGCTGTGTGGGGAGAGACCCAGCTCCCATCTGTGCCATGCATTGAAACTTTAAACAGCCATAGCTTCGCCATCCAAGAATCCTGGGAACCGTAGTTCATTAGGGGGCTGAGAATTGTTGGGAAACCCCTGTTCCCTTCACGGAGTTGCAATTTCAAGAATTCTCTATTGATTGTTAAACCACTTTGGGAATTGGAGCTCTGGGAGCGGCCTAGAGAGTCTTCTAGCAACTCTCAGAACAAATAACAAACTGCAGTTCTCAGGAAGCTTTGGGGGAAGCCGTGACAGTTTCAAGCGACACAATACAGTCATATATTGGTTGACGAATGCCTTTGGCTCCTGAACGCTGCAAACCCAGAAGTGAGTTCCAGTTTGCAGCTTCCTGCAGCCAATCGGAAGCTGCGCCTTGGTTTCCGAACGTTTTGGAAGTCAAACGGACTTCTGGAATGGATTCCGTTCGACTTCCGAGGTATGGCTGTACTGCTGTCAATGCATAGGGCAGACGGGACCTTGGTGTGTGTGTGTGTGTGTGTGTGTGTGTGTGTGTGTTTGTGTGTAGAGGAACCTGTTTGTTTCAATCTGAAACTTTGGCTCAGAATGCGCACGCTTCCAACTGTACATTTTATTCCTCTCGTTTTTTATACACTTGTTCCTTTACAGTTTTTTATCAACTGTTTTTGTGCGCTACTCTGCGTTCCTCGCCAACTGCTTTATTCACAGTTAAGCGGCAAACAAATCTCGTTTGATTAAAATGGAATAAGCCCACCAACTGTGCAAAGGCTCCCACCTTCTGAACTGCCCACTGGTTGCCTCTGACCACGTTCACTATTGGAATACAAAGGCTCCTTCCCCTCCCCAAGGTGGGGGGAGAGATTCCTCCAAGGGAACGCAGACCTTGGGCTGAAAAGGGCCCCCCACCTACCTGTGGCAGAACAGTGGAGCCGAGCCGTCTGCCCGGCAACTACGGTCTGTGTCGGGTTCGCATGAATCTCAGGTGCACCTGGTCTCCCATGCACGGCCTCCACACGCAATTCCACCTGCGCTTCCGCCGTCCCCAGGGGGTTCTGGGCCATGCAGACATAGGTGCCAGCATCTTCAAGTTTCGCGGATGAGATCTGGAGCGGAAACAGTATGTGTTTCAAATTGAGGAATGGGGCCACCACTGCCTTTGGACCCAAAACAAGCCCTTTTTGTGGCCCGTAAGAACATAAGAGACCTGCTGGATCCGGCCAAGGGCCCATTTTGCCCAGCCCCCTGTTCTCACAGTGGCCAAGCAGATGCCCACAAGCAGGATTTGAGCATAAGAACAACTCTCTCCTCCTGCAGTTTCTAGCAACCGGGATTCAGGAGCATTACTGACTCTTGACTGTGGACACAGAGCACAGCCATTGTGGGTACCAGCCATCGCCATCTCATCTGGTCCACCAAGATGCCTCTGCAAAGCCCACCAGCAACAGAACCCTCCCCGCTGCTTGCTCCCAGACCCCAGAAACCGACACTCCAAGGTACATTGCTCCTGATCCCGGAGGCTCCACATATATCCCCAGTGCATATATATACTAGGCCCCTCCTCCTGCTCCCTTGCCCTGCGGACAATGTGTCACCTGCGACTCACCTGAAGCACAGCCCGGCTGTCCAGCGGCATCACGGTCTGGTGTTCCACCTTCTGCCGGACCCCCACCTTGCTCCAGCGCACCAGGGCCCGGGGCTCACCTGCCCCCAGGCAGTCCAAGCTGATGGATTTGCCCACCTTCAATTGCACCGGGCCCTTTGGCACCACCGAGACGGTCGGCGGCCCTGCGGGTGGGGAGAGGAGAGCCTTGAGCAGCTGCCCCACAGCAGAGCAGAGCAGATGGACTGGCTTCCATCTAGCTGTGTGCAATGCCTCCACCGGCATCCATGCCAGTTGGGTACCCAGGAAAGGGCCTGGCTCCCTGGAACGGCATCATTCTCTCCAAGGAGGTGCTCCTGCTTTCAAATCTAATATCTCCCAGAGGCATAGCTGTCAACCCTCCCTTTTTTTGCGGGAAACTCCCTTATTCCAATGCCGTTTCCCGCTGCTATCCCGGATTGTTGATATCCCTTAAATTTCCCGGATTTCAAAGGAAGCAGCTCCTCTCCCTCCCTGCCGGCCAGGGAGGCTCCTCAGCTGCGTTGCTCGGCTGCCAATAAGGAGTCTGAGACTGACTGGGGGCGGAGCTTGCATGCCTTGTGCAGCCAGACCCTCATGCCCAACCAGACAGCCAGACTGCCTGCTGTCTACGCGCTCGCTCTTTCGCTCACCCGTTCGTGCGCAGCCTCTGGAGCGCAGGGTGGCGAGGCTACTTGGTGCCATTGCACCGCCCTCACGACATCCCTTATTTTCAAATCCGAAAGTTTGGAAAAATCCCTTATTTTCAAATCCGAAAGTTGACAGCTATGCCCAGAGGTCAGGCAAAGAAGGCAGGCTGTTTTGGGGAAGCCAGGCTGCTTCCTCCTGCTCTGGAGGGTAGGACTCGAACCAAAGGCTTCAAGTTACAAGAAAAGAGATCCCGACTAAACACCAGGAAGAACTGAGGAAGAGCTGATTGACAGTGGCACAGGCTCCCTCGGGAGGTGGTGGACTCTTCCTTCATTGGGAGGTTTTTAAGTAGAGGTTGGCTGGCCATCTGTCATGGATGCGCTATAGGAAAATCCTTGGGCTCACTTGATCGCCAGACAAAGACACCAGCCAAGAATATAGGATCAAAACAGCAGCCTGGAGGCCTGAACTTTATTCAAAAGGCTATTGCAGGCATAGGCAAACTCCGGCCCTCCAGATGTTCGGGACTACAATTCCCATCATCCCTAGCTAACAGGGCCAGTGGTCAGGGATGATGGGAATTGTAGTCCCAAACATCTGGAGGGGCGGAGTTTGCCTATGCCTGGACTATTGCAACAAGACTTCCACCCACCACATGGAAGAAGCAGGAAGAAGCGCAGAACAAAGGATGGCTCCTTCCTTCAGATTATGACTGTGAAGTACTGTGTTTCCCCTATTTTAAGACACCGTCTTATATATTTTTTCCCCTCAAGAAAACGCACTTTGGCTTATTTTGAGGGGATGTCTTATTTTTATTAGGTAAGCCCAGCCCCGCGTTTTCCTTGGCGCCCTCCAGAACGGCGCCTATCACTATGGCTTATTTTTGGGGTACGGCTTATATTTCGCAAATGCGAAAAAATCCTGCTATGGCTTATTTTATGACTACATCTTAAAATAGGGGAAACAGGGTATATATGACGTATGTGTAATGCTTCACAAAGGGTGTCGTGAGTAAAAAAGGGAAACTTATATATATAAAAAAGGAGCCATCCTTTGTGCTCTGGTCTTCTTCCTACTTCTTCCATGTGGTGGCGGAAGTCCTGTTGCAACCATCTTTTGAATAAAGATCAGGCCTACAGGCTGCGGTTTGCTCTTATATTTTTGGCTGTTGTCTTTGTTTGGGAATCCAAGTGAGCCCAAGGATTTTCCTATAACAGTTGCTTTAGCTGAGATTCCTGCAATGCAGGGGGTTGGACTAGATGACCCTGTGGGTCCCTCCCAACTCTACGAGGGTATAATTCTATGCCCAATGGCAGGGCCTCCCCCTGGAATGGTTGCAAATAGGCGGCCAAGCAGGGAAACCGGCAAGCAGCACCTGAGTTCAAGAGCAACTCTCCCCTCCTGCAGCTTCCAGCAACTTGAATTGGCCTCCGTGCTGCCCTTGCAAAACTTTGCTGGGAGGAGGTTGGGGGGCAAAAACGAGAATAGGTCAGCTCCACCTCTCATTGGCTGTGGCTCAGCCAATGACTGGCTCTGGCCCCGCCTACTTTTGGGCATCCCTGCCTCTTACGCCAGCAGTTCAACTGCTTACCAGCCACCACCCCTGGAAGAAAATGTGTCCTTTTTGAGGATGCTTATAGTGTGAGCGGGACCCAGGTGGCGCTGTGGGTTAAACCACAGAACCTAGGGCTTGCTGATCAGAAGGTCGGCGGTTCGAATCCCTGCGACGGGGTGAGATCCCGTTGCTCGGTTCCAGCTCCTGCCCACCTAGCAGTTCGAAAGCACGTCAAAGTGCAAGTACATAAATAGGAACCGCTCCGGCGGGAAGGTAAACGGCATTTCCGTGTGCTGCTCTGGTTCGCCAGAAGCGGCTTTGTCATGCTGGCCACATGACCCGGAAGCTGTACGCCGGCTCTCGGCCAATAAAGCGAGATGAGCGTCGCAACCCCAGAGTCGGACACGACTGGACCTAATGGTCAGGGGTCCCTTTACCTTTTTATAGTGTGAGCACTTTTAGCTATTACTGTCATAGGTTTCTAGCTCTGTGTGCTGCGTAAGCCGCCGCCTTCGGGCTTAAGGCCACGCTACAAATCAAGTCATCGTAATAGCACCCTGATATTTTTCAGGAACTGAGGGGTTTCCTTCGCTCCACAATGCCCACTTACCATGCACCATCAGGTTGACCACACTGTTGGCTATCCCAAATCGGTTGGAGGCGAGGCAGCGGTAAGTCCCCTGGTTCTGGGGGTGGGCGTTGGAGATGGTGACCACAGACCCGTTGGGGCTGATCTTCACGTTATCTGTAGTGGGGAAGTGGGAGAGAGAGAGGTCTGTCCGGGCCTGTCCCTTTTTAGTTATTCATTTATGTATCAATTGAGAAAGTTGAATCTTTTTTACACCCCACCCTTTGCACGCGGAAGGGTTCCTAAATGGCTTACATACAATCGAAACAAGACAAATCCCGACCTTGCTAGCTTATGGTCTTAAAAGAGGGAGAAGAAGATCAAAATCAAAACTGCTGGGCTGTAAAGGCCAACCTCAAATTTCCGTGCAACTCCCCAAGGGGCTTAGAGTCCCCTAAGTCCAGGCCCTTTCAGAGCCAGGCAGAGACCCGGGCCAGGCAGGGGCGTAGCAAGGGGGGTGATGGGGGCGGGCCCAGAGGGGGGTGACACTTTTTTTAAAAAAAAAAGTTTAAAAAATTTTTTAAATTTTTTTTTTTAACTTTATTAAAAAAGAGAGATAATAAACACACACACACAACCCCCCCCCCCACATCACAAAGTGGCACCATCAGAGGGGAGTGACACTTTTTAAATTTTTTTAATTTTAACTTTATTGAAAAAAAGAGGTAATAGACACACACACACAGAACCCCCACACCTCGCAAAGTGGCACCATCAGAGGGGGGTGGCACTTTTTTATTTTTTTTAAAAAAAGTTTAAAATTTAACTTTATTGAAAAAAAAGAGGTAATAGACACACACACACAGAACCCCCACACCTTGCAAAGTGGCACCATCATTTTTGGGGGGTGGGGTGACTTGCTATGCCACTGGGTGCAGCTCTGCCAGTGCCCTGGCAAAGTGGGGGGGGGTGACAAAAAAAATTCCGCCCCGGGTACCACCTGGGCTGGCTACGCCTTTGGGGCCAGGTAGATAATGTGGCCCTTTTTTTTTTACCCTGGGGATCTCCGATAATGTAATTTTTTTTATAATGTATTATAATTTAAAATATATTTTACAATAAATACATTATTCATTTTAAAATGTATTATACAATTTTTAATAGTTCAAAAATGTATTTAAAAATCTATTTTTAAGTAGGCAACTTTGATTATTATTTATTATCTTCTTATTCTACTCTTAAAAAAGACGTATGCTTGTGAGAAAGCCACTATTGGTTGTAAGCCACTATTTCTTTAAAAACCATGGTTTCCACCAAATTTTATCCTCATTGAGCTATATGTACTCCTCAGGTGTAAGTAATATTCCTGGCCTTGTCAACAAAATTTTAAACAAATGGCCACATCTTCATCAATTTTTCATCATTTTCAAAAAAAAATTAGCGATAAGAAAGCCAACACACTTATCTTTAAGTTACGTGTGGTTTAAATTTTTGGCAAACAAGATTTCAAACAAAAACTCACCAACTTTTAACAGCATAAAAAACATGGCCCACCACCACAAACACTTGACTTGACTAAGACCTTACTTGCTTACCCAGGGCGTATTCACAATCCCTCACCTCTCCAACACAGGTTGAAACGCACCACCCTCCCGCCCTTCGCGTTTTCTGTTTCCCCCCCTGATTTTTTACATTCACCTCAGGTGAGCGATTGTGAATATGCTGACCGAGGCCCCCTTTGGAATCGGAGGCCCGGGCCAAGTGGCCCATATGGCCCACCCTCTGTCTGGGTCTGCCTAAGTCCTTTATCGGTCAGAGAACTATGAGTGCAGGCACAAACCAGTAGAAGAAAGGCATGGCAGATCTTTGTTTTTCTGTTTCAACAGGGTTCCTCCACCCTTTGCAAGGAGATTAGGACCCAGAGCAAAGGTGAGACAGCTTTTCAAGGCTTTAGAAATTGCCTACTCCCTTAGTCAAAGACCACCCAAAAAGACCATTGGCCTGAGATCACGCAGTGAGCTTCATGGCTGAGTGGGGATTCGAACCCTTGTTTCCGAGTCTCAACCCGGCACTCTAACCACTGCGCCACGCCACGCCCCGAGTTTGAAAATGCTTTTGCCATTTTATTGCAATTGCCTTCAGACAATTGTATAGAACAGGCATGTCCAACAGGTAGATCACTGGACGTCTGTGGTAGATCACCGGTAGATCAGTGGCTCCCCCCCCAAGAAGCTAAAAAACTTTGGCTCCCCTAAAAAAAACTTAACATCTTTGCCCTGCACCCCTAAAATGACCTGAATCACCAAAAACTGGGCTTTCCTTCATAAAAAAAAAGCTCAATGTCGCTTTCCTCCTCCCTAAAGAAGCTCAACAACTTTTACGTGCACCCACAAAAAGGGGGTAGATAACTGCCAGTTTTTAACTCTGTGAGTAGATCGCAGTCTCTTGGAAGTTGGCCACCCCTGGTATAGAACAACAACAAAAACACACAATAAGACTGCTCCATCAAAACAAAAATTGGCAATTAAAATGTGCAACAGGGTAAGCCCATTAAAACAGAGCAACGACTGAAAAAAGTCGGGAGATCGTGGGGGGGGGGAGGAAAATGCACCAGGAGGGAGGAGGAAATAAGCAAGCTTAGGTTCAAGTGGCTGCAAGTTGCTCTACTGACCAGTTCCAAACGTTTGCTGGGCTGCCAGCTGAGCTAACGGGAGCCTCCTGCAACCCTTCACTTCCTTCCTTTCTTACAGCCTGAAGCTAGGGCCAGGTGGTCATCGGGAGTCCACCTACCTGGAAGCTGGTTGTTGGGCAGCTTCCAAGAGATCTCGACGGGCTGAGCGCCATCGTGGAGCCGGCACTTGAAGGAGATGTCTGCTCCCTTGCGCACAGCGGTGCTGTGGGGGTCGATGGAGATGACCGGACTCTGGAGGCCTGCGGGGATGGAGCGAGGGTGAGGCTGACCCACTGGAGACACTGCCCATCTCTCCTCCCCACCCCCAAACGACCCAGAACCTTGGACGTACGGGAGGCGGCGCTGGCGCTGGCGAGGACAGAGACCACCAAGGAAGCCTCTTGCGCAGCAGCTCCACCGCTCACACGGCAGACGTACTCGCCGGAATCGGCTGGGGTGAGCTGGACCAGGCGAAGGCGACCACCAACAACCTGTGTGTACCAGGAGATAGAGGGCTGAATGAAACACGAACAACGCGGGGGGGGGGGGGCAGGGGCTCCTGATGTCTCCTTGACCTTTCTCCTCTCCCGCCATTTTGTTTTGGATAATAATTTTTATTAATTTTCAATTGCATTCCAATAATAGCCTCATTACAACCATACCAATTTACTAATACCAATCATTCAAATGCCGAATTATATCATTTAGGTGGCCCCCCTGTGTGCTAGAATTGATGGTTTTCTTTATTTCAGCGTTCCAAAATCTTATTAATTTCAATTACATTGCAGTCATAATAACAGTCCCTTATACAACAACTGCAATACAGTGGACGCTCGGGTTGCGAACGTGATCCGTGCGGGAGGCGCATTCGCAACCCACAGCATTCGCAACCTGCGCCGCTGCGTCTGCGCAAGCGCGTGACGCAATTCGGCGCTTCTGCGCATGCGCAAAGCACGATTTAGCAATTCTGCGCATGTGCGAGCGCCGAAACCGGGAACTAACCCGTTCCGTTACTTCCGGGTTCGGTGCGGTGCGCAACCCGAAATCGAGCAACCTGAAGTGGCCGTAACCCGAGGTATGACTGTATTAATAACTTCCATTCGTGTTGTCACATTAAATGAAAATCCTATATAATAAAGTGGCTGTGTCCCTGCGTCCAACTTTCCGTGTGTCACGGAAGTGCGGTACTGCGCATGTCACTCACGGATGCAGGGATTGGAGCGTACAGACCAAACAAGACCAATAGGCGATGGCGGTTACGCCTCTTCCTCCCCACCCCCGCAGCTCCGAGCCCTTTCGAATGCTGTGTGGCTTTAACGGTCATTGTGCTAGCGACCGTTTTGGCTGACAGTAGCTTAGCTTGCCGCCGTCTACCTTACCGTCGTTCGCCTTTTCCTCCCCACCCGCACACCTTTTTCCGCCGCCTTTTCCGCCCGTTTTCGAGCGGAGCCTCCTGCTGCCGACTACCATCCTCGGCAAAAGCCTGGCCAAAGTGCGGGGGAAGCGGCGCAAAGCGCCGCCGCCTCTTACCCACCCCGCACAGCTCCGAGGCCTCTGGCGCGCCCGGTCATCGCGCGCCCTGTGAGCGCCCGTTTTCCAGCGGAGCCTCCCGCTGCAGCTGCCTACCAGACTGTCTCGCCAGAGTGGTGCATGCTCTAGTTATCTCCCGCTTGGACTACTGCAATGCGCTCTATGTGGGGCTACCTTTGAAGGTGACCCGGAAACTGCAATTAATCCAGAATGCGGCAGCTAGACTGGTGACTGGGAGTGGCCGCCATGACCACATAACACCGGTTCTGAGAGATCTACATTGGCTCCCAGTACGTTTCCGAGCACAATTCAAAGTGTTGGTACTGACCTTTAAAGCCCTAAACGGCCTCGGTCCTGTATACCTGAAGGAGCGTCTCCACCCCCAACGTTCAGCCCGGACACTGAGATCTAGCGCCGAGGGCCTTCTGGTGGTTCCCTTACTGCGAGAAGCAAAGCTACAGGGAACCAGACAGAGGGCCTTCTCGGTAGTGGCGCCCGCCCTGTGGAACACCCTCCCATCCCATGTCAAAGAGATAAATAACTACCTGACATTTAGAAAACACCTGAAGGCAGCCCTGTTTAGGGAAGTTTTTAATGTGTGATATTTTAATGTATTTTAGTGTTTGTTGGAAGCCGCCCAGAGTGGCTGGGGGAACCCGGCCAGATGGGCGGGGTACAAATAATAAATTATTATTATTATTATTATTATACCATCCGTGGCAGAAGCCTGCCCAAAGTGCGGGGGAAGCGGCGCGAAGCGCCGCCGCCTCTTACCCACCCCGCACAGCTCCGAGGCCTCTGGCGCGATCCGCCGAGGGAGCGCCGGCTCCTGAGGCTGCCCGTCCGTGCTGCTTTAAAGCAGCGCGGACAGGCAGCTCCAGGAGCCGCCACTCCCTCGGCGGGAGCGGCGCTCCCTCGGCGGATCGCTCAGCGGTGACTGAGCGATCCGCCGAGGGAGCGCCGGCTCCTGAGGCTGCCCGTCCGTGCTGCTTTAAAGCAGCACGGACAGGCAGCTCCAGGAGCCGCCACTCCCTCGGCGGGAGCGGCGCTCCCTCGGCGGATCGCTCAGCGGTGACTGAGCGATCCGCCGAGGGAGCGCCGGCTCCTGAGGCTGCCCGTTCGTGCTGCTTTAAAGCAGCACGGACAGGCAGCTCCAGGAGCCGCCACTCCCTCGGCGGGAGCGGCGCTCCCTCGGCGGATCGCTCAGCGGTGACTGAGCGATCCGCCGAGGGAGCGCCGGCTCCTGAGGCTGCCCGTCCGTGCTGCTTTAAAGCAGCACGGACAGGCAGCACATATCTTCTAGCGCCCGTTATTTCAACGGGCTTAATATACTAGTGATTTATAAATGTACAAGTGAGGCACTCAAAACTATATCCTTGTTCTTCCTGTGTGTGCCAATTATTCTGTCCGTGGGGTTTCTTCCTGTCCTTATAAAACGTTACATCTATCTTTTTCCGGTTGTTGCTGTTCTCCATCATGCCTTGGGCGGAGCTGATATCCTATTGTTGTTCTAGAAATTTCTCCATTGCTCCATCCCGTGCTTCGTTGTTTTGCATAGATTCGTAGGTTTGGAGGAGGTCACTGAATCCAACCCCCTGCAGTCACAGCTAAAGGCAACTTCTCTCTTTGTGAGCATCTTCCTTGGGTCTCGTGCCCAAGAAAGGTGCCAGCGCTCCCTGTTACCCACAGTGCTTGTGCCCCACATGAACCTGGGCACTGCCCTCCCCCCACTGCCCAAAGAGGCCTTCTGGGCCAGGCTGTCTTCCTACCCGGTGGCCAGCAGGCAGGGGTCCCTCTCGCCGGTACCACGTGAATATGGCCTGGGGCTGGCCTGGGGCAGTGCAGGTGAGATCCAAGGTCTGCCCTTCAACAGCGGAGGGTGATGAAGACTCGATCTTCAGAGGGGAAACCGTGTCTGAAGCTGCAAGAATATGGGGAGAAAGCAGGAGTCTTAGATCAACAGTTCCCAAACTTTTTTTGGTTCCCTTGGTTCTATAAACTCACCCCTTTGTACCTTCTACCCTACCCGCTAAAAAACATCATTCAGAAGAGTGGTTTGCATGACTCTCTAAGGAAAATAAAGGGACCCCTGACCATTAAGTCCAGTTGTGTCCGACTCTGGGGTTGCGGCACTCATCTCGCTTTATTGGCCGAGAGCCGGCTTCCAGGTCGTGTGGCCAGCATGACTAAGCCACTTCTGGCGAACCAGAGCAGCGCACGGAAACGCCGTTTACCTTCCTGCCGGAGCGGTACCTATTTATCTACTTGCACTTTGACGTGCTTTTGAACTGCTAGGTTGGCAGGAGCAGGGACCGAGCAACGGGAGCTCACCCCGTCGCGGGGATTCGAACCGCCGACCTTCTGATCGGCAAGCCTTAGGCTCTGTGGTTTAACCCACAGCGCCACCTGGGTCCCTTTGCTAAGGAAAATATCAGCACAATAAAATTCAATGCAGTAGCGATTAATTGCACATGCATTCAAAATCCAACTATAGAATGTAATTAATCCAACACAGCTGATTAACTGCAATACTGGAATATTGCATGAAAAATAATTTTTGCATGTTCTTACCAAGCAAAACAAAAGAGCGAAAGAAATTCATAGGATAAAATTATTTTGAAACGGCTCCTTAACAAACATGGACAAGCCTTCCCTGACCACAGATGTGCGGCAACTACCTTACAATAAAATCAACAGCTGTTACCAGTACCTGGCTTATCTTCTGAGCACTCTGAATGGTAAATACAAGCAAAAGCGGCCAAAGGAAACAGCTTTGAATGTGATAAGAGTGGTAATGTTTTAATTTTTAAATTAAAATTAATAATTTTATTTTGACCAAGTGATAATCATAAATAAATAAGAATAAAAATGTGCACCCCGCCACCAAGGCCATTCCATTGTAACTATCCAACCTCCCAAAATTTCAACACCTCTTGCAATGGTTTGACCTCTTTCCGTTTTAACAGCACAAATTCTACAAACACCTTCCACCTCTCCTCAAAATCATTTCTCCTGCATATTCCCCATCTTACCTTAATGGCACATGTTAATTCATCATTAATAGCTATATCCCATACACATCTTTATACCATTCTTGCATTTTATATTCTGCTTGCCCCCTTTGTGCAGCTGTCAATAAATTTGTGGGCAAGGCCTTCCTAGCCTGCGAACCTTCCACTCCCATCGTAAATTGATAATAATTCTACCTCTGGACTTTCGGTTGGCTTTAACCCAGTGATTTCTGTTATCTCCTTAAACACCCTTTGCCATTTTTAAAAAACATATTTACACCCTCACCACATGTGAACATAATTCCTGGATTCCTGGCATCCCCTCCAACGTAACACCGAATATCCCTTGTTTATTTGATTTAAACTGACTGGTGTTAAAACACCATCTCATTCATAATAATTTTCTTTTATTCTTACAGACAACATTTTCAACATACGTTTCTCCCATATTTCCCCTGCCCCCCCCAGCTTTGATTATCTATCTGCCCTGTTGTCTCCTTTTCCCACATCTCTTTTGAAGTTTTAAATATGAAGAAAGAAAGGTGTTTCATTTGAGGTTCCGGATTGGTCAATCATACGTAAGTGATCGACACACTTGGACACCCCCCTTGCTTGCCTCTTAGCACCTGCCCCCTAAGTAATCCCATTCCCCACCCAGGGGAGGTACCACCCACTTTGGGAGCCATTTCCTTAAAGCGATGAGGGTCCCCAGCAAATATTCTCAAGGCTGCTTAGATCAGCACAAAAAAACAACAACCTAAGATCATGGCCACTGGTCCCATCACCTCCCGGCAAATAGAAGGGGAAGAAATGGAGGCAGTGAGAGATTTTACTTTCTTGGGTTCCATGATCACTGCAGATGGTGACAGCAGTCACGAAATTAGAAGACGCCTGCTTCTTGGGAGAAAAGCAATGACAAACCTAGACAGCATCTTAAAAAGCAGAGATACCACCTTGCCGACAAAGGTCTGTATAGTTAAGGCTATGGTTTTCCCAGTAGTGATGTATGGAAGTGAGAGCTGGGCCATAAAGAAGGCTCATCGCCGAAGAGTTGATGCTTTTGAATTGTGGTGCTGGAGGAGACTCTTGAGAGTCCCATGGACTGCAAGAAGATCAAACCTATCCATTCTTAAGGAAATCAGCCCTGAGTGCTCACTGGAAGGGCAGATCCTGAAGCTGAGGTTCCAATACTTTGGCCACCTCATGAAAAGAGAAAACTCCCTGGAAAAGACCCTGATGTTGGGAAAGATGGAGGGCACAAGGAAAAGGGGACGACAGGACAAGATGGTTGGACAGCGTTCTCGAAGCTACCAACATGAGTCTGACCAAACTGCGGGAGGCAGTGGAAGACAGGAGTGCCTGGTGTGCTCTGGTCCATGGGGTCACGAAGAGTCGGACACGACTAAATGACTAAACAACAACAGAGGGAGGTGGGGGTCTCAGCCTCCGCTGGAGGGGACTCACGATGGGAGGGGCTCTCGCTGTCTTGGATGGTGACCACCAGCGCAGCCTCCTGAGTGACGGCGGCGCTGCTGACGCGGCAGACATACTCTCCGGAATTGGCGGAGGAGACCTGCGGGATGCGGAGGCGGGTGCCGGAGACCTGGGGGGGGGGGAGAAAGAGGAACTGTAAGACCGTAGAATTGTTGCATTGGAAGGGTTATCAAAGGGTTATCAAAGTCCAAGCAATGCAGGGAAAGGCTAGCTTCATTCTTTTCCTGTTTTTTTTTTTGGGGTATATATTTTTTATTAAATTTTCTGTTTTACGATTTAAAATACACATTTTACATCCTTAAAAAATATCAATGACTTCCCTCCTTCTCCTTCCATGGTTCACATTGCATAACATAAATCCCTGCATATTTTACAAAAACTATACCATTCAGTATTCCCTTATTGCATCCATCAAAACTCTTTTACACGGTTGAATTTATCTTAATGCCATTAGCGTTTTCAGCCGTACCCAATTATTTCCCATATATTCAATAAACGTTTTCCAATCTTCTTTAAACGTACGTTCTTCTTGTTCTCTTATTCAATATGTTAAGTCTGCAAGTTGTGCATACTCTGTCAACTTCAGTTGTCATTCTTCTTTGGCTGGGACCTCGCTCATTTTCCATTTTGGGGCTAACAAAACATGGGCCACAGTAGTGGCATACATAAATAACCTTTTTTGACACCTAGGAATTTTCAGTCTGAATTATCCCAACAGAAAGGACCAGGGGGAGCGCATGTACCTGGTGGTTGGCTGGGAGAGGCCCCCCTCTCTTGAACCAGGTGACTTTGGGCTGCACCTGGCCAGCAACAAGGCAGTTGAGCTCCAAGGTCTGTCCCTCTGCCAGGGATGAGGACGAAGACTCGATCCTCACGGGTGGAACGATGCCAGAGGCTGTGGGAGGGAAAGAAAGGTGTGCCTGTGTATCTCTGCTCAACAGGTGTGTTAGGCGGGCGGGGCTGCTCCACCCCACAGGTCCCCATCCCCTCCAAGCTAAGATTGGCTTAACCGTTTGTGTGTCGGAGATTGTGGTATCTAAAACGGCCTCGGTCCTGTATACCTGAAGGAGCGTCTCCACCCCCATCGTTCAGCCCGGACACTGAGATCCAGCGCAGAGGGCCTTCTGGCGGTTCCCTCACTGCGAGAAGCAAAGCTACAGGGAACCAGGCAGAGGGCCTTCTCGGTAGTGGTGCCCGCCCTGTGGAATGCCCTCCCAGCAGAGATCAAAGAGATAAACAACTATCTGACATTCAGAAAATACCTGAAGGCAGCCCTGTTTAGGGAAGTTTTTAACCTGTGATATTTCAATGTATTTTAATATCTGTTGGAAGCCACCCAGAGTGGCAGGGGCGACACCTAGCCAGATGGGCGGAGTACAAATAATAAATTATTATTATATTATTATTATAAGTCCCTCTTTCCACTATCAGTTCTCTAATGAAGAGCAAGAGTTGCTTGGGCATGCGCAGAGGGCGTTTTGCAGAAACACACAAGCCATCACCAACCCTCAAAGTCTGGAGAGCAGCGAGGAGGTTCCCCCCAAATCTAAAGGGGCGATTTGCAGTTTGGGGGCCCGGAGGGGGGCCTCCCCCCGAAGGGCTCTGCTTCTCAGGCTACGTACAAAAAGCGGAACCGGAGCTTCCGGGGATGGAGACAATAACGGAGGCCTCCAGTGGACTGTCGCTGTCGTTCACGTAGCAGATGTATTCACCCGAGTCTGCCGCCGAGGCCTGCAGGATCCTGAGGCGAGATCCAAGGATCTGCTCAGAGGGAGAGAGGAAATGATCAGGAGGCGGAAGGTGGAGAAACTGTGGCCCTCTGGGTGCTGCTGGACTCCATTAGCCCCAGCCAGCATGGTCAGTGATGATGTGAGTTAGAGTCCAGCAATAACTGGAGAACCACAACGTTCCAATCCCTTGGCCTTTTTTTATTATTATACTTTATTTAAACTTCCATCATAGTAAAATCGATATCAACAATAATATTTCCATATAAATAACGGCAATATAGCAATAACATAATAGCATTTCTTCATTACAACTGACCCTTTCCCCAGTATTTACACTTTCCTTCTTTTCCCATAAAGGGTCAAGTAATAAAGATATAACAGAATCAAGAGGAAGAAAGAATCAAAAGAAAAGAACCAAAGCAAGAATAGGCTCAAATAGAGCGAAGAAGAACAAAGAAACAAAAGAGAAAAGACAAATCAAACATACAACACAAAATAAACACAAATGACTTCCGATTACGCTCCTTGCGTCCTTATTTTTGCCACTTGTTTATACACGGATCTACATTATTATATTGTCTTCTTTGAGTCTTTCTAATAAAAGAGATGTTATTCTTCTTTATATACAAGAATCACGCTAAGTCTACCAGGAGATTTTGATATTATAATATTGATTTAAGTATTCAAAAAAAAAATCCCATTCTTTTTGAACCTTTTGATTGGAGTAGCCTATTACTCTCCCTGTCATCACGGCTAAATATTCAAAAGAATATTTGCAGTTAGAATGGCCTTGGGTTCCTTACTCTAAATGCTCTCTCCGAGTTCCGCTGCCCTCCTGGCTTCTCGGCAGAGTATGGAAGGAACCCTCCAGTCCAATGCGGTTCACCCTCTGCCCCCTTCATCCCTGACCCAAGAGAGCTCCAAGTCCCACCCCCCCCCACCTTACCTGGCTGTTGAGGGGCAGGGCGCCACCTCGCTTGTACCACATGACCCTCGGCTGCGACTGCCCCGCCACCAGGCAGTTCAGGTCCACTGACTGCCCCTCCACAACGGACGCGGAGGAGGTCTCGATCCGTATTGGAGGGGTGACGCCCACAGCTGGAGAAGCCAGAGGAGTCGGAGAGAGGGAGAGAATTTGGTGAGTTTCCTGCAGAGAAAGCTTTTGCCAAGTCGCCAACTCACCTGACGGAAAACACACGTTCTCCCCACCCCTCCCAAACTCAAACAAGAAAGGAGACCCTGACTAAACATTCAAAAGATCTTTCTTTCTTTTTCTTTCTGTTTTAGCAATTCAAAACATCTTTCTGAAGGTAAGAGCCGCTCAGCTTTCTTTCGCTGGGAGGTTTTTGAACAGAGGTTGGGAATTATAGGGACGGAACTACCTAAACCAGGGGTAGGCAACCTAAGCCCAGGGGGCCGGATGCGGCCCAATCACCTTCTCAATCCGGCCCCAGGACGGTCCGGGAATCAGCATGTTTTTACCTGAGTAGAATGTGTCATTTTATTTAAAATGCAACTCTGGGTTATTTGTGGGGCCTGCCTGGTGTTTTTACATGAGTAGAATGTGTCCTTTTATTTAAAATGCATCTCTGGGTTATTTGTGGGGCCTGCCTGGTGTTTTTACATGAGTAGAATGTGTGCTTTTATTTAAAGTGCATCTCTGGGTTATTTGTGGGGCATAGGAATTCGTTCATTTTTTTCTTCAAAATATAGTCCGGCCCACCACATGGTCTGAGGGACGGCAGACCAGCCCATGGTTGAAAAAGGTTGCTGACCCCTGATCTAAACTGTACAGAAAGAAGAAAATCAGCAGAAGTACCGTTAATAAACCACAGATCACCAATAAGATTCGAAAGGAGAGCCGAGATGCATGTGACAAGAAAAGTAATGGTCGGCTACAGATTTTGATGGATGTCGGATGTCGGATGGATGTCGGTTTGGATGCCTTTGTACAGCAAAGACAGTGGATTTCTAAGTTAGACCCAGAGGGAATAGGATGAATAAATATATGTAATAACTTTTCTTTTTATTTTTTAGTGACCCACTGGTTTTGACTTATGGACTTCGGAAAATAATGATATAAGATTGACATATATTATGGATGATAAGTAAATTTTATAATGAAGCAGTTTGCCCCGGGGACCGGGGGGGGGGGGATAACAGGGACGTGATTGAATTAAAATATAAGAGTGTAAAATTAATATGTGAGTGGATGGTAAACAATTGAAAAATAGATGTTATTATAATGTTAATGATATGGAATCAGAAACCTGTTAAAAATGAAATATTTAGGTAATTAAAAGCAATGAGGGGGGGCGTGAGGAAGTCATCGGATGTTGTTTATATTGAATGGTGATCTGGCCTGAATCGGGGCCGGACAAAAATTTGTAAAACCAATAACAATTATTTAAAAAAATAAATAAATAAACTGTACAGAAACTTAATTCATGTATGCGGCGACAGCGGCAAGAATGTTACTCGCCCAAAAATGGAAAGAAGAAGAAGTCCCAGCAAAGCAAGAATGAATACAAAAACTTATGGAATATGCAGAAATGGCTAAACTTGCCGGAAGAATAAGAAATCAAGGTAACAAACTTTTTATAAAAGAATGGAAATGGTTTATTGAATATTTACAGATAAACTGTAAACAGATAAGAACATTGGCAGGATTATTGTGATAACCTGCAGTTTTATAAGAGTATGTATTTAAAGTAGATGAATAAATGAGCAAATTCGGTTAATTTGGATATGCAGAAGATATTAAAAATAAATTTAAGGAACTGCAGAAAGAGGGGGAAGGAAGTCAAGTTTTGAAAAGTTAACATGATTGTAAAATTAGTAAAATGTATAAACCTGAAAAGCATAAATAGATTTTTTTAAAAATGGAGACTTACAGTAGGAGGAGCCTGAGCCGCCCTGGATGGTGATGATGAGGGAGGCTTCGTGGACGGCTGTCCCATTGGTGACACGGCAAACGTATTCCCCGGAGTCTGCAGCTGAAGCCTGTGGGATACGCAGGATGGAGCCAGAGACCTTGGAGGAGAGAAAGAGAGAGGGGCAAGTTAGGATGAGAGGGTGTGTGTGTTTGGGGTGTGTGTGTGGATCTTGGACATTTGTCAGGCTTCGGGGAATCAGATCCCTCTCCTGGTGGCAGCAAAGAAGCAGATAAAAAAAAGAAGAGTTCTTAGCCAGTGTGGTGTAGTGGTTAAGAGCGGTAGACTCGTAATCTGGTGAACCGGGTTCACGTCTCCGCTCCTCCACATGCAGCTGCTGGGTGACCTTGGGCTAGTCACACTTCTCTGAAGTCTCTCAGCCTCACTCACCTCACAGAGTGTTTGTTGTGGGGGAGGAAGGGAAAGGAGAATGTGAGCCGCTTTGAGACTCCTTCGGGTAATGATAAAGAGGGATATCAAATCCAAACTCTTCTTCTTCTTCAATAATCACAGCAACAGACAAAGGAATGCGGTGTCTCTCTAGAAATGGTGTTGCTCCATGTCAAGTCCCACACCTCTTCGTCTCTCCTATTCTACGTCACCCCTGTGCGGGCTAATCGGAGCTTTCTGCCTCTGAGTTTTCTGTTCTCCTACTCTCAATGCACGCCTGGTCCTGGGAGGAATGCTTTCCAAGGACAGTGAGTCTGTCAGCTGTACCTCCCTTGGTGCCGCTTCTTCTTCCTGCTGTTCCTCTTCCAGTAATTCCCAGCTTTTGCCCTCTGCAGCCTCTGAACTATGCCCTTCTGCAAACCACTGTTCTAAATCTATACTGTCCTCCTGTTCTCGGGAAGGTTCAGTTCAGCCCCTGACAACATTGCAGTACCAGATCTTGGTTCCAAAGCCTCTTGGACCCATACCTGGTGACCAGCAGGGAGGGCGCCTCCTCGTCTGTGCCACGTGACTCTGGCTTGCGAAGCAGGTCCTGCCACGATGCACTTCAGGTCCAGCGTGTGGCCCTCGGCGGGGGAGGTGGAGGAAGACTCAATCCGTACTGGGGGAGTCACCCCGGCGGCTGTGTTGCCAAAGAAAAGAGGGAAGGGCGAGAGCGTATGTGCAATTTCAGAGTCGAGCGGCTGGAATTGGTGACCCAAAGGTAGTTATGTCTGTTAACTTCAGTGGGTCTACTCTGAGGAGGCTCAATGCAGAAGATGAGCCTGCTGGATCAGGTCAAAGGCCCACTGATCAAACTAAAAGGTAAATGACCCCTGGACGGTTAAGTCCAGTCAAAGGCGACTACGGGGTTGCGGCGCTCATCTCGCTTTCAGGCCGAGGGAGCCGGCGTTTGGCCACAGACAGCTTTCTGGGTCATGTGGCCAGCATGGCTAAACCGCTTCTAGCACAACAGAACACCGTGACAGAAGCCGGAGCGCACGGAAACGCCGTTTACCTTCCCGACGCAGCGGTACCTATTTATCTACTTGCACTGGCGTGCTTTCAAACTGTTAGGTTTGCAGGAGCTGGGACAGAGCAACGGGAGCTCACCCCATTGTGGGGATTCGAACCACCAACCTTCTGATCGACAAGCCCAAGAGGCTCAGTGGTTTAGACCACAGCGCCACCCACCTCTCCCCCTTTACCTTTTAGTGATCAAACTAGCTCTACATTGACTGGCAGTGGCCCTCCAGCAGGGAGCCTTTTCCCAACCCCACCTGGAGATGTTGCCAATGGGGAACCTGGGACCTTCTGCATGCCAAGCAGCTGCTCTGCTACTGAGCCTTTGTCAGACTTACGGAAGGAGCCTGTGCCACCCTGTTGGATCGTGACGAAGACCGAGGCCTCCTGGGTGGCTGGACCACGGCTGACGCGGCAGACGTACTCGCCAGAATCTGCCGGAGAAACTTTCACCAGCCGCAAGCGGGATCCAAAGGCCTGGAAGTTGTTACCAATTTAAAGGCATATTTGTTAACCGTGTGAGTTTTTAGTCTGGCTAAGCAAATTTGGCATCCCCCAACCTAGTGCCTTCCAGGTGTTTTGGACTACAACTCCCATCAGCCCCCAACACCTGGGTCCATCTAGCTCTGTACTGACTACACTGACCACCAGCAGCTCCCTGGGGAGTCTCTCCCAGTCCTACCAGGAGATGCTGCCAGGTTCTGAACTAGGACTCTCTGCATGCAAAGAACATGTCATAATAATAATAATAATAATAATAATAATAATAATAATATTAAAGTTATTTAAACCCCACCCATCTGGTTGGGTTTCTCCAGCCACTCTGGTGCGGCTTCCAACAGAATATTAAAATACAAGTCTATTAAACATTAAAAGCTTCCCTAAACAGGGCTGCCTTCAGATGTTTTCTCAAAGTATGGTAGTTGTTTTTCTCTTTGACATCTGGTGGGAGGGCGTTCCACAGGGCAGGTGCCACTACCGAGAAGGCCCTCTGCCTGGTTCCCTGTAGCCTCACTTCTCGCAGCGAGGGAACCGCCAGAAGGCCCTCGGAGCTGAACCTCAGTGTCTGGACAGAACAATGGGGGTGGAGACGCTCCTTCAGGTATACTGGACCGAGGCCGTTTAGGGCTTTAAAGGTCAGCAACAACACTTTGAATTGTGCTCGTAAACGTACTGCCCTAACCGCAATAATAGGACCCACAAAGGGGAGGAGGGAAGTCCGGGAGATTCCTTGCAATCTTGTTTTTATGAGGTACATTGGATAAAGGTAAAGGTAAAGGTAAAGGGACCCCTGACTATTAGGTCCAGTCGTGTCCGACTCTGGGGTTGCGGCGCTCATCGCGTGTTACTGGCCGAGGGAGCTGGTGTACAGCTTCCGGGTCATGTGGCCAGCATGACAAAGCCGCTTCTGGCGAACCAGAGCAGCGCACAGAAACGCTGTTTACCTTCCCGCTGGAGCGGTACCTATTTATCTACTTGCACTTTTGGGCGTGCTTTCGAACTGCTAGGTGGGCAGGAGCTGGGACCGAGCAACGGGAGCTCACCCCATCGCGGGGATTCAAACCGCCGACCTTCTGATCAACAAGCCCTAGGCTCTGTGGTTTAACCCACAGCACCACCCGTGTCCCGTATGTTGGATATGTGATTGTAAAACTTTAATCTAAAAAAACCAAATAAATAAATTTATATAAAAATAATAATAATAAAAGTGAAATGACAAAAATGAAGCAAATGAGAATGTTTTTGGCAGGCGCCAAAAAAAATGCAGCAGAGGGAACTGCATGATCTCAATAGGCAGGGAGTTCCAACGTGTCGCAAAAGTAGGGCTGACTTAAATAGCAAAATCAAAAGCTGCCTTACACCAAGTCAGTGAGAGATTTCACTTTCTTGGGTTCCATGATCACTTCAGATGGTGACAGCAGTCACGAAATTAGAAGACGCCTGCTTCTTGGGAGAAAAGCAATGACAAACCTAGACAGCATCTTAAAAAGCAAAGACATCACCTTGCCAACAAAGGTCCATATAGTTAAAGCTATGGTTTTCCCAGTAGTGATGTATGGAAGTGAGAGCTGGACTATAAAGAAGGCTGATCGCCGGAGAATTGATGCTTTTGAATTATGGTGCTGGAGGAGACTCTTGAGAGTCCCATGGACTGCAAGAAGATCAAACCTATCCATTCTTAAAGAAATCAGCCCTGAGTGCTCACTAGAAGGACAGATCCTGAAGTTGAGGCTCCAGTACTTTGGCCACCTCATGAGAAGAGAAGACTCCCTGGAAAAGACCCTGATGTTGGGAAAGATGGAGGGCACAAGGAGAAGGGGACGACAGAGGATGAGATGGTTGGAAAGTGTTCTCGAAGCTACCAACATGAGTTTGGCCAAACTGCGAGAGGCAGTGAAGGATAGGCGTGCCTGGCTTGCTCTGGTCCATGGGGTCACGAAGAGTCGGACACAACTGAACGACTGAAAAACAACAACAACACCAAGTCGGGCCCCTTCTTGCACTTAGCTCAGTACAGACTACACTGGGCGGAAGCAACTCTCCAGGGGACATTCCCAGCCCTGCTTGGAGATCATGACCTGGGAATGCTCAAGACTTGGCACTCGGGGCAAATGCCAGGGGGAAACCAGGCAGGCGCCGCCCCATACCTGGTGGCTGGCCGGGAGGGCTCCTCCACGCCTGTACCACGTGACCATGGCCTGATCCTGGTGCGCGATGACGCAGTCCAGCTCCAAGGTTTGCCCCTCGGCAACGTGGGGGGACAAGGCCTCGATCCTCATGGAGGGGGTGATGTCTAAAGCTGGCAGAGCCAGGTGGAGAGAGAGAGAGGTGAAGGAAGGCCAAGCCGGACGGACGGCGTCAAAGAACGGCAGGTTTGCTCCCATCACCCTAGCCCACCCTGTTTATGTTTCCCCTCCCTTCCTGCAGGGGGCGATGCTTACTGGAGGCGGATCCGGTGCCAGAGACGATGACAGAGGCTTCTCTGACGATGGAGTCCAGGCTGACGTGGCAGATGTATTCGCCAGAGTCAGCTGTGGAGGCTTGTGGGATGCGCAGGTGAGAGCCCGAGATCTGGGAATGGTGGGAGAAGCAGGCTCATCATCATAATTATCTCTCTCAATAGCATTTATTTATTCATTTACATTATAATTTAACAACAACAACAACAATAATTTATTTATACCCCACCCATCTGGCTGGGTCTCCCCAGCCACTCTGGGTAGCTCCCAACAGAATATTAAAAACACAATAAAACATTAAACATTAAAAACTAGGGCTGCCTTCAGATGTCTTCTAAAAGTCAGGTAGTTTATTTCCTTGACATCTAATGGGAGGGCGTTCCACAGGGCGGGCGCCACTACCGAGAAGGCCCTCTGCCTGGTTCCCTTTAACCAAACTTCTCACAGGGAGGCAACCACCAGAAGGCCCTTGGAGCTGGACTTCAGTGTCTGGGGCAGAGCAATGGGGGTGGAGACACTCTTTCAGGTATACTGGGCCGAGGCCGTTTAGGGCTTTAAAGTTCAGCACCAACATTTTGGATTGTGCCCAGAAACGTACTGGGAGCCAATGTAGGTCTTTCAAGACTGGTGTTATGTGGTCTCGGCAGCCGCTCCCAGTCACCAGTCTAGCTGCCGCATTCTGGATTAGTTGTAGTTTCCCGGTCACCTTCAAAGGTAGCCCCACGTAGAGTGTGTTGCAGTAGTCCAAGCGGGAGATAACTAGAGCATGCACCACTCTGGCGAGACAGTCTGCAGGCAGGTAGGGTCTCAGCCTGAGTACCAGAAGGACTCTTGCACCCTCTTCATTTCTACAGTCATTTCCCCGGCTTCTTCCAAAACTGTGTTAAGATTCAGGCCCTGGGCTTGAGGCTCCACCCACACCTGCACTCTAACCACTGCACCACACTGCCTTCAGAGAAGGCTCGAGAAATGAGCAGGCCACAAGCTCTACTAGAATAAAGCTGCCTGGAGTCTAAATGCTCTCTGGGAAATGGCCGTCTGAGTCTGCTGGGGCAAGGGGTTTCTGGGCTTACGTGCCTTTTTCTCCAAGGAGCTCAGGGTGGGGCACATGGATCTCCCCTTTCTCATTTAATCGCCACAACAACCCTGTGAGGTGGGTTAGGCTGAGAGTGAGCGACTGTGGCCCAAGGTCCCACACCCAGGGAGCTTCATGGCTGGGTGGGGATTCGAACCCTGGTCTCTCCCAGGTCCTAGTCTGACGCTCTAAACACTACGCAACACTGGCCCAAGACTGCACAATGCTCCGATGGCTTCTAAGTGGTTTGCAGAACATAAAAACCAATCGTGCAATATTGTTAAAACACAAAACCATCTTTTAAAAATATGCCGCAGTTAAAATGCGCAATCAGTTGCGTTAACCATTGAAAAATTAACGGCCGTGGTTACAATGTGCAATAAAGCAATCCCATTAAAATAGCAGTCTTGGGTCAACAGGGAAGGGCTGTCTAAACAGATGTGCCTTCAAAACCGGCAGAATGCCAATAGAGATGGAGGGCTTTCCTATATCAGCAGAAAGTGCCTGTCCAAGGAGGATCAGAATTTGCTTCCTACCATCCTTACCTGGCGATTGAACCTGGGACCTTCTGCAAGCCAAGTTTTACTGCTGGCCAGCCAAGCAAGGCCAGGAAAGAGAGGGGCAAGGAAGAATCGCCAACTCGAGCCCCCAGACCGCACCGCCTACGTACCTGGTGATTGGCCGGCAGGGTCCCGCCACGCTTGTACCATGTGATTGTGGCACCTGCCCGGCCTGCCACGACACAGTTCAAGTCCAAGGTCTGTCCTTCGACAATGGAGGGCGATGGAGACTCGATCCTCAGCGGAGGGGTGATTCCTGAGGCTGGGAGTTCAGCGGGAGGAAGAGAGGAAGCCGCCTTATACAGAGTCAGCTCACTGGCCCATCTGGCCGTGGATTGTCTGCACTGACCGGTGCAGCCTTTCCACAGGGAAACCCTACCTGGAGATGCTGCCAGCGAATGAACTTGGGATCTTCTCCCATGGAGCTAAGGCCCTTCCCATAAAACCCCCCACAAGATTCTAGTCCTCAGGATGGTGAATGAAGGCTTGCTTTTAAAAGGATCACAGGAAGACCTTTGTTCCCTTTAGCTCAGTGATGCATGCACTGGCTGGCAGCAATGCTTCTCCGGGGATTCAGGCAGGAATAATAATAATAATAATAATAATAATTTATTATTTGTACCCCTCCCCTCTAGGCTGAGTTTCCCCAGTCACTCTGGGCGGCTCCCAATCGAGTGTTAAAAACAATACGGCATTAAGTATTAAAAACTTCCCTAAACAGGGCTGCCTTCAGCTATCTTTTAAAAATAGGATAGCTGTTTATTTCCTTGACCTCTGCTGGAAGGGCGTTCCACAGGGCGGGCGCCACTACCGAGAAGGCCCTCTGCCTGGTTCCCTGTAACCTCACTTCCCAGCCCCACCTGCCAGAGAACTGAACCTGGAGCCTTCTGCATGCCAAGCAGTTGCTCTGCCATGGAGATGCAGTCCTCTCCAAAACGCTAAAGACCAGGACCGGCATCAATGGATGGCATGGTCTGGTACATGGACCCCCACACTGGCAGGTGGCCCATTGCCCCCAACCTCCCTGGACCTGATGCAGCAAGGTGGCACCCTCCGTTGAAGGGTGGAGGGTATCTTTCCCGAGGGTGTTCCGGAGACCGGGAGCTGAGGCTGATAACCACAACAGGAGAAATGAAACGCTTAGCCTATAAACTTAAGAAGTGTCTGGCTGCTGGGTCAGGCCAAGGGCACACAGAAAATCTCCCAATGTTCGCATGGGTGGAATGAGGAACAAATTTGGGTGATGGACACTTGCTAGTGCTCCTTCTGCATGGACTCCCAACCAATCTCCCACTCCACTCTCCGCCATGCTCGACGCTCATGGGGTGCCATGGCTGCCACTCAGGTAGGTCACCGAGCTATTGCCCCTTTGTTCCAGCCTATCAGCAGGCAGTTCTGAGGATACTTGCCTTGCCCTGGGAGCTGGCAACCCCCGCTACACCACTGCCCAGCACATGCTCCAAGGGGAGCCCACAAACATGACCCGAGCGAAAGAGCAACTCTCCCCCCGTTGCGGTTTCCAGCAGCTGGTATTTACTGCCTCCGACTGGCGAGGCGGCGCATGGCCAGAGCATTGTTTGACTCACTCTGGGAGGTGGCGTAGACGGTGACCACAATGGAGGCTTCTTGCACTGCCCCACTGCTTCCGTCGCTCACCCGGCACACGTATTCTCCAGAGTCTGCTGCCGTAGCCGCCAGGATCCTCAAATGGTAGCCAGATATCTGCAGGGTGGAGGGGGCAAAGGGACAGTCTGAGTCCTCCTGGAGCCCGGTTTGTGGGCATCATTGGCAGTGATGGATTTATGTATAAGCTAAACAAGCTATAGCTTAGGGCCCCACTCTCTTGGGGCCCCCCCAAAAATTCAAAGGAAATAAAAACTGGATGTACATTTCCAAAATATAAGATAAAAAAACAAAATAAAACCTACATACAGCAACAGTGTTTTGTGTTGTGTAGGCTCCTATGATGTAAGTCTTGGGGAGGCAAACTCTGGCCCGGGGGCCGGATCTGGCCCAATCGCCTTCTAAATCCGGCCCACGAACGGTCCAGGAGTCAGCGTGTTTTTACATGAGTAGAATGTGTCCTTTTATTTAAAATGCATCTCTGGGTTATTTGTGGGGCCTGCCTGGTGTATTTACATGAGTAGAATGTGTGATTTTATTTAAAATGCATCTCTGGGTTATTTGTGGGGCATAGGAATTCGTTCATCCCCCCCCCCAAAAAATATAGTCCGGCCCCCCACAAGGTCTGAGGGCCAGTGGACTGGCCCACGGCTGAAAAAGTTAGCTGATCCCTGATGTAAGTAAGCCTGCTGGCCTGCTCCCTAAAATATCACAGGTTTGCTCATTTCTATATATAGGGTGCCTACATTCTGCATGGACTGGTTGCAAATTACCATATAGCATATATTCAACACAAAAAAACAGCTGGACATATAAAGGGTCCCATTACATTCAGTAGCTTAGGGCCTCATCAAACCTAAATCTGACCCTGATCGTTGGACAGGCACACACACCAACTCCGTACCTTGTGATTAGCTGGGAGTGACCCTCCTTGCTTGTACCACGTGACCCTGGCCCGCGATTGCCCCGTGACGAGGCAGCTCAGCTCCAAGTCCTGCCCCTCAGTGATGGATGGCGACGAAGATTCGATCCTGACTGGTGGGGTGTCTATGGAGACAAGAAGAGCCCAGATCAGACTCGAGAGGCCCAGCGTCCTGCCACATTAGTGGCATACATAAATAACCTTTTTCACACCTGGGAATTTCAGTCTGAATCATCCCAAACAAAAAGGACTCTGTTGTTGTTGTTTTGAAAAGTATTTTTCAACAGTTTTTTCAATTCATTAATTGAAAGAGAACCACACAGGTTCTGCGCATGCCTGAACTAGACCGTCACTGGCTTTGATTGTCCCTAACCACCTCCTCCTTTTAAGTTGTTTGAGTACCAAGGCATTTGAGAACCAAGGTACCACTGTACTGTATTTATTTTCCCCAATATGAACTATAAAATGGCGATTTACATTTTTGTCAGGGATCTGACCTCACGCAAGGCTCTTGAGATGGGGAAGGAGGGGTGGAGGGAAGTGCAGCCTCTCTTGGGAAGCAGCTCGGAGTCCAGCGGGGATAGCAAGGACAGCCCCAGTGGTGAGGAGCAGGAACTGCCAGCCAGTGCGGTGGAGCTGGGGCTCAGAGATGCTGACAGAGCCTCAGCACCACCTGAGTGGTCTGAGAAGCAAAGCGGGAAGCTACTTCCGTCGCCCCAAATGCGTAAGGGGAAAAAGCGTAAGGAAAGGAGGCGATGCTTTGGAATTCCAAAGCTTCTATGTTGGGGGAGGAACCGGCGAAGGCCACTCCCGGATTCTGGAACCGACTCAAGCGGACATGAATAAACGCTCCAATGTACATAGTTTGTAAATAAAGTATTAGCTTTAGAAGAACGGGTGTTTCTGGCTCTTTACTCTCGAGGAGACAACCCCGAGCCCTTACACAGAGCCTGCTGGATCAGCCCAATAGCCCAAGTCCAGCCTCCTGTTCTCACAGTGGCCTACCAGATGACCATTACAGGAAAACAGCGCACAAGAGCCCTCTCCCCTCCTGTGGACTCTAGCAACTGGGATTCAGAAGCATTGCTGCCTCCGATTGTGGAGGCAGAGCACGACCATCGCGGCTAGGACCCATCGCTAGTAGCCCTCTCCTCCATAATTTCGCCCAATCCTCTTTTAGAGTCATTTATGCTGGCGGCCATCACTGCCCTCCTGTGGTAAGGAGTTCCACAGGCTAACTATGCGCTGCGTGAAGCAGTGCTGTCTTTGATCTGTCCCAACATTCAGCTTCACTGGATTCCCACAAGACGGCACCTCAGCATCTTCAAAGATCATGCCTGAAAGGTCCTGGAAACGTTACCATGTGCAGAACCGTGTCCTTGCTGTTGTACGGTCACCATGATGGAGGCTTCCTTGGGGCCTGCCCCGTTGCTGACACGGCAGACGTACTCGCCTGAGTCTGCTGCGGATACTTGCAGGATGCGCAGGACGGACCCATAGACCTGAGGATACAGAAAGCCATTAATATTATTTTTTGTATATACCGGTAATTTCTTTTAAATTTTCTGTTTTACAATTTAAAATACTCATTTTTACATCCTTAAAATATCAATGATTTCCCTTCTTCTCTTTCCACGGTTCATTTTACATATCATAAATCCCTACATATTTTACAAAACCTATACCATTCAGTATTCCATTATTGCATCCATCAAAGCTAAATTACACTGTTGAATTTATCTTAATGCTGCCAGCGTTTTCAGCTGTGCACTATTATTTCCCATATATTCAATAAACGTTTTCCAATCTCCTCTAAACGTGTGTTCTTGTTCTCTTATTCGATATGTTAAGTCTGCAAGTTGTGCATATTCCATCAGCTTAAGTTGCCATTCTTCTTTGGTTGGGACCTTGCTCGTTTTCCATTTTTCAGCTAACGAAACACGGGCCACAGTAGTGGGATACATAAATAACCATTTTTGACACCTGGGAATTTCAGTCTGAATTATCCCAAACAAAAAGGACTCTGTTGCTGTTTTTTGAAAAGTACTTTTAAACATTTTTTTCAATTCATTAATTGAAAAAGAACCACACAGGTTCTCCCCATGCCTGAACTAGACCGTCACTGGCCTTGATTTTCCCTAACCACCTCCTCCTTTTAATGCAGGTCCAAGGAAGTTGTGGCCCTCCAGATGTTATTAGACTACAACTCTCATCACCACCCATGACCTCTAGCCATGCTGGCCAGGAATGATGAAATTTCAGCATCCATCAACATCTGGAGAGACAGGTTCCCTATCCCTAAACTAGGCAGTCACTTGCTTTCACTGCTCCTGGCTACCTCCATCACTTGCCTTCACTTCACTGCCCCTGCAGCGAGGCTCCTCATGCAGACCTTGCCATGGGAGCATACTCATCCAGTGCTTTACCAGCTGCACTGGCTCCCGGTGGAGTACTGGGTCAGGTTTAAGGTGCTGGTTCTGACCTTTAAAGCCCTATGTGGCTTAGGACCCTCATACCTACGGGACCGCCTCTCCTGGTATGCCTCACAGAGGACCTTAAGGTCCAAGAATAACAATAACTTAAGAGCCCCGGGTCCCAAAGAAGCCAGATTATCCTCGACAAGGGCCAGGGCTTTTTCAGTGTTGGCTCCGACCTGGTGGCTCCTGTCCCATGAGACTAGGGCCCTGTGGGACCTGACCTCCTTCCACAGGGCCTGTAAAACAGTTATTCCGCCTGGCCTTCAATCTAGCCTGATCCCCTATTCCTTTTCCCCCTTCCCTTTTTTTCTGAAGAAACCCTTCTGGGTCCCCACATTAAAATTCTTCCCTGGTCTCCCTACTGGCCTAGCAAGACTGACTTGGCCAGTTAGCCATGGTGATCCCACTGATGTTTGTTTTTTATGCTGTTTTTAAAGTTGTTTTTAATCATTGTTTTGTATTTGTTGTTAGCTGCCCTGAGCCCGGTTTTTGGACCGGGAAGGGCGGGGTATAAATAAAAAATAAAATTATTTATCTTGTTCATAATGTAGCCCTGAACCACTCGTTTGCCTAATCTAGAAGGGTTTACAGGCATTTTAATGGTATTAATAGGTCCCTTAATGATCTTGCTTATGCTTCTGTATTCCCTGCTTGCTGCAATGTTTGCAAACCATGATACAGAGAGTAGTATCCCGAGCTATGCGACCCCATGTTATTGCATTCACCAGTATGTGTTGGCCCTTGCACGGGACGAGCTGAAAGGCTGTCCAAGACAAGAGGAGGGATTGTAGGGGTAGGTAAACCAAACCTGGGTTACCTGAAGCTACCTGTCAGAGGAAGCTTTCAAGGGCCCCCTGCGTCCCCAGCCTTTAGCCAGTATCGAGAACAGCAAGAGATTCTCACGACAGATTCCAGTGGGGATTCTCAAAGTGAGCATTCCGAGGAAGAGGAATGGGCACCAGGGCTCTCAGCCAGATCTCAGAGCCCTTCCTCCAAACAGAAGGGGGGAAGAGACAGGAAGAGGGGCTGTTTCCGATTCGCGCGTTTTTTTAGAAGAGGCGGGGGGAAGAAATATCCGGCAGATCAGTCAACTGCCGGGAAGGAGTAGGACGTGATTTACGATGTGCTAAGTTGTAAACCCATTATCACCAATAAAACACCAAATGAAGTTACTGCGTGGAGTCGTTAAGATGCCTAGCTACAGCCAGCAGCCAGACGGGCTGTGACACTACCCAAAAGCCAACATCTAACTATTTAGCTCCTGTACTAGGTTCCAAGTTCTCTACCAAATTCCCCTCTAGCCCAGTAGCACGAATCCATTAGCTTAAGACACAACACAGAGACAAGAGCACAGGATGACCTCTTCATTAGCACATGGAGGCTGCATAATGAAAGCTAACCGCAGTCCAAGGGCAAAGCATACGTACATAGCTAGATTAGCGTCTAGGTCTCGGGATGTGTCGCTAGGAAGCCCAGCCAAAGTTCACAGGAAGGAACTCCCTTATAACGTTTGCAGAACCTCATAAGGCTATTCCTTATATGGGCAGAGGAAGGATTTCCTAATAAGGTCAGAACTCCTGGGTAAAAGTGTATAAAAGCTGCATGGGAACAGCATTTGGTGGGCTTGCTGTGAATGATCACGCAAGTGCCTTTCTACAGTCCTGGATGTAGAAATAAACTTTTTCTCTGATTCAAACCTCGATGTGAATTTGACTCCTTACTCCTTGCTCAGGCTTCATTAACTCTGCCTTGGGGATGGAAAAAACTGCAGGCTTCCAAAAACTGATGGACCTTCACCTCCTGTCAGCCCAACCTGTACCTACCTGGTGGTTGGAAGGCAGGGCACCTCCTCGCCGGTACCATGTGACGGATGCAGCTGGCTGGCCGGCCACGATGCAGTTCAGATCCAAGGTCTGCCCTTCTATGACCGACGAGGACGACGATTCAATCTTCACCGTCGGTGAAAGGCCTGCAGCTACAAGGATAAGCAAGTTGGGTCAGGCCCAGCAGAGCCCATGCAGTCTGGCATCCTGATTTACAACCGGATGGGAAGACCACAAGCACAAAACAGCACTCTCCCCACAACAAGCCCCCCCCGTCACCATGTCTCCCTGCCACAACTGGCATTCAGAGGTAGACTGCCTCTGGATGTGGAATTTCCATCAACCATATTGGCCAAGAACTGATGGTTGAGTAATTCTTTTTCCTTCTCCGCGGAAATCTGCTCAAAACTCTACAATATTTTTCCTGGCGAGTTTGTCCCAAGCGTGTGGGTTTATATAAAGGGTAAAGGGGACCCCTGACCATTAGGTCCAGTCGTGACCGACTCTGGGGTTGCGGCGCTCATCTCGCTTTATTGGCCGAGGGAGCCGGCGTACAGCTTCCGGGTCATGTGGCCAGCATGACTAAGCCGCTTCTGGCGAACCAGAGCAGCGCACGGAAACGGCGTTTACCTTCCCGCCGGAGCGGTACCTATTTATCTACTTGCACTTTGATGTGCTTTCGAACTGCTAGGTTGGCAGGAGCAGGGACCGAGCAACAGGAGCTCACCCCGTCGCGGGGATTTGAACCGCCGACCTTCTGATCCGCAAGCCCTAGGCTCAGTGGCTTAGATCACAGTGCCACCCGCGTCCTTGTGGGTTTATATATAATCTCACTAAGGCAGCAAACGTGTCCCTCCAAAACTCTGCAGCCTACCCCTCAGGGTTTTCCACAAAACGCACCTCACATTACAATCAGCACATTCAGCACTGAAGCGGAGGATTAAGAATAGAACGAAATAAAATGAAAATTTATCAGTGTTGGAGAATCTCTTAGCTGTTAAAAATCTCTCTTTGGTACATATGATTAAAGCATGCTTTTTGTTTTGTTTTGAGCCCCTTAGTGGCGTCACCTCTTAAGCCACCAGTTGACTCAAATTTCAGATGAATGTTTTAGCTGGCAGATAGATAGCTTCAGTCACAATTTATAGGAGTTTCAGAAATAATTAAGGAAAGGGAGGTTTAGCGGATCTTTGCCCTAAGGACTGAGCCCTAGGGTAATTATGCAGTTGTTTTGGCATGATTACAGTTCTTCCACTCTAGGTTACGCACCCTGCCTGGGTCCGCTGAAGGTTTCTCAGTCCCTTGGCAAGAAAGCAGCCCTTTCAGAGCACTGGAAGTGAATCCCTGTTATCTCTGTTCCTCAAAGATAATTTGATAACCAAGAGTTATAGCCTGGCTATCATTAATCACTACAGTGGTACCTTGGTTCCCAAACGCCGAAAACCTGGAAGTAAGTGTTCCGGTTTTTGAACTTTTTTCGGAAGCCTAACGTCCGATGCAGCTGTTGGCTATTGTTTCTGGGATGTCTGCACCTTGGTTTTCGAACATTTCGGAAGTCAAACGGACTTCTGGAACGGATTAAGTTTTGCATTTTTGTTTTTGAGGCTTTTTCGGTTAATTTGTTTTTGTGACTGTGTGGAACCCAGTTCAGCTACTGATTGATTGATTTTATAGTACAGTGGAACCTTGTGTTACGGACGGGATCTGTTCCGGAGGCCCGTTCGTAACACGGAACTGACGTAAGCTGAAGCGCTGCGTCTGCGCACACGCGGGGCACGATTTAGCGCTTCTGCGCATGCGTGAAGTGCGTTTTAGTGCTTCTGCGCATGCGGCGAAACCCGGAAGTAACCCGTTCCGGTACTTCCACGTTGCCGCGGGACGCAAGACGAAAACACACAACCTGAAGCGGATGCAACATGAGGTATGACTGTACAGTACATTGATAATTGCTTTCATTTTATGGATCAATGGTCTCGTTAGATAGTAAAATTCATGATAAATGGCTGTTTTAGGGGTTGCTTTTAAAAGTCTGGAACGGGTTAATCCGTTTTGCGTTACTTTCTATGGGAAAGCGCGCCTTGGCTTTGGAACGCTTTGGTTTTGGAACAGACTTCCAGAACAGATAAAGTTTGAGAACCAAGGTACCACTGTACATAGTTATCTCTGCCAATGGAATGTCGACAGGAGCTCCTAATCTACAATGAATCCTGCCAGGAAAGTCGCCAGAGCTACAATTGCTGGAGTGGTTTTAACAATCGATCCCTCTTCCCAGGGAACTCTGGGAACTGTAGCTCGGTGAGGGGTACCTTCTAAGACCTCTCAGCACCCTTACCGAACTACAGCTCCCAGAATTCTTTGGGGGAAGTCATGATGACTGCATAAAGTAGTGTCATAGTGCTTTGGATGTATGGTGTGAATGTGTCCTTTCAAAAAACCCTGCCAGGACCCCGATGGTGTAGTCTCTGCATGGGGATGATGGCCACCAAGCCCAGTCTGAAGAAAACCCTCTACTTACCTCGGATGACCATCACCTCGATTCTTGCCCGACCGACTCCTGCTGCGCTGCTCCCCACACAGTGGTACACCCCGCCGTCAGCCACCGTGATGGAGGGGATGACCAAGGTGGCAATGTCCGTCCTCTCTGCACGGGACTGTGGGTAAGGAAGAAGAGGAGAATCACTGGAGTGTTTCTGGAGCTGCGGAGTCACAGGCCATGCTGGGTGCTAGGCAGGCCTCTGATGTGCAAAAAAGGGGCCCTGTCAGATTGTCTAAAATGAAGCCGTGTAATCCACAGCAAGCATTTGATGGTGACTGAGCAAAGGGCCGTGTCCACAAATGCATTTGAATGATTCAGTTTGCTTTTCCTTGAAGTGACGCTATCGGCGTTTGCTCATTCGGCCCCAGCATGCTGCCCTCCAGACACTTTACACTTCAACTCCCAGCCGGCCCCATCCAGCTCAGCTGTATGACACTGGGGCTGATGGGAGCATGGGGCTGAGCTGGGAGCCCAAAGCTTAGCAAACATCTCAGCTGCTTTGGACAGCTCCGTTTTGGAGAGAAAGCAGGCCGATACAAACCTCTCTATCCAAATAAGCAAGCAAGCAAGCAAACAAATGGATTAATGTTGGAAGGGAAACATCCACCTCGGAGTCCTGATTGACTGTGATGAGGGCAGAGTTGGGGACAGAGGGTATGTGGAGAAGACCAGGTTACCTGCCCCCAGTCATGGGGGAGGGGGAGGCACGTTGAGCCCCATTTCTTTCTTGAAGCTGCAACTGGTGGAGAATGCAGGCATCCCACATAAGCTTGTGGTTTCTGAGGCATGTTCAGGAGGGGTAGATGGGTGAGGCAGATGTCAGGATGAGAATGGACCTCTTTCCTCCCCACCGGAGGATAAATGTGGAGCAGAATTCAATCCTGTTCACATTTAAAAGGTGAACTTAATTGGCACATTCTTGAACGTTGGGTTGTACCCAGTGCTGGCGCCACTCTGAGCAGACCCAGGGAAGTTAATGGATAGGACTAACTCAGGTTCGTCAATTTCAAAGGGTCTGCTCTGAGGAGAACTGAAGTTGGACACAGCCCAACATGCAACCACCCATCAAAGTTTGCACTCCTCCGAATTTCGCAGTGCAGCTGTCCAGCTAAGCAGTAAGTATAAAAACACGCATGCTAGCCTAAAATGAGGCTATGACTGCATGTATGATTGAAAACAATGTACAAAAATGTACTGTATTAGGGAAATTGTTGCTTTGCAAAAATGTGCAATTAAGACCAAACTGCTTTTTTTTTTTTTTAAAGTGTATACAGTCCTACCTTGGTATTCGAACAGCTTAGTTCTCGAACGTTTTGGCTTCCGAATCTCCGATGGGGCTTCCACGGCTTCCAATTGGCTGCAGGAGCTTCCTGCAGCCAATCAGAAGCCGAGCTTTGGTTTTCGAACGTTTTGGAAGTCAAAAGGACTTCCGGAACGGATACTGTTCGACTTCTAAGGTAGAAATCTGCACTAAAATACTGATGAATTTTAATGTGGACTTTAAAAAATAAATTACAAACTGATGTAGAGAACTGAACTTAAAAACGGGAAAAATGACAAATCTGCCCATCTTTGCCGGAGAACCAGAAGGACAGGAAGTGTAAAATGGATATACGGGGTTGTGTCCAGTGCTAGCCCTACTCAGAATAGACCCACTGAAGTTAAAGGACATAACCATCTTAGGTCTACCGGTTCCAAAGGGTCTACTCTGAGTATGCTTAGTTGGAAGCAACAAAGAGACAGACATCAGCTAGGAAATGGAGGGGGAAGAGAAAGAGGCCATGGAGAGGCCTGTGCAGAGGGTGGGCTACCTGTTGGAGCTCCTGGATCCGCCGCTGGAGAACCTCCAGGTTGTCACCTTGGAAGTGGAAGAAGCCAAAGACGGAGAGAGCCTATCCGGGGGATGGGGAAGAAAGAAAGAAAGAAAGAGAGGAAGGGAGCAGGAGGGGGCAGCCCGGAGGTGAAAGAAGGAAGAGGAAGAGAGTGAAGGGGGTGGGGAGAGGAAGGATCTCGTGGCCCTGGCCTGGGTCCCTGCCAGGAAAATGCCCCCACAAATTCCAGGAGACAAAAGGCGAACAGTGACGGAGTCAATGAAGGATGGGTTGCTAAGCAGGCTGTACAGCTCAAGTATTTGTGAACACAGTGTTATAAAAATTCTAAGGTCTCAAATATAAACTGAATGTCAATAAATGTTCACAAGGCAAACACATACATAAGTATATAAACCATGTGTCTGAAATGGTACAGGAGAGCAATCCTGAAGCCATTTTGACTCTCCCAGTGACTTCAAATATTCCTCTGCATTAAGGGAGGAAAATGGGAAAAGCCTCCCCATTGTCTTTTGCTGACAAATCCTGTCTTAAGGGCGTATTTGTGTATGAATAGGGTGAGCTGGATTCAGGAACTAAACTATTAACCGTCGCAAAAGAATGGTCAGGCTGCCCAGGTAAAGCAACCAGTGACCATTATCAGGTATCCTGGCAAACAGGATTTCTGCCATAGACTGCCTTCTCTGCTGTAGACCTCCTCCTATGAGGTGGTCTCTGGCTACAGGGTGGGCAACTTCAAAAGTCTATATAAGGGCTTGCGCACCATTGTTCTGGGTTCCTCCTCCCTCCTGCATGTGGTGAGTGAGGACCCTGTTGCAACAGTTTAATAAAGATCAGGCTTACTAGCTGCTTTGCTTCTCAATATTCTCTGGTTGGCCTCTGTTGTTTTCTCCTACCGATAGGGAACCCACTAAGGACTCTATATGGGCTCTTGGATACCCCATAAGGGAAAAGGAGGAGTTTTTTCTTATAACAACAGGTACTCAGATGGTACACTTGTTCAATGTAAAGTGCAAACACCCCTACTGTAACTTCTCAAAAGCGTGCCCCGCCTGGGTCCTGCGTACACGCTCACCGAAACATGCAACTAGGCGAGCACAATCACTAGCAAATGTGTAGAGCTAGCTTGTATGTGAAGGAGTAGTGAGGAACAAGAGTAGCCCTAGGCATGTGCAGAGTGCCTTTGCTGAGTAAGGACAGACAACCCTAAGATGAAGCATCGTTGGGACTTTTTTTTTTTGAAGCAGAGGGGACGGCTTCCAGCTAACACCATCCGCCTCTCCCATCCTGGGCCCCTTTTTCATTTCCTCCTTGAATCCTCTTCAACACTGGCATTTTCAGTGGTGGGGAGGCCCCTCTGAAGCAGAGAAGCCCATCGCCCCCTATTCCTCCGAGACTCACCTGTGAGGGCAAGCGGCCTCCTTCTTTTTCCCAGGTGATGGTGGCAGCAGGGGAGCCTCCTGCGCGGCAGTAGAGCCTCACAGTGCTCCCTTCGTGGACCTCTGTCCGTTCCGGGCTCACCTGCACTTGTGGGATGCTGGCACCTGAGGAAGAGCAGAGCGGCAGGTGAGCCCACCTCTTCCCCTCCAATTGCCCCCCCCCAGCCCCTCTTGAAGGGAGTGGCCCCCCAAGATACTCGACAGACATGGCTGCCAGGGTGGATTTGATTTAAATCAAATTGATTTAAATGACGAGTCAGTAAGACTTGATTTAAATCAGGCATAGGCAAACTCGGCCCTCCAGATGTTTTGGGACTACAACTCCCATCATCCCTAGCTATCAGGACCAGTGGTCAGGGATGATGGGAATTGTAGTCCCAAAACACCTGGAGGGCCGAGTTTGCCTATGCCTGATTTATTTTATTTTAGTTATTTATTTTTAACAGAAAGACTCATTCTTGCTGGTATCATCTTAATATTGACAACCAGATGAAGGTTTCATTTTGGAATAATAAATTTTCAGAGTAGTTTTTACAGTTATATCAAAAATTACTGATCTGGTTATACTATTAGACAGTGCTTTTTTCTGGGGGCACACAGGAGTACGCATACCCCTAAACATTTTGTGAATCTTTGTACTTTTGTCCATTTACTGTATTTATTTCCCCCAATTTGAACTATAAAATGGTGGTTTTCTTGAGTCAAAATGAGAGTACCCCCTAAACATTTTTTAAGGGGGGAAAAGCACTGCTATTAGAAATAATACATTGACAGATAATGATGAAATTATTGTGAGGTTTAGTAAGTTAACTGTTTATATTTGGACAACTTTTCTGCTTTACTTTATCAGAAGGAGAAAAATAATCATTTCCTTAATAACAATTTAAACAATTTATTTAACTAAAACAATAACTTTATAGTAAAAGCATCCATGCTTGTTAACTGATGCGGTTAAACAACAATAATAAAAAAACTTATCGACTGAGTTTTAGCACACATGAAAAACTTAAAACAAACCCTTATTTCCTGATGAATAGCCTTTGGACTACTATCTAACTTAATTGGAAAATCTTTAGAAAGATTTTTCCTCCAAAAGCATTTTATTTTAAAAATCCGATTTAAATTTTTAAAAATCTGATTTTTTTGATTGTTTTTTTTTTATCATTTATTTGTATCCACCCTCATGGCTGCCCTCTCTGATAATGAAGCCAGAGTGGCGAGAGAAAAAGGGCTTCCTTTCTCTGCCCACCACTAGGTAATCTTATCAGCAGTGCTGGCTCCAGACTCCCCACCAACTTGGATGACTTTAAAAGAAGATTAGACACATGGAGGAAGATAACGTTATCAGTGGCTGAACCGGGTGGGCTTCCTTTGGCCTGACCCGGGAGCAGGCAGCCTCTCTCCTGCAGGGGCACATTCGGCACCCCCAGAGATGGGTCAAATGGATGGCACTCCACCCACTTCTCGCCAGGGCACAACATACTGTGTACTTGTAAGAAGGCACGGGCCATATGCTGCCCAGCGCTATTCCGCACGCGGCACAAATACTGGGCTTCGTCGGAAGGCTCCGCTGCCGGGAAGCGCAGGATCCCACCCTGGATGACGGCCTTGGAGGAGATGACGCCCCCTTGTCCACCTGATAGAGAGAAGAAGAAGAAGAAGAAGAAGAAGAAGAAGAAGAGGAGGAGGAGGAGGAGGAGGAGGAGGAGTTTGGACTTGATATCCCACCTTTCACTCCCCTTAAGGCAGGCGTGGCCAAACTTGGCCCTCCAGAAGTTTTGGGACTACAACTCCTATCATCCCTAGCTAACAGGACCAATGGTCAGGGGTGATGGGAATTGTAGTCTCTAAACTAGACTGGTGACTGGGAGTGGCCACCAAGACCATATAACACCAGTCCTGAAAGATCTTCATTGGCTCCCAGTACGTTTCCGAGCACAATTCAAAGTGTTGGTGCTGACCTTGAAAGCCCTAAATGGCCTCGGCCCAGTATACCTGAAGGAGCGTCTCCATACCCATTGTTCAGCCGGACACTGAGGACCAGCGCCGAGGGCCTTCTGGCAGTTCCCTCGCTGCGAGAAGTGAGGTTACAGGGAACCAGGCAGAGGGCCTTCTCGGTAGTGGCGCCTGCCCTGTGGAACATCCTCCCGTTCGATGTCAAGGCAATAAGCAACTATTTTACTTTTAAAAGACAACTGAAGGCGGCCCTGTTTAGGGAAGTTTTAATGTTTGATGCTGTATTCTTTTTAATATTCGGTTGAAAGCCGCCCAGAGTGGCTGGGGAAACCCAGCCGGATGGGCGGGGTATAAATAAATTGTTGTTGTTGTTGTTGTTGTTATTAAAACAGCTGGAGGGCAAAGTTTGGCCATCCCTGCAAGCGGCTAACAATCTCCTTTTCCCTTCCTTCCCCCACAACAAACACTCTGCGAGGTGAGTGAGGCTGAGAGACTTCAGAGAAGTGTGACTAGCCCAAGGTCACCCAGCAGCTGCATGTGGAGGACCGGGGAATCGAACCCAGTTCACCGGATTACAAGTCCACCATTCTTAACCACTACACCACGCTGGCTCTCAGAGGAGAGAGAGGAGTCCCGTCCCCCCAATTTGTTATGGATCACTTCCCAATACTCTTTTACCCTTTTACAAGTCCAAGTCCCCTGAAAAATTCCTGGGGGTGCCCGACGGAAGGTGATCTTTCAGTGACCACGGTGTCACCTAGCAGGAAGCTTACCAATCCACTCCACCGTGGGCTCTGGGCTCCCTGTAGCGATGCAGCGGAACTCGGCCGCTTGTCCTGGCTGGACGCTCAGCTGCGAGGGCTCAATGGTGGCCATGGGGTGGACCGCGGGTCCAGCTGCATAGGGGAGAGGAAAGTTTAAGGCGGCTCTGGGAAGCCGGGGGGGGGGGGGTCCATGCCGATGGCAATTCCAGTAAGTAAACAAACAAACCCCTATGTTGCAAAACGTGAGTCAGCAATATCAAAAGCAACACGATGACCAGAAACAAATACCGTATTTTTTGCTCCATAACGCACACTTTTTTCCTTCTAAAAAGGAAGGGGAAAAGTCTGTGCGCGTTATGGAGCGAATGCATGGTCCCTGGAGCTGAATTGCCCAGGGACCAAAAGAAGATCGAGCTTTTTCTTTTACAAAGAGAGAAGGGGGTGTTGAAAGGCTGCCGCTTTACAGCTGATCAGCAAGAGATCGGGAGGAGAGATAAGGTCCTTCCTGCAGAGGAGGCTGTTGGTTTCCCCAGCTACATGTGACTGGCTGATTAGATTATCTGTTTGGAAACTGTAGAAAGGGCTTTGAGCTGATCCTTTTGCAACTGGGGGTTTTCTTTGCAAAAGCAGCAGCACAACAACTTTGAGCTGCTCCTTTTGCAAATGTTTATTTTCTCCTTTGCAAAAGCAGCAGCACAACAACAAGTTTGAGCTGATCCTTTTGCAAATGGGGCTTTTCTTCTTCCAAAAGAAGATGCACAACTTTGAACTGATCCTCAAAAAGGGGGGCTTTCCCCCTTTCCTCCTCAAAAAACTAGGTGCGCGTTATGGTGCGAAAAATACGGTACAATATAAAAAACATTATGGAATGATTCAAAACATCAAAACGAAACATACTGAAGTCTCTAAAAGTCCTTAAATGAAACACGATGCCAGACTTTACCCAGCGGAGAACAAGCTGTGAAGCTTTGTATAATCAGCAATTGTCCAATTCTGATGTCCAACTCTGAACAGTGTTTCAGAATAACAACTACTGTTTCGTTGAATTCTTCATCAGCAAATTAGTTCAACACTTGTTAGTAGAAAGATATGTAATTTCTTCACTGACCAATCTTCTTTCTGAATAGATATAATATACATGAAAATGAAAAATACTCAGGAACAGTGCTCATACAAGTATGTAGTCCAGGCATCTCCAAACTGCGGCCCTCCAGATGTTTTGGCCTACAACTCCCATGATCCCTAGCTAACAGGACCAGTGGTCAGGGATGATGGGAATTGTAGTCCAAAACACCTGGAGATGCCTGATGTAGTCACTTTGTTTCTGGTCATCATGTTGCTTTTTTATATTGGTGGCAATTCCAGAGCAGGGATGGAGAAAGGCTCATGTGCTGTGCCCTCAAGACCCCGCAGAATCAGGAAAGGAACCGAGCCATGCAAATGGATGTCACCCTAGACATGAAGCATGCGTGAAGGCCCCTGCCCCACTGATGATTGTGGAGCAGGATGGTGGGTGGGCGTAGAAAACAGGAATGCCAGCAACCTGTCCTCATGCCAGCAAAACCCATGCAAAAGAGGAGGAGAAAGAGGTGGATAGGTGGATAGTGCGAGGGTATGAAACCACAACCTTGGAACGATGGTCAATGGGGCATGCAAGTGGGGGCCCAAACCGACTTACAGGGCCTGTGGCCTTCCACCACTTCTACAGGTCCGTAGAACATCTGGGTCTTAGACGGCGCTGCAGGTGAGGGAGAGGGATGTAAAAACCAGGCCCGGGGGTGGGGGTGGGGGGTGGGATGAGGGCCTGGCCAATGGCAAGGACCCCCGGGGCACCCAAGGGACTGTTTTCCAGAGCCGGAGATCCTTGCCCAGTGGATCAGCCCACTGCTAAGGAAATGGATTGTCCCTGGAGATGTACCATATTGACCTGAATATAAGCCGCACTTTTTTTTTGTCCAAATTCCGACCGTGAAAAGTTAAAGTGCGGCTTAAATTCGTGACCTTGCAGAAATTGGCTTTTACAGTAACGCTGTAGGATTTCCTTCTACATTTGCCATTTATTGGTGTGAATACCTGCGGAATTTTAAGGGAGAGGCTTATATTTGGGTATTGTCTCCCCCCCCCCATGAATTTTAAAGGTGCTGCTCATTTGCGGGTGCGGCTTATATTCGGGCCAATACGGTATGTTGGGGGCTGAACAAGGGACCCTCTGCGTGCAAAGCAGCAGCTCCGCCACAGAGCCACTGCCTCACGCTAAAATAAAGAAAGCCTCTAGTCCTCATGGTACTGAGAAAGTTAGAAACAGGAGCTAAGTTAAGGTCCACCTAGCTCAGTTTTGTCTACACTGCTTGGCAGCAGCTTTCCAAGTTTTCAGATGGGGATCCTTTCCCACAGCCCTACCTGGAGACGCAGCCCAGGACTGAATGTGGGACCTTCTGCATGCCAAGCAGCTGCTCTAGAACTGAGCTGTAATCCCTTCTTTTCAGACACGGGACTGCAGGAAGCAGTCTTCTACGGAGCCCCTCCAGCTCAGTATCGTCTGCACTGACCGGCAGAGGCCCTCCTGGCTTTCAAGCAGGAGAAAGAGGGCAAATGGACCTCTCTGATCCCGGCGCCTGAAACTGCAACTCCCATTATCCCCAAGAAGCAACAGGTGGGAGCCGTCTTTCGTGACATTTTGGCAGAGACGAGCGTGCTCAGATGCCGTGTGTCCAGGGCCACGGGAGCAGCCTGTGGCCAGGTGGGCGAGTGTTGGGTGTCGGTGTTAAGCCACGATCCGGCTGTGCCTGCTGCCTCGGAGCACCCTGAGCATGCAGCCCCCTTCCCCCGTCCCTACCTTGCACGTAGAGGGTGGCGACTCCTTCGTCCATGTCAAACATGTTGGACCCTGTGCAGACGTAGATCCCGGCATCCTCTGGTTGGACGTTGCGTATGGTGAGGATCCCGTTGAAGTCCATGGCCCGGCTGGGCAGCTTCCCATTGTTCTGGCGTGTCCATACCAGGGTGTAGGCAGGAGACTGGGGGAGCAGCCAGGGGAGAAAAGAGTTGGGACTCCAAAGACAGGCGGCTTTTCAACAGGTAAGGTTACCTCTCTATCAGCCTCCTTCCCCCTGGCTTTTGACACCAGAGATGTGAGTAATAAATTAAACGATGATAATGAGAATAATAGTAATGATGATGATAAAAAATAATAACGTACATTTGTTTTTAATGCACATTTTCATACAAGAATTTGCTTTTCAACATGCAACATGTATACAGACATTTCTTTCAGTGTGTGTGTTTTTTTTGAATTGAATGAAATTTGTATGTCGCTTGATTATAAGAAAACCTCTACAAGCGGTTTAAGAAAAATATGGAAGAAAATATTAGCACTCTCCATTGGAAACATAAACAGGTATGTAAGAATATTCAAGATATTTTTTAAAAAGGTAAAGGACCCCTGGACGATTAAGCCCAGTCAAAGGCGACTATGGGGTTGCAGAGCTCATCTCGCTTTCAGGCCGAGGGAGCCAGCGTTTGTCCACAGACAGCTTTCCAGGTCATGCGGCCAGCATGACTAAACCGCTTCTGGCGCAATAGAACACCGTGATGGAAATCAGAGCGCACGGAAGCGCTGTTTACCTTCCCGCAGTAGCGGTACCTATTTATCTACTTGCGCTGGTGTGCTTTCGAACTGCTAGGTTGGCAGGAGCTGGGACAGAGCAACGGAAGCTCACCCCATCACGGGGATTCGAACTGCCGACCTTCCAATCGGCAAGCCCAAGAGGCTCAGTGGTTTAGAAAACAGCGCCAAATCAATGGTAGCTAATAAGAACTAAAACACACATAATGTTTGAAGTGTCTGGAGAGGTTTGCCCAAACAAAAATGCTTTTAGCAGGTGCCAAAAAGGGCACAGCGAAGGCAGAGAATTGCAAAGTACAGGTGCTGCCACATTAAAAAGCCGATTTCTGACAAGTGCAGAATGAGGATTATGTGGTTGAATGCAACCCTTAACTTTTACACAGAGGGGTGGGGACTCTTGACATCCACCCCGCTCCCCTGAACTAGGACCTGGAGTTCAAATCCTCCCATTGGGCCTCAAAACTCACTGAGGGCCTGTCACGGCCTCTGAGGCTAACCTACATTGCAGGGTTGTTGCGGGATTAAATGAGGAAGGGTGAGAACCACACGTATGCCACCTGGAGCTCTTTGAAGCAAAAGGTGGGATGTACATGAACGCAAGCAAGCAAATGAGCACACAAAGGCCGAAGGGGCTCACCTTGCTCTTGGCAGTGCAGACAAAGGTGACGTCTCCCCCCGGCTTCACGCTCTGCACCTTCTGCTCCTCCACGGTCACTGTGATGGGTTTGCTGGGGCCTTCTGAGGAAGCAGAGAGAGATGTGCGAAAAGACTCCCTCGTGGCCTTCTCCTTGCCAAGATCCATGCCATTCCTTGGATCCTGTCCTACTTCCTCTCCCCAGCCCCGTTCGTGGAATCCTCTCCCCAAGGAAATGCGCCAGGTGCCATCGTTGACAACTTGCCTAATTCCCCCAGCCTTTGGCAGCAAAGGGAGCCTCAGGCGTGGTCCATTTAGTGGGGTGAGAGGGGAGGAGTTATGCTAAATGAGCATCTAAGCCATTTTGAATTGTGCAGAATCATAAGACTGCAGCATTGGAAGGGACCACAAAAGTCATCTAGTCCACCCCTTGCAATGCAGGAATCTTTTGTCCAATATCAGGCTCGAATCCGTGTCCTTGAGATTAACTGTCCCTAGTTTTCAATTGCTTTTGCTTGTTTTGTCTTCTTGTGTGATTCCAAGATTTTTTGTTGTTGTTGCAAAGTGACCAATGGATTAAAAAAGGTAAATTAAAGGACCCCCTGGACGGTGAAGTCCAGTCAAAGGCGACTATGGGGTCGCGGCGCTCATCTCATCTTTCAGACCATGCGAGCCGGCGTTTGTCCACAGACAGCTTTCCGGGTCATGTGGGCAGCAGGACTAAACCGCTTCTGGCGCAACGGGACACCGTAATGGAAGCCAGAGCGCACGGAAATGGCGTTTACCTTCCCGCCACTGTGGTACCTATTTATCTACTTGTGCCGGCGTACTTTTGAACTGCTAGGTTGGCAGAATCTGGGACCGAGCAACGGGAGCTCACCCCGTCGTGGGGATTCGAACCGCCGACCTTCCAACTGGCAAGCCCAAGAGGCTCAGTGGTTTAGACCACAGCGCCACCTGCTCCCCTTCCAATGGAAATAATGTAAATAGCAACAACAACCAATGCCCATCCTCAGGCTGGCTCTACAGAAGAGAGCCATGTTTGTGACTTGGGTACAGAATCCTATAATACAAGCCCTGCTGGATCAGGCCAGTGGCCCAACCTTGTCCAGCCTCCTGTTCTCACAGTAGCCAACAAGACACCCGCTAGGGAAGCCTGTAAGCAGGACCCTTAGGGCAATAGCCAAAGTCTCCCCACTTTACAGGCAGTCAGCGGTATCCTGCCTCCGACAGTGGAGAAAGAACCTGAGAAGAGCCTGCTGGATGAGGCCAGTGGCCCTTATAGCCCAGCATCCTGTACCCACAGTGGCCAACCAGATGCCCCAGTGAGAAATCCGCAAGCAAGACTGAAGGAGCAGAGAGCCCTCTCGACTCCTGCGGCTCCCATCCATTGGCATCAACCCCTCCCTGCCCCAATCTCGAGCTCTGCACCTCTACGAGCTCCTCCTGGCGAAGGAAGTTCACTCCTAGCAAGAAGGTGCGTCTTACCCGTCACGACCACCTCGGCACGGCTGGCATTGCTGAACTGCGGGTTCCGGCATGTGCAGATGTAGACGCCGGCTTCGGAGGGCTGGATGTTGGGGAAGTGGAGCTCCAGCCCTGGGGAGGAAATCAAGGGAGATGGAGACAAGCTGGAAGGTTTCCCAGGGGTCATCTAGTCCAACCCCCCTGCAGGCACTTCTTTTTCCCAATTATTAATTAATTAATTATTATTATTATACAAAGTAATAATCATATCTGAAGGTACCCTATTTAGGGAAGTTTTTAATGTTTGATGACTTATCATGTTTTTAATATTCTGTTGTGAGCTGCCCAGAGTGGCTAGGGAACCCCAGCCAGATGGGCGGGGTAGAAATATATTTTTTATTATTATTATTATTATTATTATTATTATTATTATTATTATTGAAGAATAAAAATGCACCCCACCACCAAGATCATTACATTGTAACTACCCAACCTCCCAAAATTTCAACACCTCTTGCGATGGTTTGACCCCTTTCCGTTTTGACAGTACAAATTCTACAAACACCCTCTGTATCTCCTCGAAGTCATTTCTCCTGCATATTCCCCGTCTTACCTTAATGGCACACGCCAATTTATCATTCATAGCTATATCCCACACACCTCTTTATACCGTTCTTCTATTTTATATTCTGCTTGCCCCTTCCACTTCCTAGCTATCATAATGCGTGCAGCTGTCAATAAATTTGTGAGCAAGTCCTTCATAGCCTGCGAACCTTCCACCCCACTGTAAATGGATAATAATGCTACCTCTGGACTTTCGGTCAGCTTTAACCCAATGATTTCCTTAAACACCCTTTGCCAGAAAAATTGTACATATTGTACAGAAGGCTGTCTTTGGGAGGGGGTCTGTGCGTAAGTGTTACGATGGATGAGGGGGGAGATACACACACTTCTCCACTGAGTCAGCATATAAATGAAGGTAGCCGTCTTCCTTTTAAGCCGGACCGAGCGGCTCAGCATTTATTCATTTACCAAGTCAGGAAAGGAGAGACAGCTTCCGCCCTCCCCCCGAAACCCTGATGGTAACTGCCAGGCTGCTGCCAGCGACTCCCGGTTGGTTGCCCAGGAACGTACAAAGACAAGGGAATGTTTCTTGCCGCCCACTTTTTATTCCGTATCTACAGAGAGAGGCTATAGAACCCAGCCTCTTGGATAATGGGTAATGTAGAGTGAATCTCCACCCCCCCCATCTCTCCCACTTCCTCATTCGTCACTTCTATGGGTGCTGCTACGAGCCCTCTGTCTTTGAGCTCCTTGCTCTCCTACTTTCAAGGCCTGCCGGGTTCTGGGAGGGGAGGTCTAAAGACACTGTGTCCATCAGCTGTCGCCCCCCTGGTGCTTCCAACTTCCACCTCCTCCTCTCACATTATTTCCCAACTTTTCCCCTCATCTGCCACTGAGCTGTGACCTCCCTCAAACCCCCGTTGCAAATCTTTTTTTTAAATGTATTTTTATTAAAGATTTCTTGATTTACAAAGTATGTGCAATGTCTCTCTCTCGTATTTTGTCCATGTATCATTTTTACAAATCAGTTTCATTTGTTGAGACATTAGGAAGAAAAAGAGGAGAGGGGTGAATGGGGGTGGAGATGGGTGGGGGTTGGGTGACGATGTTTCTATTTTATTTAATATATGTAGGGTTTGATGTCAGTGTTGCTTGTGCAGGTTCTCTGTTGTTCGCTTGTGTTCCTTTGGTGGTGAGAGGGGTTGGGGTTGGCCTAGGGTTCATTTGTGGTTGTCTGTGGTGGTCTTTGTTTTCATGTGTGAGTGGGGTGGGTGGGTGTTTTGGATCAGGTTAGCCATATTGATCTGTATGCTGTTGGTGGGTTTTTGTCATTGGTACCCCAGGTTACATACGCTTCAGGTTACATATGCTTCAGGTTAAGAACTCCGCTAACCCAGAAATAATGCTTCAGGTTAAGAACTTTGCTTCAGGATAAGAACAGAAATTGTGCTCTGGCGGCGCGGCGGCAGCGGGAGGCCCCGTTAGCTAAAGTGGTGCTTCAGGTTAAGAACAGTTTCAGGTTAAGAATGAACCTCCGGAACGAATTAAGTACTTAACCAGAGGTACCACTGTATCTTGTTGGGCTGTGTATGTGATAAAGGGGAGCCATATCGGGGTGAAGGCATCTTCTTTTATTTGTCTCCATGTCAGTTTCAGTTTATTGGTTAATTTTTCTAGTAGGGCTGTTTCCCATACAACTTGGTACCATTGGTCCATGCTTACTCCTGACAGGCCTCTCCAGTGTCTGGTTATGATGTTTCTGGCTGCTGAAAGTAGGTGGGTTATGAGTTCTTTGTGGTGTAAGTGGGTATTATTGTCTTGGAAGATCCCTGTTGTAAATCTAAACTGTCTTCCTCCTCCCTGGAAGAGTGAAGCTGGAGAGGCTGTCTCCACCATTCCTCCTCCGCCCAGTCCCTGACAGTAACCCACCTTGCTGCCTGCGCTGGGTGGTGCTGGGCACGGGGTGCCCGTCTTCCCGGGACCAGTAGAAATAGTGCGGTGGCGCCCCGCTGACGTGGCAACGCAGGGTCACCTCGCTGCCTTGCGAGACGGCGGTCCGCGGAGGGTGGACTTGCACGACGAGGCCAGGCTGTTCTGGAGTACCTGCAGAGTTGAGAAAGGCTCAGATTAGGGCAGCCAAAATGATGGAGGGGGTGGGGCGACCCCTCTAGAAAGAAAGGTTTTGGGATAGAATGGTATGCAAAGATGCATGCCCAGGAGGAAGTGGAGAAAGAGAAGTTTTTCCCAAAAGAAAAACGGTAACTCTAATTCTTTTGGGAATTATAGGGACAGAAATGTAAAGAGAAAGAAGGTTCTTTCGATCATATGTGGTGGTCTTGTAGTAAGGTTAAAGCTTACTGGGGAAATGATATATAATGAAATGAAAAGGATGTTTAAAATAGCCTTTGTAAAAAAAAAAAAAAAAAAACCCTGAAGCTTTTCTATTGGGAATTACATGGCCAGAACTACCTAAACTTTTAGGGACTCAGGTGGCGCTGTGGGTTAAACCACAGATCCTAGGGCTTGCTGATCAGAAGGTCGGCAGTTCAAATCCCTGTGACGGGGTGAGCTCCCATTGCTCGGTCCCAGCTCCTGCCCACCTAGCAGTTCGAAAGCACATCAAAGTGCAAGTAGATAAATAGGAACCGCTCTGGCGGGAAGGTAAACGGCGTTTCCGTGCGTTGCTCTGGTTCACCAGAAGCAGCTTTGTCATGCTGGCCACATGACCCAGAAGCTGTACGCTGGCTCTCGCCCAATAAAGCGAGATGAGCGCCGCAACCCCAGAGTCGGACATGACTGGACCTAATGGTCAGGGGTCCTTTTACCTTTACCTTTACCTAAACTTTATAGAAACTTATTCATGTATACTACTACAGCGGCAAGAATGTTACTCATCCAAAAATAGAAAGAAGAAGTCCCATCAAAGGAAGAATGGATACAAAAACTTATGGCATATGCAGAAATGGCAAAACTTACCGGAAAAATAAGAAAGCAAGGCAACAAACTTTTTATAAAAGAATGGAAATGGTTTATGGAATATTTACAGATAAATTGTAAACAGATAAGAACATTGGCAGGATTATTGTAATAACCTGCAGTTTCGTAAGGGTATATATTTGAAGTAGATGAATAAATGAGCAAATTGAGTTAATTTGGATATGCAGAAGGTATTAAAGATAAATTTAAGGAACTGCAGAAAGAGGGGGAAGGAAGTCAAGTTTTAAAATGCTGAAATGATTGTAAAATTAGTGAAATGTATAAGCCTGAGAAGCATAAATATTTTTTTTAATAGAGAAAGAAAAGGTTCCCCACCCCCTTCTCTCTCATAACACAAGAACTTGCAGACATCTGATGATGCTGAGTGTTGGAAGGTTTGAGGAGGATAAAGGAAAGTCCTTCCTCCTGCAGTGTAGAATTAAACTGCGGAACTTGCCTACACAGGAAGCAGGGAGGACCACCAGCTTAGAAGAAGAAGAGTTTGGATTTGATATCCCGCTTTATCACTAGCCAAAGGAGTCTCAAAGGGGCTAACAATCTCCTTTTTCCTTCCTCCCCCACAACAAACGCTCTGTGAGGTGAGTGAGGCTGAGAGACTTCAGAGAAGTGTGACTAGCCCAAGGTCACCCAGCAGCTGCATGTGGAGGAGCGGAGACGCGAACCCGGTTCACCAGAGTCTACCGCTCTTAACCACTACGCCACACTGGCTGTAAAAGAGCATGGGGAAAATTCATGGAGAAAAAGGCTACCAATGGCTATGAACCATGATGGCTATCCATAGTTGGAGGAAGCAATGCTTCTGACTCTTGGCTGCTTGAAACTGCAGTATAGAATCATAGGATAATAGAACCGGAGAGCTGGAAGGGGTCCCGGGGGTCATCCGGTCCAACCCCTTGCAATGCAGGAATGTCAGCTAAAGCATCCCTGCTTGTGGGTTTCTCGCAGGTTTCTGGTTGGCCATTATGAGAGCAGGATACTGAGCCAGATGTGCTACTGGCCTGAACTGGCGGGCTCTTCTAGTGTGGCCAGTGTGGTGTAGTGGTTAAGAGCGGTAGACTCGTAATCTGGTGAACCAGGTTCGCTTCCCCGCTCCTCCACATGCAGCTGCTCGGTGACCCTGGGCTAGTCACACTTCTCTGAAGTCTCTCAGCCCCACTCACCTCACAGAGTGTTTGTTGTGGGGGAGGAAGGGAAAGGAGAATGTGAGCCGCTTTGAGACTCCTTCGGGTAGTGATAAAGCGGGATATCAAATCCAAACTCCACTTCTTCTTCTTCATCTACCTACCTACCTACCTACCTACCTACCTACCTACCTACCTATAACACAGCAACCCTTCGCTGTTGGAAATGTGGCGTGTGCAATGTGTGTGTGTGTATCTTTTCCCCTTCAATTTTTTTTATTGATTTTAACAATTTTAAGCACTTTACATTACCGTTAAATTTTCATCCTTCCCCCCCTCTCACTGGGGGAAGCAAATTTCCAATCCCCTCTCTCACCGGGGAAGACAATAAACATTTCACATTTAACGTAAATAATATAGTCCAAATCATTGCTTGAATTTAGCCCATTTCTGTAGGCCAGATATTTTCCCTTTCCTCAATTTCATTTTTCGTTTGACTTCCTCAAGTCCCCCCTGTTGAATTCATTGTCAATCCTCTTTATCAGTTTCCCAAAGTGTGTGTGTGTGTATTAAGGCAGAGGCCAGCTGGCGAACTTCGTACTCACCCAGGGACACACACTTCTGCCCACGGAGATTGGGGTTACCTGTGTAACCTGGAGCACACCTGAGAAGGGTTGCAAGAGAGAGACACAGGTGAGAGTCACACCTCTGGGAAAGAGACCAGTCAGTGGTCCTAACAGCCCTAACGGGGGTGACAGAAGAGTTATTGAGAGTTAGGGCAGATCCAGAACCAAAAGGGCTACTGGGCTACATCACTGCCCGTCCGCCGGGCAGTTGGATACTCACTGCTCGCAGTACTGGCCGGTGTAGCCCGGCTCACAGGCTGTGCAGCGGTAGCCTCCGCCCCCCAGGCTCTCACACGTCCTTGAGAACCTGAAAAAACCAAAATAAAGTCAGGAAGAAGAGTCAGGAGGTTTTAAGGATATCAGAAGAGCCCATGTAGCCCGGCCTCCTGTTCTCACACTGGCCAACCAGATGCCCCTAAGCAGGGAAGCCCCTGTTATAAGAATTTTAAGGTCTCAAATATAGAATATTCATAAATGCACACATATCTAAATATATGAACCACATGTCTGAAATAGTACGGGAGGGCAATCCTGAAGCAGTTTTGACTCTCCCAGTGACCTCAAATATTCCTCTGCAGTAAGGGAGGCAAATGGGGAAAGCCTTCCCATTGTCTTTTTGCTTGCAAATCCTGTCTTAAGAGCGTATTTGTGTATGAATAGGGTGAGCCTGTGACCTGGACTCAGGAATTAAAGTATTAACCATCACAAAAGAATGGCCAGGCTGCCCAGGTAAAGCAATCAGTGACCACTGTCAGGTATCCTGGCAGACAAGATTTCTGCTGAAGACTGCCTCCTTCTGTGATGTATGTATATTTTTTTTAGGGAAGGGTGATCTTGAGCTACAGGGTGGGCAATTTCAAAAGTCTATATAATGTAAGGTTACCAGATTTTTTTCAATGGATTTTGTCAGGGGACTGATTTGTAAATCCGGAGACTGTCCCCAGGAAACGGGGATGTCTGGTAACCTTAATATAAGGGCTTGCGCACCATTGTTCGGGGTTCCTCCTCCCTCCTGCGTTTTCCAATCTCTTCTGTACGTATGTTCTTCTTGTTCTCTTATTCAGGCATCCCCAACCTGCGGCCCTCCAGATGTTTTGGCCTACAACTCCCATGATCCCTAGCTAACAGGACCAGTGGTCAGGGATGATGGGAATTGTAGCCCAAAACATCTAGAGGGCCGAAGGTTGGGGATGCCTGCTCTTATTCTATGTTAGGTCCGCAAGATACACATATTCCACCAGTTTAAATTGCCATTCTTCTTTAGTTGGGACTTCGCTCATTTTCCATTTTTGGGCTAACCTAACCTGGACCCAGGTGGCGCTGTGGGTTAAACCACAGAGCCTAGGGCTTGCCGATCAGAAGGTCGGCGGTTCGAATCCCTGCGACGGGGTGAGCTCCCCTTGCTCGGTCCCAGCTCCTGCCCACCTAGCAGTTCGAAAGCACGTCAAAGTGCAAGTAGATAAATAGGAACCGCTCCGGCGGGAAGGTAAACGGCGTTTCCATGCGCTGCTCTGGTTCGCCAGAAGCGGCTTTGTCATCCTGGCCACATGACCTGGAAGCTGTACGCCGGCTCTTGGGCAATAAAGCGAGATGAGCGCCACAACCCCAGAGTCGGACACGACTGGACCTAATGGTCAGAGCAACGGGACAGAGCAACAGGAGCTCACCCCATCGCGGGGATTCGAACCGCGGACCTTCTGATCGGCAAGCCCTGCTAAGTAAAGGAACTTGTTAGTGCAAGGAAGGATATTAATAAACAATATATCCTCTCCTGCCACTCTGAACATTCCCACACGGAGCGGCTGGTTAAAGCAGATTTGCTCCCCCTGCCCAGAAATCCACATCTGCTGCCAACCCATACTGAGACCCAGTCCAACCCCCATCCACTCAGCCTCTCTCTCTCTCAATGAGCCAACATCGTACTGGTTTTCCGGATCTGTCAGCGGACAGGCGCAGGGCTGGCAGTCCTCTGGGGTGCCGGCAGTGGCATCGCCGTAGAATCCAGGGGCACACTTCTCACAGAACTCCCCAGCAGCATGATGAAGGCAGCTCTGGGAAGGGCAAATCATTTAATGTGTCAACACAAGTTACTAATATTGCAGTTGTTGTATATAAGGGATTATTATTTTGACCAGAATATAATTAAAATTAATAAGATTTCGGAATGCAGAAATAAAGTCAATCATGAAGCCATCAATTCTAGCCACCTAAATTATATAATTTGGTACTTGAAGTGCTCAGCTTACTATTTTACCTTCCCTTAATTTTTATACCTTAACATTTACACAGTTTTAGGGAAGTTTCTGGAAACTAGGGCTGGGCGACATTGTGATATATCACCAGCTTAACATTGCAATATATTGATATACCACAATGTCTGAAATAAGGATGGAGCTATGTTTTCGCTGGCTTGACAGTTTTTCCCACATTGTGATTTTTGCATAGCACAAACACATCATGATTCACGATATACTGCCAGGTCAAAAATTATGTAACCAATATCACAGTATGGAGTTCAAACTGGTTCTGGATGATTTATTGATACATCATCTAGCCCTACTGGCAACCAAGAATTCATGTCCTGAAAGGATTTACAATTGTTCCCGTTCAAATATGGATATAAAACGTGCTGGGTTCCATCCCTGACAGCACCTCTAAATAGGGCTGGGATGAACCAATGGCATAAGTTTATGTTCCTTTTTAAATAATTTTTATTAAATTTTCTGTTTTACAATTTAAAATGCTCATTTTACATCCTTAAGATATCAATAGCTTCCCTTCTCCTCTCTCCATGATTCATTTTACATATCATAAATCCCTGCATATTTTACAAAAACTATACCAGTCTGTATTCCATTATTGCATCCATCAAAACGTATTTACACTGTTGAATCTATCTTAATGCTGCTAGCGTTTTCAGCTGTACACAGTTATTTCCCATATATTCAATAAACGTTTTCCAATCTCCTCTAAACGTATGTTCTTCTTGTTTTCTTATTCTATACGTTAAGTCTGCAAGTTGTGCATATCCTGTCAGCTTAAATTGCCATTCTTCTTTGGTTGGGACCTCGCTCGTTTTCCATTTTTGAGCTAACAAAACACGGGGGCGCAGTAGTTTTACAAAAAATAACCTTTTTTGACACCTGGGAATTTCAAGTGTCTCATTTGCTGAAAGGAAGATAGCGCACGTTTCCACCCGTTTCCACCTGGCTTCCCACAGCTGCCTCCTCCTGCCTCCTCTCCCCCCTGCCTCCCCACAGCTTTTCCCGTTGAACTTCCGCCTGCCTCCTCTCCGTCTATCCCCCCCGCTTTTGCCTGCCTCCCCACAGCTGCTCCCGTTGCACTTCCGCCTGCCTCCTCTCTGTCTTTCCCCCTGCTTTCGCCTGCCTCCCCACAGCTTCTCCCGTTGAACTCCTGCCTGCCTCCTCTCCGTCTCCCGTTCCCCCTCCTCCTCATGGACTCTCGTGACGCCTTCCCTCTGACGTCGTGGGTGTGATCTCGCATAGCGTGTGTCGTCGGCTGCCAATAGCCTATTGGTGTAGCCGCCCTCGCCTCCAAGGCCCCCCTCCCTCCCTCTCCTATCTCCTCCTGGGCTCTCTGTCCTTGTATAGCCTGTATCACAGCAGTGGTGTCATCACATTGACAATGGTGTTGGCTATGTGGCTATGTAGTGTTGTGATGTCATGCTGCTCACTATGCGATTGGTTAGGATCTTAAAAAGTATGTTTTTTTTCCTTTTTACCTGTCACAGGTGTGACATCTGTATACCGGTAATTATTTTACATAAAAACATGCCAGGAATGATACCCAACATTGTGTCAAAATTTCAAAGCAATCGGTGCAGTACTTTGGGAGATTATCCATTAGGGACAAACTGACAGTTACATTTTTATTTATATAAGATTTCCCAATACTCTTTTACGCATAAGTTTGTGTAACCTATTGAGGTTGCTCACCGAACAAGCGCCGGTCTCAGGGTGGCAGGAATCTGAATGCCCGTTGCATTCGCACAGCGCACACTGCCCCAGGTAGAGCCCACCGCCTGTCCGGGTGTAGCCAGCTGCACAATCCTACAAGAGAGGGAGGGACAGGGTGGCATCAGCAAACAGTGCCCCATGAGCCCACGTGCCCAGCCTGGCCCAGCGAAGAGGCTCACCTGGCAGGAAAGACCCTGGTAGCCTGGTGGGCAGCGGCATTCCTCCACCTCCAGAGCCCGGGGCAGGCTAGTGTAGGTGGGCACCGCGGTCTCCATGCTGACACCAGTGATGCCAGCCGACAGCATCTCAGTGGAGTGAGTGGCACGGATGAGAATCTCGTCCAGGTCAGCCAAGACCATCATGAGGTGCTCCCGGGTGGCTGGCTGGCCATCTGGGCGCTTCCAGTATTGCTGGGGAGAAAAAGGGGGGGGGAGGTTGATACTGTGGGATGGAATCCATTGGCGCAGTCAAATGCAACATTTCTTCTTTCCCTAGAGTGGGCACAAGCAGGAGGACATCCAGTCCGTGTAACTTGCTGTTCCACTGGTCTGGAGCTTCCTCCCACTGCATGTGACCTAGGAGATGTTGTTGTTAATAATAATAATAATAATATACTATTTATACCCCACCCAGAGTGGTTTCCCCAGCCACTCTGGATGGCTTCCTGCAAAATATTAAAATACAATAATTCATCAAATATTAAAAGTTTCCCTAAACAGGGCTGCCTTCAGATGTCTTCTAAAAGTCAGATAGTTGTTTATTTCCTTGACATCTGATGGGAGGGCATTCCACAGGGCAGGTGCCACTACCGAGAAGGCCCTCTGCCTGGTTCCCTGTAACTTTGCTTCGTGTAGTGAGGGAACTGCCAGAAGGCCCTTGGCGCTGGACCTCTGTGTCCGGGCTGAAAGATGGGGGCGGAGATGGACGTGGCTCTGTCTGACTCCATAAAAGAGCTGAGTCACGCAGCCATTTTCTCAGTCTAGTTTTGTCTTTCTATTGTCTTGCTGTTCTTTTTCTGCCAGGCTGCTCTCCTGCAGCCATTTTGTTATCTTAATGTAAATTTTGCTGTTTGCTGGCTCTCAGCCAGCAGCACATGAGTTCATATGAGACAAACTCAGGTTCTTTATATAACTACGGTACCAAGGAAAGCTTGACTTTCAGGGATCAAATCGTAAACTGAAATGTGAGTAAACTTGTTGTTACTTTATTCAGAAAGACTCTCGTTGTCTTTATTCTTTGAAGAGGGATCAAAAGGGGACACCAGGAATAGACTTAACTAAGAGATTCAAACAAACTAGCTTCCAGCTATATTGAGGGGAATCTGCTTTGCTTCATCACTTCACTAGCGTGAGTGAAGGAAGGATAATACTTATTCAATATATCCTTTCCTACTTTCCTTAACATTTCCACAGGTACCAGCAGAAAGCAGAGAAGAGGTTAAAGCTGACCAAAAGTCCAGAGGTAGCATTATTATCAATTTATGATGGGGTGGAAGGTTCACAGGCTAGGAAGGACTTGCTCACAAATTTATTGACATCTGCATCAATTATGACAGCTAGGATTTGATAGCTAGGGACAAGCAGAATATAAAATGGAAGAATGGCATAAAGAGGTGTGTGGGATATAGCTATGAATGATAAATTTACATGTGCCATTAAGGTAAGACAGGGAGTATGCAGAAGAAATGATTTCGAGGAGCTGTGGAAGGTGTTTGTAGAATTTGTACTGTTAAAACGGAAAGGGCTCAAACCATCGCAAGAGGTGTTGACATTTTGCGAGGCTCGATAAGTTGCAATGGAATGGTCTCGGTGGCGGGGTGCACATTTTTATTCTCATTTATTTAAGATTGTTACTTTGTCAAAATAAAATATAAATATAAAAAGAAAAGAAAGCGGGGAAGGGGCAGTAATGGAAGTGGCGTCACTGCAACTCTCCCCTGCTGGGGTATTGCAGCCCCTGACCATGAAGAAGTACTGTATATTCCTGCGTATAAGACTACTTTTTAACCCAGGAAAATCTTCTCAAAAGTTGGGGGTCGTCTTATACGCCGGGTCGTATTTCTTATACGGAGAGTACAGGTGAAACTCGAAAAATTAGAATATAGTGGAAAGGGTCATTTCTTTCAGTAATTCAACTTAAAAGGTGAAACTAATATATGAGATAGACTCATGACATGCCAAGCGAGATATGTCAAGCCTTTATTTGTTATAATTGTGATTATTATGGCGAACAGCTGATGAGAACCCCAACTTAACAATTTCAACTTTGGGGTTTTCATCAGCTGTACGCCATAATCATCACAATTATCACAAACAAAGGCTTGACATCTCGCTTTGCATGTCATGAGTCTATCTCATATATTAAACTCCAGTAGCTAATGAAAACAGTTGCTTACATAAATGGACTTTTCCACGATATTCTAATTTTTCGAGTTTCACTTGTATATCCCAAACTCTATATTTTAACTGGAAAAGTTGGGGGTCGTCTTATACGCTCAGTTGTCTTATACGCCGGAATATACGGTAGTTCTTGCAGAGCCAGATAAGCTCATTATGCCAGCTGGCTGGCACAGCAGAGGCACTGGACGGGTGGCAATTGGCAGTGGAAACAAGCTGCAGGGTCCGTAAACTTACGATCCATTGCTCCTCCTCCTCCAGTTGCTTTATTTAAGCCAGAGTGGCCAACGTTCTCCACCAAAGCAGCGTCAGTGCTGCCTGCATCCCCCACCTCTCTCCCCTTCCCAGGTATATGCCACCAAGAGACACATTGAGCTCAGGTGCAGAAGGCACAGGGAGGCCTCACCTCCTGGAAGATGACCTCAAAGCTCTTGCGTTCCCGAGGCCGCAGCTCCGACAGGTAGGCCACCAAGGTGATGTCGTTACCCTGGGGGTGGGAGAGGAAATACCAAAAGAGAATGTAAGAACATAAGAAGAGCTGGCTGGATCCGTCCAGTATCCTGTTCACTGTGATGCCCCTAAGGGAAGCCCTTGAGCAGGATTCAAGCATGAGAGCTCCCCTCCCCTCCTGTGGTTTCCAGCAACTGGGATTCAGAAGCTAGGTTGGCAGAAGCTGGGACAGAGCAACGGGAGCTCACCCTGTCGCAGGGATTTGAACCGCCGACCTTCCAATCAGCAAGCCCAAGAGGCTCAGTGGTTTAGACCAGTGTTCCCCAACTTTGGGCCTCCAGCTGTTTTGAACTACAACTCCCATCATCCCTCAGTAGCAAGACCAGTGGTCAGGGATGATGGGAATTGTAGTCCGAAAACAGCTGGAGGCCCAAGGTTGGGGAACACTGGTTTAGACCACAGCACCACCCACATCCCTTTTCTTATTCACATGATATTTCTGCTAGTGGCTAAATCCCCACCCCCACCCCCAAAAAACCTTCATTTAGTTGCCTCAAAATCAGAGGCATAACTAAACATTTAAGGGGGACCCAGAGCTTCCTCCAGTTCTAGAAATGAGGGCCTCTGCTGCTATACGGGTCCCAATGCCCAGCGAATTCCAGGGGATGTCCCCCGCCCCCACCTCTCTAGCTAAACCTGTACAAACCCAGCCCTCTCCTGACCAAGCAGGGTCTCTTCCTTACAGTGATCTGCACATCAGCGTCTGGCAGCGGAGTGCCTCGTCCCCCGGCATTGTAGGAAAGGGTGTAGCGAAGGCGGCCCCCGTAGGATCCAACCTGCAAATGTGGGGCGAGAGGGGTCAGGTCATTCCATCTTGATGCAGGTCATGGGCCGCACCCCCCACAAGTGTCATGCACCCATCGTAAGGCCCATGTGTTTTTTTTTTTAAAGTTGACTTTGTAAAAAGTGAATTTCCCTCCACTGTTGCATTCCCCCCCGCACAAGAAGGTTGAGCACATGGTTCTTCTCTTCCCTCTGCTGCCTATTTCATTCCCACAACATCCTTGCAAGGTAGGACAGACTGGGAATTTTTTAATGAAATTCAAATCAAGGAAATAGGAAGGTGACTGAACTGAAACACAAACAAGTAAGGCTTCTCTAACTGGACCCAGTTTATACAAAACTAGATATAGTATCATCACATTTCGTAGAGTCAAATAATAATTAAAAAACAGACTTTGGGGAGTCTTTCAAAGAAACTGCACCCTGCGAACGGCTTCTGGGGCTAGCATGGCACCCCCAAAAGTAACATGCACCCGCTTTATGCTGCCGTTCACTCGCCCACTCCCTCCCCACATTTTAAGCTCTTCTAAAACACAGACGTCATCAGGAAGGTGTCTGCCACAAGCAGTAGGGAACCTTCTTTTCCCCCAAGGGTCACCTTCGATGGTGGGTGGGGCTAAAGTGGGAGGGGCTAAAGTCATGTGGGTGGGGCCATCGATGCGACCGACTGGCGCCGCAGGCTACATTTCAACTATGCAGAAATCAAGTAAATACACATATCGATGTGTGCCCTCTCTCCATCTTGGCAAGTGAGAGGTGTCACAATTCAAGGACACATCCTGGCCAGGCAAAAGCACTCGGGGTGAGGAGAGAGTCTCAAGGGCTGGTTAGAGAAGCCTAGATGGCCGGGTTAGGCTTCTGAGGCTGGAAGTAACCTGCAACCCTGCTCCAAAGACCTGCAGCTTCTTGGCGCAGAAAACCAAGAGGATTCTGTGCATGTGCAAGGACTTCAGAGGAGCCCTGAAGCAGCTGGATCAGGCCCCTAGTCCAGCACCTTGTTTTCCCAGTGGTCAACCAGAGGCCCATTATGGGAAGCCCGCAAGAGGGACCTGATGAAAACAGCAACCTTCTCCTCACTTGTGATTCCCAACAGCTAGTATTATTCAGAGGCATTGCCGCTTCTACAAGTGTGTCTATGGGAGAGATAAAAAGCTTCACTCCCCCCCCAAAAACCCCCACACAGAGCGTTCTCTCTGTGATCCCCCAAGGCACGACCTTCCCTTTAAAGTCAGCACAGGGGGTACAAAACTGCAGCGTCACCATCCATTTCATAGAATCGTGGAGTTGGAAGAGACCCCGAAGATCGTCTAGTCCCATGGTTCCCAACGTGGGGCACATGCCCCACAGGGGGGCAATTTGATTTTTAAGGGGGGGCAATTTGAGAATGAGTTATTAACAGTTCATGGCCTTTTAGGCTTCCTCCATGTGAATAGGAGTTCACTTTTTGAATAATAAGAATTATATGTCACGGGGAAGGGGGGCATCAGGATTTTAGAGATGCTTAGGTGGGGCATGGCCAAAAACAAAAGGTTGGGAACCAGTGGTCTAGTCCAATCTCCTGCAATGCAGGAATATGCAGCCGTCCCATACAGAGATCGAACCTGCAACCTTGGCATTATTGGCACCGTGCTCCCTGTCCTCTTTCAGAAGAACATGAGGGACAGCCTGCTGGATGAGGCCAATGGCATCCTGTTTGCACAGGTGCCAACCTGACATCCCCATGGAAAACCAGCAAGCAGGATTGGAGCTCAGGAGCAACTCTCCCCCTCCTGTGGGTTCCAGCAGGATTGCTATTTCGAAGCATTGCTGCCTCTGGCTGTGGAGGCAGAGCCATTGTGGCTAGTAGCTCATTCCCTCCTTGATTTTGTCTCATCCTCTTTCAAAGCCAGCAAAGACAGTGGCCATGTGCCTATGCGCTGTGCGAAGGACTTTCTTTTGTTTTTGTTTTTGTTTTCAATTTTTATTCACTTTATTTCAATTCTGCACAAATTTCTCCTTCATCAGGGCCACTGTTTCCAGGATAAAGAAGGAACAGGGTTGAAAATATTCAGGCTCAGTACAAAGATAGTCTTACCCAATTTACATGGTCATTTCAAAATAGAGTAATGATGTTTATAAATTCAGCTTTAAAAGCACTGTATTATCATAAGCTCTAACAATATTAAACTACATGCCCGTTATTTTTATCCAAAATGTTTTCAATCTATAAAAAATGTACTTTTTAAAAAGAGAAGCTAGTTTACATCCTGCGTAATCCATGTTATTAAAACCAGCCAAGTCCCACAGGTACATGAATCGGCTCATACAGTATTTAAAGATGCTGAAGTATCAGGGTGAACTTGGGCTATTCATTTAGGGACCCACATATTTCCATGTGTATCAGGTGCTTTGGTGTAGGGAATATTCCAAATCCATGGGCGATCTTTGCTTTCATACTTCTCTGGGGGCAGATCATAAGGTACAGGAAACGGTAACACCGGCTCATCAGAAAACATGTTTTCCTTTACTTGGAAGACTTTCTATTGTTTTGATGCCACCGCCATGCAAACAGACACATGCACAGAGCCCCCGGAATGGCTCTCATCCCTGCCTCTCACCTCCCCCCCTGCAGTCCATGCAGTTAAGATTACCTTGTCCCCCAGGAAGGGGTCTGGCAGCTTCCAGTAGAAAGCGATTTCGGGAAGGAGAGAGAAGCCCTTGTAGAGCAACCAGTACTGAGACAGAAGAGGAAGATTCAGAGGAAAGTGAGAGGGACCAGCTGACAGACGAGGCAAATCTCAAAGCGCACAGCTCCACAACATGTGCCATAGGCAGGCAGGCACCACAGCTCAGAGAGAGAGAACCCACTGCCCAGAACGTGCCCCAAACTCCAAGCCTATGGGGTGGGTGGGGTGGCACAACCACCCACTGTATCACTCAGCCACCCGCTCTCCCAAAGAGCTGTTGCAACAACGTTCTCCCCATTTGCCTGGTTCTCTCTGGCTGTTTTGGACCACAATGCCCATCAGCCCCGAGTTGTGAATTGCAAACCCAGCATCAGGCTTCTGGGAATCAGCTATCCCTACCCCCACCCCTTTGGCAGTAGATAAGCAGAACAAAATGAAAGGAGTCTCTTACCAGTTAGAAATTTTAATGATCACAGCGAGAGAAAAAAGAACCCATTTCCTAGGAATGGCGGTGCTCCCAATTAAGGGTACCACCCACTTTTTCCCTAATCACCCACTTCCTCCCTAGTCACCTACTTCACTTTTGCAACTTGCAACCTGATCTCGTAACCGCTGTGCTTTCTGCACTGCCACCTTATCTGCTCTCCTTGACCTTGGGCTGAGCGGCTGGACGCTTTCCAGCAAAATTGAGTCGGTTAACTCTCTCTCCCAGTTCTTCCTCTCCTAGCTGTTCCCCACCCAGTACTTCACAGCTTCTGCCTTCTGAACTATGCCCCTCTGCAAACCACTGTTCCAAATCTATACTACTTCCCTGCTCCTGGGAAGATTCGGGATCCTAATCAGGAGTAGGGGGAGGCTCCCACCATTCCTCCTCAGCACAGTCCCTGACACCCAGGTTGCTGGAGGCAGGTGGGCTGCAACTGTTCAGTCAAGCAACAAACAAACAAACAAACAAATAAATTTTGGGGCAGAGGAGGGGAAGTAGATTGTTTTTCCTCCCTGGGCCTGGTAAGCAATTCAACAGAACTGTTAAGAATGGACAGGAAGGCAAATCTGCAAAATGCTCCTCCTTCCCATCAAAGAGGCAAAGGGAAGTTTTCCCTACCAAACGTGAACCCAGAATTTGTAGATCTGGAAGGATTCCCCAAGGGTCATCCAGTCCAGCCCCTTGCCAATGCTTGCTTTGCATCTTCTAGGTGAGCAATGCCAAAAGCAGGGTGAGGTCCAAGGTGAGAGGGAGAAAAGAGGAGCCATCTCTGGCACCAATGCCCCCCCCCAATTCCGCACATACCCGCCCCTGCCCCCAAACATTTTGTTTTTTTCAAAAATGCCTTCCAGATTTATTTATTGGGGGGGGCGTTTTTCTGCCTCTGCTCTGGACAGCTGTGTGTTTGCTGTGTGGCAGAGCTCTCCCCTCCTCACACACCTCTCCGTGCCCATGTTCCATTCGCTGCCTGCTCTGCCTGTGCCCTGTTTGTGGGTACCTTTTTAGCCTCAGACGCCCTGAGGCGGTACTGGGAGGAAGAGAGCAGGTTGCTGGAGGAGTCTGGGGACCTTCTGCTGGGGATTCCTTGTCCCTGGGGCTTGAGGCCAAGAGAAGATGTTCAGTGAGAGAGGTAGAGTGAAGACAGGAAGGTAGTGGGGAGCAAAGGGAGGATGAAAGGATAGGAGGGCAGGAAGTAGGGGAAGAGGGACAGGCAGACATAAAGTTGAAGGGGAAGATGGCAGGGTGGAGGGAAGGAGAGAGAAAAGGAAGGAGGGAAGGACAGAAGACGGAAGCAGGCAGAAAAGGAAGGTTGTCTCCTTTTCCCACACAGGGCAGATAAAAGTCAAAGCTGGAGGAAAATATGGGAGAAACATTCGTTCAAAATGTTGTCTATAAGAATAAAATAAAATTATTATAAATTAGTTTGGAGATGGTATCTAACACCAGTCAGATTCAATCAAATAAACAAGGAATATTCGGTGTTATGTTGGAGGGGATGCCAGGAATCTGGGAATTATATTCTCATGTGGTGGAGGTGTAAATATTTTTTTGGCAAAGGGTGTCTAAGGAGATAACAGAAATCACTGGGTTAAAGCTGGCCGATAGTCCAGAGGTAGCATTATTATAATTTACGATGGAGGGGAAGGTTCGCAGGCTAGGAAGGACTTGTTCACAAATTTATTGACAGCTGCACGAAGGGGCAAGCAGAATATAAAATGGAAGAATGGTATAAAGAGGTGTGGGGTGTAGCTATTAATAATAAATTGACATGTGCCGTTAAGGTAAGACGGGGAATATGCAGGAGAAAAGAGGAGACACGGAGGGTGTTTGTAGAATTTGTACTGTCAAAACGGAAAGGGGTCAAACCATTGCAGGAGGTGTTGAAATTTTGGGAGGTTGGATAGTTACAATGGAATGGTCTCGGTGGATAAATAAGAATTTTTATTCTTATTTATTTCTGATTATTACTTTGCTAAATGAATGAATACATAAATAAATTTTGAAAAAGAAAAGGAAGGTTGGGGAAGACAAAAGGATGGAAGGAAAGGGCAGAGGGAAGGAAGGACAGAATCCCTGGAAAAGGGAATAAGACATAAGCTCTGAGCCCCTCTCCCCCACCCCGTGGTTTGGCTTCCAAACCCAATATGGCCCAGATGAGTATGATTTCAGCCAGTGGACTGGCAGCAAGCAGATGTGCCCCAGGACAGGGCCGAGCAGGGAGACCCAGGGCTCCCCCATGAGGCTAAGGAAGGGCAGGGGTGTACCTGGGAGCCAGGAGCAGCAGCAAGAGAAGCGGGGAGCAGAGGAGCCCTGGCCAAGGAGGCAAAGGAGCGAGGAGGGCCAGGGTGGGCTGCCTGGGCAGCAGAGGGGGTCCGCAGTCCTGCTGGAGGGGGTTTGGGGGCACCCTCCTCCTTGGGAGGAAGGGGTGTCCTGCGGGAGGAGGCCTGCCAGTGGGACAGCATCTCCCAGATTTCAGCATCACGTCTCGACTGGGCTTCCTGCACCTGAAGGATGGAGGCAAGGGAGTCAGGGGAAGGAAGAAAGAAGAGGGATGGGGAAGAGAGGAAGAGAGAGAGACAGACAGACAGAGGAAAGAAGGATCTGAAGGCCCAGTAAAGGTAAAGATAGAGGAACCCCTGACCATTAGGTCCAGTTGTGACCGACTCTGGGGTTGCGGCGCTCATCTCGCTTTATTGGCTGAGGGAGCCGGCGTACAGCTTCCAGGTCATGTGGCCAGCATGACAAAGCCGCTTTTGGCCAACCAGAGCAGCGCACGGAAATGCCGTTTACCTTCCCGCTGCAGTGGTACCTATTTATATACTTGCACTTTGACGTGCTTTCGAACTGCTAGGTGGGCAGGAGCTGGGACCGAGCAACGGGAGCTCACCCCGTCACGGGGATTCGAACCGCTGACCTTCTGATCAGCAAGCCCTGGAGAGGTAAAGGACCCCTGGACAGTTAAATCCAGTCGAATTCGACTATGGGGTGTGGCACTCATCTCCGCTTTCAGGCCCAGGGAGCCGGTGTTTGTCCACAGACAGCTTTCCGGGTCATGTGGCCAGCATGACCAAACCACTTCTGGCTCAACAGAACACTGTGATGAGTGGCAGAGCACATGGAAACGCCGTTTACCTTCCCGCTGCAGCGGTACCTATTTATCTACTCGCGCTGGTAGACCTAAAAACGGCTGGGCATCCTTAGAAAGGACAGAGCTCGGAATGGCTGCACACCCCGGGGACGAACGCCGCCATCCCCAGCTGGACAGATCCCCGTGGAGCCGGCTTTCGCACTCGTTACCTGGGTGGCTCGCCGGACCCTGCCGCCAGAGCTGGGGATCCTGCCAGCTGCCACGTCCTTCCTCAGCTGCTCCTCTGTGAGGGATGTGGAGTTCTGCTGGGGTGGGACACGGGCAGTGGGCATGCTGAAAGCCGGCCGGCCTCTTGCCTGGCCATGCAAAGCTGAAAGCCTCCCCACACCCGACTCCCTTGAAAATTCACTGTTGCCCCCCATGCAGAGGCTCTCCTGTTTGGGGGCTCGGTATGGGGTGCCCATGCAGGGAAGTGAGGGAAAGGCAGACAGGAACACATTAGGAAGGCAAAGTGCAACCCCCTCCCCAATTTGCATGAAGGGGAGGGGGTCTGTTGATCTTAGGAGGCGGCACACCACAGAATTGGGGGCATGCACTGACCCCAGACATGCCACACCAGGAGACACTCAAAGTCACAGGAGCTGTTAGAAGAGCGGTAGCTCCTAAGTGGTGGTCATGTAAGATGACAAAGTCATTTTGGGAATTGATATACAGTATAATGAACTGAAAAAGACGTTTAAAATAACATTTGTCGAAAAACCAGAAGCTTTTCTCTTAGGAATTACAGGTACAGTGGACGCTTGGGTTACTTCCGGGTTTCGGCACTCATGCATGCGCAGAAGCACTAAATCGTGCTTTGTGCATGCGCAGAAGTGCTGAATCACGACCTGCACGTGCGCAGACGCGGCGCTGCGGGTTGCGAACGCTGCAGGTTGGAAACATGCCTCCCGCACAGGTCACGTTCACAACCCACAGCGCCGCATCTGCGCACGCGCAGGTCATGATTCAGCGCTTCTGCGCAAAGCACGATTTAGTGCTTCTGCGCAAAGCACGATTTAGTGCTTCTGCGCATGCACAAGCACCGAGACCCGGAAGTAACCCATTCCGGTACTTCCGGGTTCAGCACGGAGCACAACCCGAAAAAACAACCCACAGCGTTCGCAACCCGAGGTATAACTGTACCGACATTCCAAAAGACACGGGCAATTTAGAGAAATGAAAACTGTGGAGAATGTAACGATATGCAGTTTCAGAAAAAATATTTTAAGGACCCCAATTAGGGACAGGGGGAAGTCACGAGCTTCAGGGAATCTCATGTGTGCATATGTTAAAAGCTATTCTTTTCCCCACTATTTTAAATTTGTTTGTGTAAAAACAGATTTAAAAAAATTTAAATTTTTAAATTTTGTTATTGCTGCGATTATTTTGATTTGTGATCCGCCATTCATCTTAAGGTCCCCCAGGGCAGGTTAAAGGTAAAGGTGAAGGGACCCCTGACCATTAGGTCCAGTCGTGACCGACTCTGGGGTTGCGGCGCTCATCTCACTTTATTGGCCAAGGGAGCCGGTGTACAGCTTCCGGGTCATGTGGCCAGCATGACTAAGCCGCTTCTGGCGAACCAGAGCAGCGCACGGAAACGCCGTTTACCTTCCCGCCAGAGCGGTTCCTATTTATCTACTTGCACTTTGACGTGCTTTCGGACTGCTAGGTTGGCAGGAGCTGGGACCGAGCAACGGGAGCTCACCCCGTCGCAGGGATTCAAACTGCCGACCTTCTGACCGGCAAGCCCTAGGCTCTGTGGTTTAACCCACAGTGCCACCCGCGTTTGTGGCAGGTTACAATAATGCCAGATTTAAAAACGGCTTAAAAGAAATGGCAATCTCAAGAATAGGGTGGGCCCTAAAAACGTTTTTTAAAGGTAGGTGGCCCAGGGGGTCTGACTTTGTAGAAGGCTGAGCAAGCTCTGTGGCTTCTGAACAAAGCATGGCAGCCGCTATGGCACAGATGCCAGCTAAACAGAAGAACAGCCTGCTTTTATCTGTTCTGAATCTCCCAACATTCAGCTTCCTTGGTTGCCCGCAAGTTTCTGTGTAACGACAGAGGGAGGCGAACCTTTCCCTACCCGCTTCCTCCATGCCATGCACAACAACTTTACACAGTTCTTTACACAGTTCTATCATGTCGCCTCTCGACTCACCTTTTTATCCAAACTGAAAAGCCCCAAACTCTGCAAACCACCTTCCTTCTTAGCGAGTCACCCTCCTGGCGCCTCCTGCCTTCGACAACCGCTTCCCCATACCCGTTTAGCAGCACATAATACAATAGCATGCACCAGAACCATGCTCTCGTTACGGGCATCTCTGCCCGCGTACCTTGTGGGCACGGCGCATCCGGGCAAAATAGGTTTCCTTCTGCCCGACAGTCTGGGCAGGAAAGAAAGAATGGGAGAAACAGAAAGAGACAGACAGACAGAGAGCAGGTAATGGTGGAGAGTTCATAGCCCATGCCAGACCCCCAAATACATTCAGCCCCATCATTGTGCCCCTCCTGGGAACAAGACTCTCCCTCCTCTCCGGCTTGCCCCCCAAGTATTCTAGCCAGCTCTGAAGTGGCGCAGGAAAGCTCTGAGCAGATTTTGGGGCTGGATAAAATATTTCCCCTCAACCAGCAGGACTCTCCTCATTGAACCTTGCCCCTTCCGAGTTCAAAGTGTCATCCCCTCGCAAAATAAAGCACGCCTTTGTGCAACTCACACATAAGCCTGCGGAACTCCCTGCCGCATGAAGTTGCGGCGGTTGCTGATGCAAGACGGTTTGGGGGCAGGCTATGCGTTTATAAACAAATACACAACAAATGGCAAGCCTTGCCGGCGGCTTGTGAGCTGTCAAAACTAGGGATGCCCACCCCACTCCTCACAATCGTATAATTCTAGAGTTGGAAGGTACCCCTGAGGGTCATCGAGCCCACCCCCTGCAACACATATTCAAAGGCAGGATTGTCACAGGGTAAAGCAACAAAGGAGGTCTGCCTCCGGAATCCTAACCGCCTACCTTCCTGGGTGTTGCTTCATGGTTTCTTTCTCCTCCTCGCAGCCATCTCGAGAGGTCCAGAGGGTGGCAACACGAGAAAAAGGCCTTCTCTGCTTTTATTTTTATGTTATATACTGTGATTTTTTGTGTGAACTGCCCTGAGACCTTCGTGTATAGGGTGGTATACCCACAGTGCCACCCGCTAGATGGACCCAATAGTCCGACTGAATCCTCATCAGCCTCCTAGCATCCTTCCTTTCTCTTCTGTCTCCTTTAAGTTGGTACCCATGGACTTACCTTCAAAGCCAAGGTTCTGCTGGCTCCCTTCCCTCTGGAAAAAACCTGTGAATTCCCATCCTGCCCCCCCCCCCCCAAATCAGTGCCTTGGTTCACAACAGATCACGAGGAACACGATTCGAAGAGACTGTCTGGGGAGGATGACCAGACGCCACAGGGATGGGCTCCAGAACTACAAGCGCCACTACCTGCATCCCACAGAGCAGGGCTCTCACCTTGTCGCCCAGGTAGGTCTCCGGCAACTGCCAGTGGTAGGTTTCCTCCCCCAGCTGCCCAAAGCGGGCATAGGAGAGCTGCGGGCCCTCGGGGGACATCTCCACCGTGAAGCCGGTCTCGATCCGGGTGGTGTGTTGGCGGTTGACCAGTGAGAATCCCTGGAAGTTTCTTGGAAGGAAGGGAGTGGTGATCTGCGGGGAAAGAGCAGAGATGGCACAGATGGATAGCAGAGGGTCGTAAGCAACTGCAGCTTCGATCTGCTGAACGTAAGACTCGTTCTGCATCGGTAAGAACCTAATCTTTGAGTGTGGCAGCATCTACACTCTGGAACTCCCTGCCTATTGACATCAGGCAAGGCGCCTTCGCTTAAAACATTTTTGGCAGCTGTATAAAACATTTTTCTTTAGGCAAACCTCCCCAGACATGTAGAATGTGGATGTATGTTTTAATCTGCTTTTAGTTTATTGGTTTTATCATTTGAATGTTTTAAAGGTGTGATTTGACCGATAATTTCATACTTTTGTTCTCTTTGTAAACTGCTTTGAGGGTTTGCTAACAATCAAGCAAGTCTATGAATTTTAAGAAATATAGTTATTATATTTCATAAAATTTATAGACTGCTTTATTATTATTATTATTATTATTATTATTATTATTATTATTATTTCTAGTCCTACTCAATAGTAGAATCGCCAAAGTTAATAGGCATGGCTAACTAGGGTTCCTTAATTCAAATATGTCTTCTTTTGAGAGTAACTTTGATTTAAAAAAACCTCCATACATTTAAAGCACACAACCCACAATGAATCCTGGGAATGGTAGTTTATTCCCCATCCTCACAGAGCTACAATTCCCAGCACCCTTAACAAGCTACAGTGGCCACAATTCTTTAAGAGGGGCTAATTCTCTATTCATGTAACAGAATTATAATATATCTCTTGATTGCACTGGGGAGGGGGGAACCTACAAAGCACTTTACAAAAAGGAAATTATCAGTAATTTACGAAAATGAAATTATCAGTAAAAATGGTTCAAACACAACTATTAAACAGGTAAGAACATTGGCAGGATTACTATAATAACCTGCAGTTTTATAAGAGTACAGTCGTATCTTGGTTGTCGAACGCGTTGGTACTCGTATGTTTCGGCTCCTGAACGTCGCAAACCCGGAAGTGAGTGTTCCGGTTTTCAAACTTTTTTGGGAAGCCAAACGTCTTATGGGGCTTCTGTGGCTTCCAATTGGCTGCAGGAGCTTCCTGCAGCCAATCAGAAGCCATGCTTTGGTTTCTGAACGTTTTGGAAGTTGAACGGATTCTGTTCGACTTCCAAGGAACAACTGTATATATTTAAAGTAGATGAACAAATGAGCAAATTAAGTTAGTTCGGATATGCACAAAATATTAAAAATAAATTTAAGGAACTGCAGAAAGAGGGGGAAGGAATTAAAATTTTGAAATGTAAAAAGGATTGTAAAATTAGTGAAACGTGTAAAATTGAAAATCATAAATATAATATAAAACCCCCCCAATTATTAAAGCATTTACTTTTTAAAAGAAATCAACAGTAAGCCAAAATCAAGATTAAAACGCCTGCCAACATTCTGCATATCCAGATAGGCTTCACCTACACAAAAACGCTTTTAGCAAGCTTAGAAAAGAGAAGAGCGAAGGTCAATAGGCGGGGAGTTCCAAAGTGTGCCTCACTGAAAGACTGCTTTCTTACAAATGTGGAAAAAGTATTGCGTGGCACCGGGAACAGTGTGTGTGAAACATAGTTTGGTACATTTCCCAAGACCAGCAGGAAGGAAATTCCTGGAAGTCCAGGAAAGGCCAGATGCTGTGCTGCTCTTACCAGGTCCCGGTGGTAGGAGGAACTGGTGCATTGCTGGGTGACGCCCATGCAGAAGCAGGGCAAACAGCCTTCCTTGTTCTCCGCGCTCAGGTGGAAGTGGTGCGGGCGACAGCTGCTGCAGGAGGGCCCCTCCGTGTGCGCCTGCAAAGGGAATGGAGAAAAGCTGGAGCGCAAAGTAAAGAGGATGATGGGCGGGCAGTGGGCGCAAAGAAGAGAAGAAGAGTTTGGATTTGATATCCCGCTTTATCCCCACCCGAAGGAGTCTCAAAGCGGCTCACATTCTCCTTTCCCTTCCTCCCCCACAACAAACACTCTGTGAGGTGAGTGGAGCTGAGAGACTTCAGAGAAGTGTGACTAGCCCAAGGTCACCCAGCAGCTGCAAGTGGAGGAGCGGAGATGCGAACCAGGTACCCAAATTACAAGTCTACCGCTCTTTTTTATATATGAATAATTTTTATTAAAGATTTTTTGCATACATTCTTTTAAACAGCAGTTAACATTCATGTTTTACGAATTTTCTAACTTCCATCAACCACTTCTCGAGATTTTCACTTTTCTTAACTTCCTCTTGTATTTCATATTTCACTATTACTTTTAATAACCAAAATCAAATATTGTTTTCAAAATTATTTCTGTAATATTTCTTAAAATTAACCTCACAAAACTTCTTGCAAACCTATTAGCGTGATTTGTTGTCTTTCAAATAGATCTCAAATTTAGTCCAATCCTTTAGAAATTCCTGGTCTCGTCGGTTTCGAATTCTTCCTGTCATCTTATCTAATTCTGCATAGTCCATTAACTTCATCTGCCATTCTTCTATTGTCGGTAATCCTTCTTGTTTCCATCTTTGTGCCATTAACATTCTTGCTGTCGTCGTTGCATATAAAAATAATTTTTTATCTTGTCTCTTAATATCATTTCCTACAATTCCCAGCAAAAATGCTTCCGGTTTCTTTATAAATGTATATTTCAACATTTTTAAAATCTCATTATATATCATTTCCCAGAAGCTTTTCACCTTCTTACATTCCCACGAGTCTACCGCTCTTAACCACTACACCACACTGGCGTGGAAGGAAAGGGCAGCTGGAAAAGGTGAATGGAAACAGCATGCGCTGTTTCTGAACTTCAAATCCTCCCTCCATAATCTTTCCCAATCGGCAAGTTGTATATTATACCCCATATCTCTTGCCCAATGAATCATTCCTTCATTTTAGCTCTTCAGCTTTCATTTCCCTTTCCAACAACATTTTTGGCAATGGTTTCTCACTATTTATTCGAAGTTCACCGCATGCTCTTCGTTGAAAGAAAATTGTATGAAAATGATGTACCGATGGCATTTGACTCCCACAAGATGAGTGAAAATGTACAAAAATGCCACCAACGTATGTTGGAAGTGCAAAGAGAATGAAGGCACGTTCTACAACGTGTGGCGGACGTGCAAAAAGGTCAGAGCATTCTGGGAAATGATATGTAATGAACTGAAAAAAAATGTTTAAGATAACTTTTGTAAAAACAACAACAACCAGAAGCTTTTTTTTTATTGATAGGCATCGCAGAAGAAATACCAAAGGACTTAAAAATACTGTTTATGTACGCAACGGCAGCTGCAAGAATACTGTTTGCCCAGAGATGGAAGGAAGAGGAAACGCCAACCAAGGAAGAGTGGATAGTGAAAATGAGGGACCATGCCGAAATGGCGAAAATGACTGGGAAGATCAGACACCAAGACGACAGTAAATTTAAAAAAGAATGGTGTAAATTTTATACAGTACATTAAGGAATAATGTAAAGATTTCAAGACGTTAGCAGCACTTGTAATTTTTTAATAGGTAAATGAATAAATAAGGATTTAATCAAAGTTGGATATATGAATTAAAGGTAAAGGGACTCCTGACCATTAGGTCCAGTCACAGACGACTCTGGGGTTGCGGCGCTCATCTTGCTTTATTGGCCGAGGGAGCCGGCATACAGCTTCCAGGTCATGTGGCCAGCATGACTAAGCCGTGTCTGGCGAACCAGAGCAGCGCACGGAAACGCCGTTTACCTTCCCGCTGGAGCGGTACCTATTTATCTACTTGCACTTTGACGTGCTTTCGAACTGCTAGGTTGGCAGGAGCTGGGACCAAGCAACGGGAGCTCACCCCGTCGTGGGGATTCAAACCGCCGACCTTCTGATCGGCAAGCCCTAGGGCTCTATGGTTTAGACCACAGCGCCACCCGCGTCCCATATATGAATTAGGTGTGGTTAAAATTTTTAAAAATGTATCTGCGGAAAACCAGAAGGGGGAGGAGGGAAGTCCGGGGGTTCAGAGAACCACACAATTATATAAATACTGCTGAATTTAAGTTTGAATGATGTTAATGATGAAAATCTGAAAATAAAAAAAAAATTAAAAGAGAAAAGGGTTTCTGAGCTGGGGAGGGAATGCACACCGACGGGTGCTTCCCCCCAGGGCTGCCCCCTTCCTGCCTTACCTTACACTGGCACTGCCTGCTGGCATCGCAATGGCTGCTGATGCTTCCATGAGGATCACAGTGGCATTGGGTGCCAGAGTCTATAGCTGGGAGAGAAGTGGAAGGGAAATGCTGTGGACAGCGGGTACTCGGTAGGTGAAGGAGTGAGACTATTTCCCCTTCCACCCGCCCCAAGGCTATGATTCTGCCTTTGCCAGCCCAGGTATTTTGAGCTGCAACTCCTCTCAGCCTCCCGGCTTGGGAGTCGGAAGTCCAAAACACTGGAGGCTGCGACAATCAAATCCTCCACGGAGGCTTTTCACGGGGATGCCAGAAACGATCAAACTCCACTTGGCCGCGGAAACCTGGTTTCTCTGTTGGCGGAAGGCTCCCTTTGCCTCAGAAGCCGGACTCACCTGTGCACGGTTGCCCACGGCTGGGGTTGCCCAAGTAGCCCAGCACACACCTGGCCCAAGAGAAGAGGGCTGAGTTAAGGGGATGAAAGGAGCAGGGGCCAAAGTCTGGGGGTCTGCTTCAGCCCATCGTCCCCCCCACCTTCCAGGCTCGGAAGGACCCAAGTTCACCTCCCTAGCTGCCGGGAGCAAGAGAGTATGTTCTCTCCCCCCCCCCCTTTTAAATAATTTTTATTTGCACATTGAGAGTTACACATAATGTTATAAAGGGGGAAAACGGAAAAAAGAAAAGAAAATAAAGAAAAAGAGAATAGAAAGAACGTTAAACAACATATATTGTAAAAAAACATACAGTAATTTAAGAAATATAAACCAGCGACGGCATTGTTATAAAACCCATCTTTCCAGTAAGGATTTCTTTTCTCTTCACCTTATCTTTTTCTCCTCGCAACTCTCACTTTCTTATCTATGCCTAGTCTCTGGTTTTATTCCTGTGATTTATTACAACTTCCTTCTGCCTCTATGTGGTTCCTAATTTTTGATATCTTAAGATTTCTGCCTCCATTTTCGCTCGGCGGAGAACCTCTATACGGATGTTATTGGCCCAGAGACGGAAAGAAGATAAAGTTCCTACCAGAGAAGAATGGCAGATCAAGTGGATGGATTATGCCGAGACGGCCAAAATGACCGGAAGAATCAGAAATCAGGAAGGCCAAAAATGTAATAAGGAAGGGGGGAAATTTTTTATAACTTATCTTAAAGACCATTGTAAATGGTTAAAATCGTTAGTAGGATTGGAGTATCACTTGTACCGGTAGTTTAATGGTGAATTTTGGACACAATGGAGAGGTAAAAAATTTGGATTATCATAAAAGATGCAGGAGGAAATTATTAACAATAGGACCCACCAAGGGGAGGAGGGAAGTCCAGGAGATTCCTTGGAATCTTGTTTTTATGATTTATGTTTGATATATACAGTGAAGGGAAAAAGTATTTGATCCTCTGCTTTCTGGGGTTTTTCCTGTTGTTATTCTGTCTCTCACACAGCTACAATAAACCTACCATTAAAATTATGGACTGGTCATTTCTTCGTCAGAGGGCAAATGGGCAAATTTAGCAGGGGATCAAATACTTCCCCCCCTCACTGTATCTGTAAAAATTTTATTTGGAAAACCAAATAAACCAATTAATAATAATAATAATAATAATAATGTTTTAAGCAATGGTCTGTTGACACAACTTCTCTGAAAGTCAAAAGTGAGGCTGCAAGCCGCATCTCTGCTGGATCTTGGGGCAACATTCCCCATTTGATCCTCACAACCCTGCGAGGTAGGATGAGAAAGAGAGTGAAGCAGCCCATGGTCATTCCTGGTGGGAGGAGGGTCTCCCCCACCCTGGCCCAGTAGGCCGTTCCCTGCCTACTGAGCTCCAACTGGATTTTCCAAAGGAAGAAGGCACCCCACCATCCAATCATACCAGGAGTGGGCAATTTCTCTCCCCCCCCCCCAGGCAGCCTGAGGGCTCATTCTTTACACCCCCTCCCTGGCAGAGACATCATAGCCGCCCTACCTTTCACACTGACGCCCGATGTAGCCCGGGGCGCAGGAGTCGCAGGTGGGCTGCCCGTCTGTGTCCACAAAGCAGGTCTTGGCGGGCCTGGGAGAAGAGAAGGGCGGCATGTTAGCAGCCGAGAGAAACCACCCCTCAGGGGCGTAGCAAGGGGGAGCGGGGGCGGGCAGCCCCAGGCAGCGCCCTGCTGGGGGTGACACTTTGGGCGGTGGCCCCGCCCCCTGGGCTTTTGACACCCCTCCTCTCTGGCCCGCCCCTCTCCCTGCCCCGACTTGCGCTCCGCCGAGGGAGCCCGGGCGGCGGCTTCGGGAGTCTCTGCGGGCTGCAGAGGCTCCCGAAGCTGCCGCCCGGCACCCCCGGGGGTGGGGCGTCACGCTGTGCGCGTACGTCATGACGTCATGACGCACGCAAACGCTGCCCCGCCCCCGGGGGTGCCTCTTGGCTTCCCGCCCCGGGCAGAAACGCCCCTGCCATCCCTTGCTCAAAAGGGGGAAGGAGGACTGCAGAACGGCTGGCAGGTGGTACCTACTGGCTAGCAGAATACGGTCCGTAGCACGGGCACGGTTGGCAGTCTCCAGGGGTCCCACGCCTGGCATCGCCAAAGAAACCTGGCTGGCAGCGCTCACACCGTTGTCCTTCTGTGTTGTGTTGGCAGTCCTGTGGAGAATAATAATAATAATAATAATAATCCTTCCAGTAGCAGCTTAGAGACCAACCAAGTTTATTCTTGGTATGAGCTTTTGTGCGCATGCACACTTCTTCAGATACCGGGTAAGGACAAAATGGCAGTCTGGTAGCAAAGTCCGCTGTGATTTTATCTGAAATGGTGTTCCTTACAGCTTGTAAACCATCGTAGTGTGGGATGTTGGTATACAGAGATTCCACATCAATAGTGGCTAGTATAGAATTGTTAGGAAGATTATTCAAAGATTGTATTTTCCTCAGAAAATCTGTGGTATCATGCATGCAAGTGTGCATGCACACAAAAGTTCATACCAAGAACAAACTTAGTTGGTCTCTAAGGTGCTACTGGAAGGAATTTTTTGTTTTTTTGTTTCGACTACGGCAGACCAACATGACTACCTACCTGTAATAATAAAAAATAATAATAATAATTATAAATAAAAATAAAAATAAAAAATAAAATAAAATAAAATTGATGATGATGATGATGATGATAATAATAATAATAATAATTTATTTATACCCCACCTATCTGGCTGGGTTTCCCCAACCACCTTTCCCACCTCATCCAGGACCCCCCAAAACCACCCTGCTACTACGGGAGCCCACATGGATGTGGCCAGCGAGGATCTGCTCCCCTTCCCTTCCCTCCATGCCAACCAGTCACAGGAAGTCTCACCTGGCAGTCTCCGGTCTCGGTGTCACACTCGGCGGTGTGCTCGTTGCAGTCGCAGCGTTCGCAGGTCCCCAGGTAGAGGCCGCTGGTGGTGCGTGTGTATCCGACGTCACAATCCTGGGGGGGAGAGAGGGGGACAGGGCTCAGCTCAGAAATAGGGTGTGGCGTAAGGGATAAGCCCTTCCTGTCCCACGAGGGGCTGTCTGGTCAGCCCCGAACCCCACTGTGCCAGGTGACTTGAGAACCCCGAGGGCCTACTCCCGAGTCGGACTTGGATGTGACTCAGCGCTCCACTCGCCTGGCAGGAGGGGCCGCGATATCCCGGCGGGCAAGTGCAGTCCTCGACTTCCAGGGCTGGGCTCAGTCCCGTGGTGTGTGGCACTGCCACATCCATGTGGATGCCAGAGATCCTGCAAGGAGGAAGAGGCCACAGTGAGCGAAAAGGCTCTGCCCCATGTTATTCCTTGAAGGAGAACTACAGTGGTCCCTCGACTTTTGAAGTACTCGACATCTGTATTTTTTGACTTACGAATGAAAAAAAGTGGCCGCACGCCTACAAATTTTTTGACATCTGAATGGAAATCGTTGCCGGTTTAGATACGGTTTCCTCGACTTACGAATTTTAGATGCGGATTTTTTCGACTTACGAATTTTTCCGAATATTTTTCTCCCAATGCATTCCTATGGGAAAAAGACTTACGATTTTTTTCGACCTATGAATGTCCATTTGGAACGGATTAAATTTGTAAGTCGAGGGACCACTGTACATGAAAATGATTCACAGGTGGTATTTAACTCTGAGTAGGCTTGCCAAGAGGTATAAGACTGAATCAGATAAGTACTGGAGATGCAAAGAGGCAGAGGGAACATTCCTTCACATGTGGTGGACTTGTAAAAAGGGTAAAAGTATTGGGAAATGATCCATAATGAATTGAAAAAAATGTTTAATAGTACTCCCCCCCCCCAAAAAAACCCCAGAGTCCTTTCTGCTGGGGATAATTCAGACGGAAATTCCCAGGTGTCGAAATAGGTTATTTATGTTTGCTACTACAGTCGTACCTTGGATCTCAAATGCCTTGGCTTCCGAACAAATCAGCTGCCGAATGATCAAAACCCAGAAGTGAGTGTTCCAGTTATCGAATGATTTTCAGAAGCCAAACATTCGGTGGGGTTTCCGATTGGCTGCAGGAACTTCCTGCTGCCAATCAGAAGTCACGCTTTGTTTTCCGAACGTTTTGGATTCCGTTCGACTTCTAAGGTACGACTGTGCTGCGGCCCGTGTTTCGTTAGCCCCAAAATGGAAAACGAGCAAGGTCCCAAGCAAAGAAGAATGGCAACTTAAGCTGACAGAATATGCGCAGCTTGCAGACTTAACATATCGAATAAGAGAACAAGAAGAATGTACGTTTAAAGAAGATTTGAAAATGTTTATTGAATACAGTCAAACCTCGGTTGTCGAACGTAATCCATTCCGGAAGACCGTTCGACTTCTGAAACGTTTGACAACCAAGGCATGGATTCCAATTGGTTGCAAGAGATTCTTGCACTCAAACGGAAACCGTGTCGGACGCCCTGGTTACAATAATTCATTTGCCAATGTACATTTCCATGCTTTACCTTTGCTGCATTTTTTGTGATTTTAAATCTCTGCTGGGGTTCTCTCACCAAAGAACACTTGCCCCAAACCTGGATCTTGTCATCCAGGGAATTCTATTTTTAAACCTATTTATTCCTTGCCACCCTTTCTATTTGGTACATTTATACAATGGTACCTTGGGTTACATACGCTTCAGGTTACAGACTCTGCTAATCCAGAAATATTACCTTGGGTTAAGAACTTTGCTTCAGGATGAGAACAGAAATCGGGCAGCAGCGGCAAGCGGGAGGCCCCATTAGCTAAAGTGGTGCTTCAGGTTAAGAACGGACCTCCGGAACGAATTAAGTACGTAACCAGAGGTACCACTGTATAGCAGTTACAGTGGGACCTCGACTTACGAGCGATTCGACTTACGTGTTTTTCAACTTACGAATGACTTCCGGGAGAAACAAAATGGCCGCCACAACCAAATTTTTCGACTTACGAATGGAAGTCGCGGCCGCTTTTAATAGGATTTTTTCGACTTACGAATTTTCGACTTATGAATTTTTTTCGCTCAATGCATTCCTATGGGGATTCGACTTACGAATGTTTTCGACTTACGAAAATTGCGTCGGAACGCATTATCGTCGTAAGTCGAGGTCCCACTGTAATACTAAAATGGACCACATGACTTTGGGGGGGGGGTCCCTTCTAATTCTGTGATCCCCATGGAAACCTTTCGGGTTAGAAATGTAAGTTTATACTAAAATACCAAGACACTTTAACAGCAAAAAAAACCCCACTCCGCCACCCGCTCAGTTGCCCCAAAATATTTATTTCTCACTCAACAACCTTCTACCACCCATGTATCCTTCCACCCTACCTAGTCCCCAGAAGCTGGCCTTCCCAGAATGCCCTGGGCTCCCAGCTCCTATCTGGTGCGGACCAGCACCATTCCCCATTGGTCCCATTTGCTGGTCAGGGACACAGACCCCTTTTTACCTGCTCTCCGCCTGCCGGTCAGAGTAGGAGGCCCGGATCATGAAAACGTCAATGTCGGCCAGGGCCATCAGGAGGTGCTCACGGGTGGCTTTCTGACCGTCTGCACGGCGCCAGGCTTGCTGAAAGGAATGGAAGCAGGAGGGTGAGGTTTGTGCTTTCTCATACAGTGGTACCTTAGTTCCCAAATGCTGAAAACCCGGAAGTAAGTGTTCCAGTTTCAGAACGTTTTTCGGAAGCCGGACGTCCGATGTGGCTGTCGGCTATTGTTTTCTGGGGTGCCTGCACCAATCAGAAGCTGCGCCTTGGTTTTTGAACATTTCGGAAGTCAAACTGACTTCCGGAATGGATTAAGTTTGGCGCTTTTGTTTTTGCTATTTATTTTGCATTTTTGTTTTGGAGGTTTTTTTGGTTCATTTGTTTTTGTGACTGTGTGGAACCCAGTTCAGTTACAGATTGATTGATTGTGTGACTGCGGAAATGGAAAAAAGCCCCCCATGCAAACAATCATCAGTGCAGGTAAGAAAAGAAATGAATTTTAATTTTTATCATCTACAATACTATCTTATTTATTTAATAGTACAGCACATTGATTATTGCTTTCGTTTTATGGATCAATGGTCTCGTTACATAGTAAAATTCATGTTAAATGGCTGTTTTAGGGGTTGTTTTTAAAAGTCTGGAACGGATTAATCTGTTTTGCATTACTTTCTATGGGAAAGCGTGCCTTGGTTTTGGAATGCTTTGGTTTTGGAACGGATTTCCGGAACGGATTAAGTTTGAGAACCAAGGTACCACTGTATTTGCAAAGCCGCCACCTCACTAAGTCAGCGAGGTCCTTTCCTGGGTGCAGGAAAAATAGGGTCCTCTGAGGAACCTGGGACAGCTGTCAGAAGGTTCTATAGTTCTCTCTCAGACTAGGAACTAAAACACTCATTCCAGGCCGGCCAGGAATTCTCGTGGCAAAATGATAGGGAAGGGCCATGAGGACTTTTACTTAGAGTTTTAGTTCAGTGGTAGAGAACCTGCTTTGCATGCAGAAGGTTCCAGGTACAATCCCTGGTAGCAGCATCTCCAAGTAGGGATAATAATAATAATAATAATAATTTATACACCGCCCATCTGGCTGGGTCTCTGGGTGGATCCCACAGAATATTAAAAACACCATAAAACATCAAACATTACAAATTTCCCTAAACAGGGCTGCCTTCAGATGTCTTCTCAAAGTGAGCTAGTGGTTTATTTCCTTGACATCTAATGGGAGGGCGTTCCACAGGGCGGGTGCCACTACTGAGAAGGCCCTCTGCCTGGTTCCCTGTAACCTCGCTTCTCACAGGGAGGGAACCGCCAGAAGGCCCTCAGAGCTGGGCCTCTGTGTCCAGGCTGAATTATGGGGGTGGAGACGCTCCTTCAGGTATGCTGGGCCGAGGCCGTTTAGGGCTTGAAAGCTCAGAGACCCACTGCCTCAAATCCTGGAGAGCTGCTGCCAGTCAGTGCAGGCAATACTGAGCAAGATGGAGCAAAGACCTGGATCCCTCTAGGGCTGCACATCCACCCGAGGAGCCGGAAGCTCTATATGTCTCACCTCCCGGAAGGGCACGACGAACGTAGTGGGCGAGCCAGGCAGGGGGCTCGTTTCGGCAACATGCTCCAGGAAGATCTCGTTCCCCCGCAGCAGAACGTCAGGTTGGCCACGCAGCGCCGGGGAGCCGGGGAACGTGTCATGGGTGATGGTGTAGCGCAGTTCTCCGCCGTAGGAGGTCACCTGGAGAGAGAGGCACAGAGGGGCAGCGTCAGAGCCATTCCGCAGAACCGCAAAGTTTGGAAAGGGGACCCCCAAGGCTCATCTAGTCTAACCCTCAGCAATGCAGGATTCACAGCTAAAGCATTGCCGACAGATGGCACACCGATTTCTGCTTAAAAACCTACAGGCCACCACAAGTCATTCATTGGGAAGAGGCTGTATAGCTCAGTGAGTAGAGTACCTGCTTTGGCTCCAGGAGGTCCTGGGTTCAATTTCTGGCAGCAGGTAAGGCTGAGGAGACTTGCCTCCCTAGCCCCAAAATCCCAGAGAGCTGTTGCTAGTCGACAGTCCTGAGCTAGATGGACCAAACAGGTCGCTCTAAAGACCATAGTAAAAAACAGCAACAGGATCTGAATCTACTTTAAAATCATAGTAAATAATAGCAGCTTCTCAAGTTTCATTCAAATCAACCCATAACGATTAGAATCTTTAGTCAGAATCATGAGGACTAGAAACCATTTTGAGGTTTGGGCTATGTTTCATTTTAACAGTCAAATGGCATAAACTATGAAATAAATAGGACTTTAGGAGGAGGACCACAGCCTATTGGTAGAGCATGTGCATTGTGTGCAGAATGCCCCAGGTCAATGCCTGGCAGCATCTTCAGGAAGGTCTGGGAAAGATCATGGATTGCTGCTGCCAGGCAGGGTAAAGTTAAATGTAAAGGACCCCTGGATGGTTAAGTCCAGTCAAAGGCGACTATGGGGTTGCGGCGCTCATCTCGCTTTCAGGCTGAGGGAGCCGGCGTTTGTCCACAGACAGCTTTCCGGGTCATGTGGCCAGCAGGACTAAACCACTTCTGGTGCAACGGGACACCGTGACGGAAACCAGAGCAGCGCAGAAATGCTGTTTACCTTCTCGCTGCAGCGCTACCTATTTATCTACTTGCACTGGCGTGCTTTCAAACTGCTAGGTTGGCAGGAGCTGGGGCAGAGCAACGGGAGCTCACCCCGTCGCGGGGATTCGAACCACCAACCTTCCGATCGTCAAGCCCAAGAGGCTCCGTGGTTTAGACAACAATGGACGGTTCTGTGCCAGGTGGACCAAATGCCTGTCTTGGGATGTCCCATGAGTGGCTTCTGAGGCCTCCTTCAACCTCTAATCAAACCTTTCCTTGTCCTGAAATCAAAGGGTTGGGAGATTCCCCCCAAGGGTCCTCTATAGTCCAACCCCCTGCGATGCAGGAATTACAGCAGAAGCACCCCTGAGAAATGGCACCTTGTCTCCCCTGAAGCGCTCCGGCAGCACCCAGTAGTAAATGTCACGCGGCAGAGTGTGGAAGGAGGAGAAAGTGAACTCTGAGGCACCGGTGAAGCGGATGCCCTCGCTGATCGTCCGGGAGCTGGCCGAGTTGGAGAGGCTGAACTGTGCCCTCTCAGTGTCCTCAGACCCCACTCGCACCTAGGGCACAAGGAGAGAGGCTGTCAGATACATATACTGTATTGATGGTACATCTATTGATACAACAGATTGTAAAGGCTAATATCCAACTGAAGCCAGAACTCTTTTATTTTAGGATTAATGGACCTATGTCAGGGGTCAGCAACCTTTTTCAGCTGTGGGCCGGTCCACCGTCCCTCAGACCATGTGGTGGGCTGGACTATATTTTGAAGGGGGGGGGAAGAAATGAACAAATTCCTATGCCCCACAAATAACCCAGAGATGCATTTTAAATAAAAGCACACATTCTACTCATGTAAAAACAGCAGGCAGGCCCCACAAATAACCCAGAGATGCATTTTAAATAAAATGACACATTCTACTCATGTAAAAACACGCTGATTCCCGGACTGTCTGTGGCCCGGATTGAGAAGGCGATTGGGCCGCATCTGGCCCACGGGCCTTAGGTTGCCTACCCTTGACGAATGTGCTGAAATCCCATAGAAAAGACTATTTATGTATGCAACCACGGCTGTGCGCATGTTATTGGCCCAGAGACAGAAAGAAGATAAAGAACCAGAGAAGAATGGCAGATGAAGTTGGTGGACTATGCCGAAATGGCTAAAATGACCAGAAGAATCAGAAATCAGGAAGACCAAAATAAGGAATGGGGAAAATTTATAACTTATCTTAAAGACCACTGTAAACAGTTAAAATTGTTAGTAGGATTAGAATAACACTTGTAGTTTGATGGTGAATTTTGGACACAATGGAGAGGTAAAAGATATGGATTATCATAAAAAATGCAGGAGGAAATTATTCACAATAGGACCCACAAAGGGGAGGTGGAAAGTCCTAAGAGATTTCTTGGAATCTTGTTTTTATGTTGTATGTTGGATATGTCGCTGTAAAACCGAAAAACCAAATAAATATTTTTTTAAAAAAGGATTAATGGACATACAATTAGAAAAGGATTGTGGAAGATTACTCCAATATGATTACTTCGGTTAGACTGTAAACATGCACAAAGACAGAAAGACACAGTCTCACCCATGACAGAAGAATCGTTGATTAAATTACTGGACTTGGCTGATGGCTTCAGCTAATACGTTTAATTCGAGAAAAATCATTACTAATGTTTGTTAAGGAAATTTCTTAGGGGCTTTTTGCGTGAAAGAGAAAATGAACTTGTAATATCTGGATTTGATGATTGAAAAAAATGCTGGCTTATAGAAGATAGAATAGTTGAATTTTGGAGAATGAATGTCATATGCAGCTGCAGAGAGCCGGAAGTCCTTTCATTATTATCTTTCTTTAGTCCCCCCCCCCTCGCTTTCTCCTCTAGATTTCTCCTTTTCTTGTATTTCCTTCTTTCTGACTTTGTCCTTTTTGGGGGGGGGGATTAAGTAGCTGTTTTATCTCAGTACAGTCATACCTCGGAAGTCCGTTTGACTTCCAAAACAAATGTGCGGCTTCCGATTGGCTGCAGGAAGCTCCTGCAGCCAATCGGAAGCCGTACCGGACGTTCAGGTTCCAAAGAACGTTCGCAAACCAGAAAACTCACTTCCGGGTTTGCGGCATTCGGGAGCCAAAACATTCGACTCACAAGACATCCGGGATCCAAGGTACGACTGTATATTATAAAATATACTTTGTAATGGGTATGTATGGAGGAGGGGTGGGGGTGGGGAAGGACCCTCCCGCAGGATCCGTGGACCAAGTTTGCATAGGGAAGGATGCTTCCGGCCTCTCACATAGCAGGACCCGCCTTCCCGGCACCAGGGAGCAATACCTGGTCCCTGTTCCACGACGAGCTGGAGCACTGGCGCGAGACCCCCATGCAGAAGCAGCGCAGGCAGCCTTCGGGGTTTGCGTGGCTCAGGTGGAACGAGCCCGTGGCACATTCGTTGCACGACTGTCCCATGACGTTGGGCTAGGGAGAAAGAGAGGGAGAGGGAGGAGAGGGCGTTGCAGCAGCAGGACGAGAAAAGGAGATAGATCCGATATTGCATGGCCTATTGGCCTACACATCCAGACCATCAGCCCGGGAGACTCAAGCCTTTGCTGTGTGTTGCTGTGGGTGCACTGGGTGGGTGGGGGGAGTTTTGCTGATCTAGCTCTCTCATAAATGTAAAAGGTAAAGGGACCCCTGACCGTTAGGTCCAGTTGCAGTCGACTCTGGGGTTGTGACGCTCATCTCGCTTTATTGGCCGAGGAAGCCGGTGTACAGCTTCCGGGTCATGTGGCCAGCATGACTAAGCCACTTCTGGCAAACCAGAGCAGCGCACGGAAACGCCGTTTACCTTCCCACCAGAGCAGTACCTATTTATCTACTTGTACATCGTGCTTTCAAACTGCTAGGTTGGCAGGAGCAGGGACCGAACAACGGGAGCTCACCCTGTTGCAGGGATTCGAACCGCCGACCTTCTGATCAGCAAGCCCTAGGCTCTGTGGTTTAACCCACAGCGCCACCCGCGTCCCATCGAGCTCTCTCATAGATGCACCAAAAGTCAGCAGTGCATAGCATAATGAATGATGCTGTTCCAGCCCAGCTGAGGGTCACATTTTAGGCCATGCTAATGTGTCACAAAAGAGTACAACTTAAAAGCCTTGTCATCGCCTCATTTGCCCGCCAAAAAAAAGGGAGGCTGTCAATGACTCAGGCGCTCCGGCAGGTGACGTCAATGCTTCTGCTCAGAAAAAAAGAAGTCTGGGAGCTTTATGCTCCTCCTTGATTCCTGCTGTAACTTGGTTCCCGAATGGCTGATGCAGCTTCCGATTGAGTGCAGGAAGCTCCTGCAGCCAATCGGAAGCCGCACCTTAGTTTTCAAAAAGTTTCGGGAGTCAAACGGACTCCCAGAACGGATTAAGGTAGAGAACCAAGGTTCCACTATACTTCTGAAATAATCTCATGCTGACAACAGAAGCTGAGCATCTGGGCAGATGTTCTCAGAGCTCCTCTTGAAATTTAATTTATGAATTCATTTATCATGGCAAAAACCCAACCGTTGACCCCACAGATCTGGGGCCTTCCCATTCACAAAAGGCGAATGAGGGGATAACAAGGCTTTCAAGTTTCACCGTTTTGTCTAATCTTGCCACGCCTAACCCAGGGGAGTCTTGGCTGCTGCACCTCCAAGCGATGGGCTGGCTTACCTTGCACTGGCAAGCGCCATCTGACGCTTCGCTGCTCCCTCTCTTGTCACACTCGATGAAGCTCTGCCCTACACAAGGAGTAAAGAGAAGTTGAGAGGGACAAACCCATGCAGGAAAATGTATTTTCTCCACCATGGCCTAGCAAAAACCCAGCGTAAGGTCTAACTCAGTCCAGAGGAGCTTCCTTGTATTTCTACTTAAATCGTCCCGAGGCGCAGAACCACGAGGACTAGAATCTTCGTGTGGCAGAGCAGCTGCTTTGCATGCAAAAGGCTGCAGGTTCAATCCTGAGCGTCTCTCGGCAGGGCTGCGCAAAGACCTTCCCAAGTCCGAAACCTCAAAAAGCTGCAGCCGGTCAGTGTAGAAAGGCAAAACCAGCAGGCAAAAGGAAGCAAAACAAGAAAGGAGGTAGAAACGTCTGAGAAGAGAATTTGGAAGAGCTGAAGAAGTGCAAGGAGGAAGGCAGGATGCAAAGAGCAAGCAGGCGGGTGACAGAGGGGCTGGACTCTCCTTGAAGCGGGTCAGACTAGATGACTCTTGGAGGTCCCTTTCCAACTCCGTGTGAAAGAAAGGAGGTGGTGGTGACGACAGTTATAGGAAATGAGAAAGCGTTGGAATGGTTTACTAAAGATGAAGAAGTTAAATTGGTTATGACTCAATGGGCAAGAGACTTTGGGTACAACATGCAGTTTGCAGCATGGGAAAAATTATGGAGAGAGGATTTGAAATTTACAGCGTGTTATACGTTAAAATAAAATTATATGGAAATGATGGATCGCTGGTATTTAACTCCGAGTAAATTAGCAAACACATACAGGCCAAGTTCAAATGTTTGTTGGAAATGTCAGGAAAAGGAAGGCACCTTTTATTGTATGTGGTGGAACTGTAAAGTCATAAAGGAATTCTAGGAAATGATATACAATGAATTGAAAAAAAATGTTTAAAATAACTTTTGTTAAAAGACCAGAAGCCTTTTTGTTAGGAATTGTAGGTGCAGAGTTACCAAAGGAACTGAAAAGATTGTTTATGTATGCTACAACAGCTGCAAAGATGGTTGGAAAGATGACAAGATTCCTATCAGGGTGGACTGGCAGATGAAATTATTGGACTATGAAGAGCTGGCAAGATTAACTGGGGAAATCAGAAACAAGGAAGGTCAAAACTTCAACAAAGAATGGGGCAAATTTATATTATATTTGAAAGACCACTGTAAACACTTGAACTCTTTGGCAGGTTTTAAATAACTCTTGCCGTGTTACATAGATTTTGGAGACAATGGAGGATTGTAAATTAGATGGATTTATAATATGCAGTTTAAAAAAGTTACTCAAAGAAGCCACGGAGGGGAGGAGGGAAGTCTCGAGTTTCAGAAGAATCTTGTGTCATTCTTATTATTTGTGATTACAATTGTGAATGAAGCTGTAAAATCAAATAAAAACTCTTTTTTTAAAAAAGAAAAAGACAGTGAGGCTTTTTTGGGGGGGGGGGAATAAGAAAACGCAAACGTAATAGCGATGACGACTTGCCCTCTGGTGGAGTACCAACTTCAGGCCTAGGGGGGAAGCCTGAAAATCAGAGAGAGAAAGCAACCGTCAAAAGGGTTCAAACGTTTGGCCAGCAATACGTGAAATATTGATTTATGTGTACCGGGTGGGGAGAGAGAAGCAGGCCAACACTTCAGAGTTGTGAGATGCGGCAAGATGGTGGCGCTATTAAACTTAGATTGAACGTGACAATGTGGTTCCCATTTGTGCTTGAAACTCAGAGGTAGGCCTCAAATCTAGCTGGTCGATTGTACTTCTAGGCCGCTTTTCACTCAAATGAATCTCAAAGTGGCTTACAACCAATAAATAACCATAACATAACAAAACATACTAGCGCATTGCAAATACAACGCACGTCATATAAAATAAACCACAGATTATCAGCGAAACAGTTTCAATCTATAAAAAAAAAGCAACTAAAAAAATAAGCCAAACCTCACAATTACGGCAAGTCATGTGATTTTAACAAATCAATGCAGTGTTTAGAATCTATAGCACGATATTAAAGACATTAGCAAAATAGCAACTAAAAATATAATCTAGGCACTGAGTTCATTCGCACCATCTCTGTACCCCCATGACTCATAACTTTTCAGTTCAGTTCATTAAACAGTTCACTAAAATACACATAAATGCATGTAATGCCTATTGTTAAGCCAGCTCTTAAGCCAGGAGCCAAGGACATAAAGCTGCTTCCTTTGTTCCTCCTTAAACCAGGCCTTGATTCAGAACAATGAGGACTAGAAACCTGCTTTATTTTCAATTTTTTAAAAGATTCCAGCTCAGCGGCATTGCACCTGCTTTGAGTGCAGAAGGTCCGAGGTTTCATCTCCCGGTAGGGTTGAGAGAGACTCTCTGCCTCAAACCCTGGAGAGCTGCTGCTGCTGCCAGTCAGAGTTGGCAGTACTGAGCTGGATGGATCAAGGGTCTGACTCTGGACAAGGTTCCCCTGAGAAGGCCTGAAAGCTGACCAGCCTGCGCCCTCATTAGCAGAAGCAGCTTCATCAGGACATGGGTGCTTGAGCTGAGATTCCTGCATTGCAGGGGGTTGGACTAGATGACCCTTGGGTCCCTTCCAACTCTACAATTTCTATGATTCTAGGACAGATTGCGAATGGAAAACAACAGGTGTATTGGTGGTGGTGGTAGTGGTGGTGGTGCAGTCCGCAATCTCCTTCTCTGCTCCATGGCACAATCCTATGCAGTCTCAGCAGGTTGTTCCCAACAGAGTCCTACTCAAGAGTAGACCCACTGAAATGAATGGGCCTAAGTTAGCCATGTCCCTTCATTTCAATGGATCTAGTAGTACTAGAGACACCGGCAGTTATTCAATGCTGAGCTTTCGCAGCTTTTGCCCTAACAGAGTGACTCTGGAGTCAAACCTGAATTGCGTGTGTTCAAAGGTTTTACTCACCAATCCTCACACATTTTCCTCGTGGCTGGATGGGGTCTCCTTTGAAGCCAGGAGCACATCTGGGGGGGGGGGGGAGAGAATATGTTAAGATGGAACTTTATCCTCCTGATGGGGGGTCAGTGTCCCCCGGAAATCACTTTGTGGCCAATGGTAGGAAATATCTTTGCCCCCCTCCCCAACGTTGCTGGACTCCAACTCCCATCAGCCCCAACAGTCAGCATGCCCAATGGTCAGGGATGGTGGCGGTAGTTGTAGCTTACTAGCATATGGAGGGCGTGAGGTGACCCAGCCCTGTATTTTAAATACAAGGTAAAGTTATGATGGAGGTAGCCAGGAGCAGTAAAGGCAAGTGATGGCCTAGTTCAGGGATGGGGAACATCTGTGTCCCTCCAGATTTTATGGGACACCCAACTCCCATCAGCCACAGCAGCCAACATGGCCAAAGGTGAGGGGTGATGATGGGAGTTGGAGTCCCATAACATCTGGAGGGCCACACCTCTCTCATTCAAGCATTAAAAGAAGGCAGAATGGCAATGGAGGTAGCAGCGGGCAGTGAAGGCAAGTGAGGGTCTAGTTCAGGGATGGGGAACCTGTAGCCCTCCAGATGTTGCTAAGACTCCCCAGCTGATACCTGATCCCTGTAAGGCAAAGTGGTGATGGAGGTAGCCAGGGGCAGTGAAGGCAAGTGACGGTCCAGTTCAGGGATGGAGAGCTTGTGGTTCTCCAGAAATTGCTACACTCCCAACTACCAACAGCAGCAGCCAGCCTGGCCTATATTCAGGGATGATGACTAGCATCATGAGGTTGAATCCTGACAAGACAGAAGTACTGTTTTTGGGGGACAGGGTGCGAGCGGGTGTGGGGGATTCCCTGGTCCTGAATGGGGTAACTGTGCCCCTGAAGGACCAGGTGCGCAGCCTGGGAGTCATTTTGGACTCACAGCTGTCCATGGAGGCGCAGGTTAATTCTGTGTCCAGGGCGGCTGTCTACCAGCTCCATCTGGTACGCAGGCTGAGACCCTACCTGCCCGCAGACTGTCTCGCCAGAGTGATGCATGCTCTAGTTATCTCCCGTTTGGACTACTGCAATGCGCTCTACGTGGGGCTACCTTTGAAGGTGACCCGGAAACTACAATTAATCCAGAACACGGCAGCTAGACTGGTGACTGGGAGCGGCAGCCGGGACCACATAGCACCGGTCCTGAGAGATCTACATTGGCTCCCAGTACGTTTCCGAGCACAATTCAAAGTGTTGGTGCTGACCTTGAAAGCCCTAAACAGCCTTGGTCCTGTATACCTGAAGGAGCATCTCCACCCCCACCGTTCAGCCCAGACACTGAGGTCCAGCGCCAAGGGCCTTCTGGCGGTTCCCTCACTGCGAGAAGCAAAGCTACAGGGAACCAGGCAGAGGGCCTTCTCGGTAGTGGCGCCCACCCTGTGGAACGCCCTCCCAGCAGAGGTCAAAGAGATAAACAACTATCTGACATTCAGAAAATACCTGAAGGCAGCCCTGTTTAGGGAAGTTTTTAATCTGTAACATGTTAATGTATTGTTTTTTAATATTTGCTGGAAGCCGCCCAGAGGGGCTGGGGAGACCCAGCCAGATGGGCGGGGTACAAATAATAAATTATTATTAATTATTATTATTATTATTATAGCATGATGGCAGCTGGGGGCAGCGAAGGCAAGCGATGGTCCAGTTCAGGGATGGAGAGCTCGTGGTTCTCAAGAAACTGCTGGACTCCAACTCTCAGCAGCTCCAACGTACAGTTTGAAACTACAACAAGGAGCCCACTCACTTTTCGCAGCGACGTCCGGTGTAGCCTGGGGCGCAGGCATCGCAGGTGGCCTGCCCGTCTGTGTCCAGGAAGCAGGACTCTGAAAATCTGAAAGGAGAAGAGGGCAGTGTCACCATGGTCCCTCTGCCCCAGAACAGGCTGACCCTGGGAACGCAGGCCTCTGGGTGCATGGATGGCAGGGCCCATATCGGCCTGGATCGTGGGCAAGGGCAGCTTCAAAGTTGCGGACTGAGTGGCATGCGTCAGTGGCCCATTCATAGTTGCCTTGCTTATCTATTTATCTGCACAAATTTCAATGCCACCGTCATTAAAATATATAATATATTTCATATCTATGTACCTGTCTGTTTATTTGCCTGCCTGTCTAATATACCTACCTACTCTTACAGTCATACCTCCGGTTGCGAACGTGATCCGTGCGGGAGGCACGTTCGCAACCCACAGCGTTTGTAGCCTGAAGCGCCGCGTCTGCGCACGTGTGTGACGTGATTCGGCGCTTCTGCGCATGCACGTGATGTCATTTTGTGCTTCTGCGCATGCACGAGCGCTGAAAACCGGAAGTAACCCGTTCCAGTACTTCCGGGTTCGGCGCAGTCTGCAAACCGCAGCGTTCGTAATCCGAGGTATGGCTGTATTTGCTTTCCTAATCAATTGATCATCTGTCTGTCTACCTACCTAAGCTACTTACCTACTCGCCCTGTTTACCTGCCTCATGATGGTAAAGAGCATAAAATCCACGATAAAAATACGTTCATAAAACAAGCGCAAAATGTATCACAAAAGAAGATCAGACCGATACATCCACACAGCTCAATTTCAGGAAAAGCCAGGTGTGTTTTAAGCAGGGCACCTGAACGCCAGCACTGCAGGTGCCTGCCTGCCTGAGGTTCACCAAGAACACATTCCAATGGGCTAGTGCCACAACACTAAAAGCCCTGGTCTTTGTGGATGCAAGACGGACCTGGAAGCGTATGGCACAACTAAAGGGAGGAGGGCTGTTCCTTTCAGGAGGATTGCCCAGAAAAAGGCATACATTAGTACCTTGGTTCTGTTGTAGGAATTTTAGGTATTTTATTTATATATATATATATTAACTAGTATATTAAGCCCGTTGAAGAAAACGGGCGCTAGCTCGGGGGACCGGGAGGCTTCGGCGGGGGCGACCGGCTGGCCCGTCAGCGGAGGCCGCCTCGCCTCGGACCCCCGCCGGCTGGGCAGCGCGCAGGGAAGGGCGCGTGCCGGACGGGGGGCCTCCTTCAGGCGGCGGCAGGAGCCTCCATGGGCGGGCGGCAATGGCGGCGGCGCAGTTTCGCCCGGCCGGAAGTGTCTCTGCGTCGTCCCGCCCCCCTCTCCGCCCCCTCCAATCCCTGCATCCCCGTGTGACATGCGCACAACGCACTTCCGTGACACACGGAAAGGCAGGGACACAGGCTCTTTATAATTGTCATGAGAGGTCACCCTACCCTCCTACACTGTACCCCATGAACAGAGAGGGGACCCTAGCTTCCTGGACTTCAACCACCAACTCTTGACATCAGGGAAGCCATTTCAAGGAAATAGAACCTTTTCCTTACCTACGTGTGACCTACAGGAGACCCCAGATTAAGATCAATTTCCCTCTCCACTCCCCTCTGCATGCATATCTCCAACATTTATCACTTCCCTGTAAGCAAACTATAATGTCAGCAGAACCACCTGCATAGATCTACATAAGCCGATCTACATAAGCAGCAGCCAGGAAACCTTTTGTTATCCAGAAATTTGTGTTTGGGAGGGGTCGAGGAGGGATGACCAGGTGTGGGGAATTCTCAAGTTACCTCCTCTGACCCTCCCAAGTTATGATGTAGCTGTGATGTATCTGAGGGGTGGTCCTGCGTTACACCCCTTTTTGTGATGTATGTATGATGTACAAGGGGGTGGTCTTGGCCGAAGGGGGGGGAATTTCAAAGTCTATATAGGAGCTGACACACCATTGTCCGGGGTTCTCCCTCCTTATCGTACCTGCTACGTGATGGGAAACCTCTGTTGCAACAGATTCAATAAATGGGAAGCTGCGCTTTGCTTTTGATAACTCTGGTGTGGTCTCTGTCTGTGGCATGAAGGGAAAAGCTCTAAAATTCCAGCTCTTCCCAGGGAGAAAAATCCGGACTCCCCCTTGGGAAACCCGGACCCAACTTTATGCCTTTCCTAGTAAAATTTTGCTTATATCATTTGGCGACGCACGAAGGGACCCAAGTTTTCCAGCGATCTTTGGGGTCTGGGCATAGGGGGCCTGGTGCACACCCAGCCATTTGCAGGGAGGGCATCCCTCTGCTCAGGAACCAGGATCTCTGGCAGTAATTGGGAGTCCCAGCGGGACACACCAGAGCAAAGCAAACCCCGGGAAGGAAGTTTTATTTTTTGTTTTGTTTTGTTTTGTGTGTTTTTTTTATTTTTATTTTTTTACAGGTTAAGGAAATCCCGGATAGCAATCCCAGAGGGCGTGAAGTAAGTATAAGGAATTTTGGGGACACAGTGAAGGGTGGATAAGTGACCGCAGCAACGAAAAATTCTTGTCTATTCTATCCCTTTTCTATCTCTTGGACCTTGGTTAGCAGCATAGCTGTAGGGCAAAATTATAAAGTAGAACCAAGGTCCTGGGCACAGTGCTTCACGTTACAACGTGCCCGCCGAGAGGCAACTGGCCCGTACACTCTGACAACCCTTGTCAACCACTGCTGCATTTCTCTTTTACCCTTCAAGGCGTAGCCGCAAACCGCCTCATGGAGACCTTAATTGGGCATGACCCATGAGGACGGGAGAGCAAGGGCGCCTTTTTCTTTTCACCACTCTATCCGGACTTACCGCTTGGCACTGCACACGCAGGCGTCCAAAGGCAGGTAGTCCTTTTCCCTAGTTTGTAAGAGGCAGGAACGTTGCTGTCGGACCCTCAGCAATAAGATTGACACTAGTAAGGGGGGTCTCGAAGGTACTTGATCGCACCGCAGCCTAGTAGCAAAAGCCAACGGCTGGCCGCCTAGTAGTTAGCGCAAACGAACGGTAGGCAGGGCACAGCGGGGACTGTGCGGGCCCTAGGTCCAGGGTGTTAGTTAGTGTCCAGAATTGGGAGGTTCTACTGTGACCCGACTGCAGTATAATCGGCCATTTTCCTAAGTTAACATGGGTACACCCCAATCAAGGAATTCCTTTCCCAGACTCCAGGTCAGAACAAAGCCCACCTGTGGCTTGGTCCTGGCCAGGACTCTGAGTCCAACTCCAATTTGTACTTTTAAATTGGCATGACATACTTATAAAATCGTAATTGGTACAGGATGAAGGAAAATGAAGGGTTATAACTTTAAAATGTTTGCTAAAAACTTTGAAATTGTTCTGTAACTTGAGTGAGTAAGTTTTGTACTTGAAAAAAAAAAGGAGGCTAAGAATGTTTCCCCTTTGTTTAAACCAACTAAAGGATGGAATATGTGTTTACATGTTACGTGTTGTCTGTTATGTGTGTGTGAGCTTGTTCCTTGTGTCCCTGTCATTTGTTGTCCTTGTGTAACTTCAGTGAGCTTAAAGGAGGCCTGAGAGAAATCCAGTCTGAGAGCTTGTGTGTTAGAGATCTTTGTTCCCCTTGAAGTAAATAAAACATGTACTCGGGGTTAGAAATGTTTAAGGGGTTTCTGTTTAAAATTGGCCACAACTTCACTTAAGTGTACACAGTAAAAAAAAAATAATAACAATAATAAATTGCAAGCTTGCTTTAAAATTTTCATGTAAGGGCTTGATCAACCCAGAAACATGGCAAATATTGAGAAGTGTGGAAGTGATGTATACATTTTTTTTTTAAAGGGGGCTATAGAAGGCCAAAGAGTAAAAAGTGTTTGTGTGTATACTTATTTTTCCTGCAGTAAGGAGAAGCAGGACAAAAAAAGGAAATGGGAGATTGGTAACTTTGAAATGGTTCATTTAAACTTTGAATTTGTGAACTCACAATGTTCTGAAGAAGGAAGGTTGTGCTCTGTACTTAATTTTTCCTGCTGCAAAGTTTTAAAAGTTAAGCACAAGATGCTTTTCAATATAAGATGCAGTATCTGGTTTAAAGTAAAAGGTCTTTTGAGGAATCCTAAAACTGCTTTTAAAATGCTTTCCCACTCTTCTTTGTTCTGAGTTTTTTTTCCTTTCCTTTCCCATCTTACTTCTGTGCTTAAACAGGTAAATCTACTCCTGAGTAAGCTTTGTTTGGCAAGGGGGGGGGGGCAATGTTTGCTAAAGGTACCCCCCATCCCACTTTCCTATGTGTGGTCATTTTAATTCATCGGCTCACCAGGCCTTAGGAAAAATTGTTCAATTATTCTCTTTTTAGCCTTTCTAAAAATCACTTCTACCAAATTTATGGCTTTTTATTATTGTGGGTGGTTATATCAACTCTTAGTCTTCCTTATAAAAGACTCTCTCCCTATCTAATTTTAGGAAAACTGTATTCACTTGTATCTTCCTGTAGGAATTTATCTGCACTCTTTAAGGAAATAACTCTCACATGAGCCTTAACCATCCCTTAAAAAAAGGGGGGCAGAAAAATATATTTGTCTGCAAAATGGTAGGCTGAAAATGAATGAAAATCTTAAAGAGAATATGAATTCTGACCCTGTAGCCATTTCCCCATATATAAAGAAGGGGGGGCAAGGAATTTCTGCCCATGGCTGAAATTACTAAGAATATTTGACTTTGGGCCATCCTTACTCATAAATAAGAGGGTGGGGATTTCCACTAGATGGCCAGGAGAGAAAAAAATAATAAAATATGAATAGCCCACATTTTAATAGAAATCTGTACCCCGAATCCTGTAGATAAAGGAAGGCGATATAGCTCCCAATTATTTATTTTGCCTGGGGTATGATGTTTATTTGGTGCAGTAAACATGAGTTATTAATGCTGAGATTTCATTAGGAATTTAATTTGACCAAACTTTCATTTCAGCCTTTTGATGGAAAGCTGGGGAAATCCAAGGTTGCCTGGATGCTAAATTTCTATGTATTTAAAGTTTAAGATTTATAAGCCTATTTCCTAAGCAGCAAGAAACAGGAAAGTGTCAGAAATGGCTTTAAACTGACCAAACTGAAATTTATTTTGACTCATTTATTGCTGATTTTGGTAATAGCATGAACTGCTGGATTTCTGTTTAAAATCTAACTTTATTCTTTAAAATTCTACTCCTCACACTTCCCTTTTTTCATTCAAACTGTAATTTAACCAACAGATGCAATTCTTTCAAATGGTACAATAGATTTCTGAGTCATGAACTCTGTCCATGCACAGAGGCTATGTCAACTTTAAAAAAAAAAGAGAAAGAAAGAAAGAAAGAAAGTTTTTTTTTAACTAAGAGGTGACAAGTCATACTCCCCACTCAACTTAAATTCAACTTTATGTAAAATTTGGAACCATCGAGGAATTGAGGGAAAACACATTTTTTGTGCCCTTTTGCTCTGTCCTATTTAGACAAACAGGATTGTTTTCTCTCTCCCAGGTGACAGACTATGAAAAACCAAAGTTCTATTGTTCTTTGCCAGGATGTACCTTATCTCACATTTGCATTTCACCCCAACCATTACCTTCCTGTATAATCCTTCTCTTTTCTAATGTAAATGTAGTACTGGGCCATCAAAAGTTAAGAGGTGCCAAATTCCGATCTAACTGCAAAATTATTATCTCACAGCTTTCCAGGAAGAACATTCTTGACAGATTTTTCACAGGACCCCATTAACAAAGTGTTGTTCTTCCACACACACACACACACACACACAAAGTGAGGAGATTCTTTTACAGTCATTTTTTCCTGTACTGCGAAATAAGTTTGAATCCCTACTACTGGTATATAGTTCAATTTCCTCTATTTTTTGTTTGTATGTCTGGCTGTGACGCTTCTCTTTAAGTTACAAATAATCTTCTTTCATTTATTAAATCAGTTTTTCCATTAGGACTATGAAATAACTCTAAGCACAACCAAGTATTGTTTTAGAACCCTATTTTGTCAGGTAGTTTTAAGGAAACTTATTCCTTTTCTTTACCTTGCTGCCTGTGGTTTTTTTTTTTTATAAGTTCTGTTATTGTGAACACAACTTAAACTTTTGTTGTCTTTTGTTGATATTAATTCATTTTCCAGTATTTTGCTATTAACATCCTAGCCGCTGTTGTTCTGTAAAGAAACACTCTTTTATTTTCATTTAGGATGCTTATCATTAAAATGTCAAATAGGAAATCTTCGGTTTTCTTAAAAATAGATTTTATTTATTTATTTTTCCCCTTTGGGGACATGTCCACCATATGTGGAATAAGGTTCTCTCATTTTTTTGTCTGCATCCCCAATGCTTATTGCTTATATTTGCTTATTTTGGCTGTCAACATCTAAAAATCAGATAGAGCATGATGAATTTTAACTTTTCCCATTATTTTACTATTTTTTGGAAAAATTACTTAACTGGTGATCTAATTTTTGTTTCCTTTTAATATTTTATCTTTAAACAGCAGAAGATCACAGAAGTAATTATACAGAAAAGTGATAATAATATCGACATGAATAAAACGCTTAACTCTAAAATTCTATTGTTTGCAGCTTCCCAAGAAAAATTCAAGGATATTCTCTAACTATGTCTTTAAGCCCCAAACCCTGCCCCCCTTACAGGATATCAGATGTTAATGCAGACCCAATGATGGAAAACCCTCAGCCCAATTCCTTGTGACCACAAGACCTGCAGCAACAACCAAAGAGACCAGAGTTTTAAAAGTGGCCACAGAAATCTCATTCAAAAGAACATAGACTGACGGGGGGGGGGCAGTTGAATTGTAAGGACATTTTCTCTCTTTCTGACCTCAAGCCCTTGTACCTAATGGTTAAAGATACGTGAAAAAGCAAGAATTGTCTCGAAAATCTCATGACTTCCTAAAGGACATCCAAATGGTCTGGAATTAATAACTGTATGTTACGTGTGTTATGTGTTATTATGAAAGAATTCTGAAATGTGTTTGATAATATGTGATTTCCACAAAGGGGGGGGGCAGTGACCCAATTTTGTGTTTAATTATTGTTTTATGTCTAATGTACCACTTTAATTCTTATTGCTTACACTAGTGGAGGAATTCTCATGCATTTTATGCTTTATAATAGATCAGGCCATTGCGTAGAACCATATATAGATTACTCTAGATCAATTTGTGACCACATTACCTTGTTTCTACCCGGTACTCCAACCTTCTCTACACATTGTAATTTTACCAAGGAGAAGCTTCAGGATCCATGAAAGCCCAGATAACAGGAAAGTGTCTATGCTTTGATTTAGCAGGAGTGATCCCTTATAGAATTAAATTGAACAATCTGAATGAACTGCCCTTTTGGAGAATGGTTTTAACAGATTGGTTTGGAAAGAACCATGGGCCTATATAAATTCTGATTGGACTCAGTTTGAATTTGGCAAGTGTATCCAAGGTGCCATTGGCTTTCGTCCCTTTAAATAGCGAAGAACACAGGCACACCCCTTTGTGAGCACAGGACCAAAGCCGAATAGTCCCCAAAGGTGAGCAGGTTGGGCATTTCCTCTCCAGGGAGTGTCACACCTAACCACATGAGGCACTGCTTTAGGTCAATCATTGCAAGCCCGTATACCAGGGATGCATGTCGGTGGGTGTTGCTGTGGTATGTTTGAAGGTCAAGAGACCCCAGAGGACTGCTAGCTATGAAACCTGGGAACACATAAATAGGCAAAAACCTGCACTTTTCAGTCATTGTCCTGCTGAGTGTAAAGCATAGACGACTATTGAGAAAATGTTTATCCCAAAGCCCTGGACTACCACAAGTAATTTAGTAACAATGCAACATGTGTTATTTTTATGTCCTATGTCCAGCTGTGTGCACTGCTATACTTGCAAATATCCCTTAGGGCTTGACTTACATGACTTCAGATTTACACAGAGGTATCCATTTCATTTTTCCCGCCATGATGACAAACCTCCAAACAGCCCCCACCTTTCCCGAAGTTGCCCCAATGTACCACTTAGGGGAGGGTGTATATACAACTGTGGATGTGCGGCAATAATTTTGTACCAAAATTAAGCCGCAGAGAGGGGAATTGTCATGAGAGGTCACCCTACCCTCCTACACTGTACCCCATGAACAGAGAGGGGACCCTAGCTTCCTGGACTTCAACCACCAACTCTTGACATCAGGGAAGCCATTTCAAGGAAATAGAACCTTTTCCTTACCTACGTGTGACCTACAGGAGACCCCAGATTAAGATCAATTTCCCTCTCCACTCCCCTCTGCATGCATATCTCCAACATTTATCACTTCCCTGTAAGCAAACTATAATGTCAGCAGAACCACCTGCATAGATCTACATAAGCCGATCTACATAAGCAGCAGCCAGGAAACCTTTTGTTATCCAGAAATTTGTGTTTGGGAGGGGTCGAGGTGGGATGACCAGGTGTGGGGAATTCTCAAGTTACCTCCTCTGACCCTCCCAAGTTATGATGTAGCTGTGATGTATCTGAGGGGTGGTCCTGCGTTACACCCCTTTTTGTGATGTATGTATGATGTACAAGGGGGTGGTCTTGGGCCGAAGGGGGGGGAATTTCAAAGTCTATATAGGAGCTGACACACCATTGTCCGGGGTTCTCCCTCCTTATCGTACCTGCTACGTGATGGGAAACCTCTGTTGCAACAGATTCAATAAATGGGAAGCTGCGCTTTGCTTTTGATAACTCTGGTGTGGTCTCTGTCTGTGGCATGAAGGGAAAAGCTCTAAAATTCCAGCTCTTCCCAGGGGAGAAAATCCGGACTCCCCCTTGGGAAACCCGGACCCAACTTTATGCCTTTCCTAGTAAAATTTTGCTTATATCATTATATAGGATTCTTATTAGTGTGCCAAGCAGGGCAAGGCCTCATGTCTGAAGCGCAGTCCTGAAACCATTTTGACCCTGACACAATTTTGACTCCTAGCTGGCCAGGTATCAGATGGCCCATTCGCCTTACAAAGGACGGTAGTTAGTCTGCCAAGGCAGGAACCTTTTGTTCTCCAGAAATGTTTGTCTGGGAGGGGTCAAGGAGGGATGACCAGGTGTTTCTCTGCAAGGGAGTGAGAAAAAACCTTCCCATTGTCACAGAAATAAACTAATCACAATCTCAAAAGGAATGGCCAGACTGCCCAGGAAATGCAATCAGATACGACATTATCATATGAAGTGGCAGACAGGAGGTAAACAGTGCATTCAAGATTTCTGCTGAACACACCTTTTTCTGATGTAGCTGTGATGTATCTAAGGGATGGTCCTGGGTTACACCCCTTTTTGTGATGTATGTATGATGTACAAGGGGGTGGTCTTGAGCCGAAGGGGGGGGGATTTTAAAGTCTATACTAGGGGCTGGCACACCATTATTCTGGGTTCTCTCCTCATCGTATGTGGCGGGGAACCTCTATTGCAACAGATTCAATAAATGGGAAGCTGCGCTTTGCTTTTGATAACTCTGGTGTGGTCTCTGTCTGTGGCACAAAGGGAAAAGCTCTAAAATTCCAGCTCTTCCCAGGGAGAAAAATCCGGACTCCCCCTTGGGAAAACGGACCCAACTTTATGCTTTCCTAGTAAAATTTTGCTTATATCAGTTCTCAAACGCCTTGGTACTCAAACACCTTGGTTCCTAAACACCGAAAACCTGGAAGAAAACCTGTTCCGGTTTTCAAACATTTTTCAGAAGCCGAACGTCTGATGCAGCTGTCTGCTATTGGTTTCCGGGGCGCCTGCACCATCCAGAAGCTGCGCCTTGGTTTTCGAACATTTCAGAAGTCAAATGAACTTCCAGAACGGATTAAGTTTGGCGCTTTGGTTCTTGCTATTTATTTTGTGTTTTTGTTTTTGAGGCTTTTTTCGGTTCATTTGTTTTTGTGACTGTGTAGAACCCAGTTCAGCTATTGAACTGATTGATTGATTGATTGATTGTGTGACTGCAGAAATGGATAAAAGCCCCCCATCCAAACAATGACTATCATCAGTGCAGGTAAGGAAAAAATAATAATTTTAATTTACAATACTGTCTTACTTATTTTATAGTACATTAATTATTGCTTACATTTTATGGATCAATGGTTAGAGAGTAAAAGTCATGTTAAATTGCTGTTTGAGGGGTTGTTTTTAAAAGTCTGGAACGGGAGGAAGACCAGGAAGGGGAGGTTGGGGGAAGCCCCTGTTGTAGGAATTTCGGGGGGGGGGACTTCCTTTTAAAACACCCCATTACACTATTTGAGACATGAACAGAGAGGGGTGTCTGAAACAGCACAGAAAGACAGGCCTCACACCATTTGAGTCCTGACACCATTTTTGACTCTCAAACTGACCAGGTGTTTCTCTGCAAGGAGGGAGAGGGAGGGGGTGAGAGAACCTTTCCATTGTCTCAGAAATTAAGTAATCAACATCTTAAAGGAATGGCAGACTGCCAGGAAAGACAATCAGATAAGACATTATCATGTGAAGTGGCAGACGGAGGTAAACAGCGCACTCTGATTCTCCTGGAGACTGCCTTTCTATGATGTAGCTGTGATGTATCTGAGGGGTGGTCCTGGGTTACACCCCTTTTTGTGATGTATGTATGATGTATAGGGGGGGTGGTCTTGAGCAGAAGGGGGGGAATTTCAAAGTCTATATATGAGCTTGCGCACCATTGTTCTGGGTTCTTTTCCTGCTCATGTGTGAGAGGAAAGCACCCTGTTGCAACAGTGAAAATAAAGGCTTTGCTTCTCAATTTTTCTCTGTTGGCCTCTGTTTTCACTCCTACCGATGGAGAACCTGCAGGGAACTTGCAAGGGCTCTTGTGTACCCCATAAGGGAACAAGGGCAGATTTTCTACAACACCCCACAATGATGTTAATGGAGTTATGTTAATGACGTAAATTTATGTTTCTTCTTATTGCTATTTTTTCTTATTGTTGTTTTGTGTATTTTTATGTAGTTATTAGTTGTTGTGTCTGTTATGTTTTATTTGTTATGTTTTATTTCTGAAAAATTGAATAAAAATAATTTTAAAAAATAAAAAATAAAAGTCTGGAACGGATTAATCCATTTTGGCATTACTTTCTATGGAAAAGCGCGCCTTGGCTTTGGAACGCTTTGGTTTTGGAACAGACTTCCAGAACGGATTAAATTTGAGAACTAAGGTACCACTGTACAAGGCAAGGTGTTCCCAGAGGTAAATTCATGGATATGGACTCACCGGGCCATTGTCCTTCCCTGCAGGCTCAATGTTTGCTTTCAGCGCAACAGGAAAACTGCCGGCACACCTACCCACCCCCGGAAGCTGGGCATCTTGGTCAATTCCTATCTCCTTCCTGTAAAGCCTGCCGAGTCCGCAGAGGGCAGGCACCCGCTGACGTCCTCCAGGATGGACCCTAAGGACGATAACCCGCAACGCAAAGACCCTCGGCTCACTCACCTGCGGGGGGCTTCAGTGTATGGGCAGGGCACGGGCGGCAGGCGGTGGGGGTGCCCTTGGTGGCATCTCCAAAGAAACCCGGCTTACACTTGTTGCACCGGGGCCCCTCGGTGTGGTGCTGACAGTTCTGCGGGGCAGGGGGAGAAGAGGTTAGAAGAAGAGACCAAAGGAAGAGGGAGGTGACGGGCAGGGCACAGATTTCCCCCAAATCCCTCCCCCCACCCCCCGCCAGCCAACCCACTTTGCACCCCTCCTCCAGTGGCCATCGCCACCCCCGCCACCAGTTGGCAAGCTTACCAGGCAGTAGCCAGAGAATGGGTCGCAGGTGCTGGAGTGCCCATTGCAGTTGCAGCCGGAGCACGTGCCCAGGTACGGCCCGCCGGGCACGCGCTTGAAATGGGCCTCACAGCGCTCACAGGAGAGGCCAGCGTACCCAGCGGGGCACCTGCAGAGAGACGAGCGGGGGGGGGGGGGAAGACAGCGGCGGAGAGAGGTGGGTTTAGGGGACAGCAAGGAAAGACACTGCCAACTCTCTTACAGGTAGGTAGCCGTGTTGGTCTGCCATAGTCGAAACAAAATAAAAAAATTCCTTCCAGTAGCACCTTGGAGACCACTAAGTTTGCTCTTGGTACGAGCTTTCGTGTGCATGCACAACTTCTTCAGATACACTGAAACAGAAGTCACCAGACCCTTATATATAGTGAGAGGGTGGGGAGGGTATTACTCAGAAGGGTGGTGGGAATGGGTGATTGACTGATAGGTGAGGTAAACAACCTGTTGACGACTGTTAACGACTGCAATTGGTCTTGCAGGGAAAAGCAAGGGGTGAGATGGCTAAAAAAAGCTTTGTCATGTATACTGAGATAAGAATCCAAAGTCTCTATTCAAACCAGTCTCTCCATGGTTTTAAGTTTGGTAATGAGTTGCAATTCAGCAACTTCTCTTTCCAGACTGTTTCTGAAATTCCTTTGTAATAAGACAGCTAGTTTGAGATCTTGTATAGAATGCCGACTCTCTGTAAGGCAGGCCGCAGAGGCGACGAACTCAGCCTGCAGGTCGCACGTGCAGAAGAAGCCTGGCTCAGAGCTAGAGCAGCTGCTTGGCATGCGGAAGGCCCCAGGTTCCAACGCCAGCATCTCCAGGCAGGGCTAGGAGGAGACCCTTGCCGGAAACCCTGCAGAGCAGCTGCTGCCAATCAGTGCCGACAATACTGAGCTATGGATGGAGTGAGGATCTGACTTGCGACTCAGATCCTAATGTCAGCAGGTTAATTTCAGTGGGGCTACCTTTGAAGGTGACCCGGAAACTACAACTAATCCAGAATGCGGCAGCTAGACTGGTGACTGGGAGCGGCCGCTGGGACCACATAACACTGCTCCTGAAAGACCCACATTGGCTCCCAGTACGTTTCCAAGCACAATTCGAAGTGTTGGTGCTGACCTTTAATGCCCTAAACGGCCTCAGCCCAGTATACCTGAAGGAGCATCTCCACCTCCATCGTTCAGGCCGGACACTGAGGTCCAGTGCCGAGGCCTTCTGGCTGTTCCCTCCTGCGAGAAGTGAGGTTACAGGGAACCAGGCAGAGGGCCTTCTCGGTGGTGGCACCTGCCCTGTGTAACGCCCTCCCATCAGATGTCAAGGAAATAAACAACTAGCTGACTTTGAGAAGACATCTGAAGGCAGCCCTGTTTAGGGAAGCTTTTAATATCTGAAGGACTATTGTATTTTAACGTTTTTAATGTTTTAGGGAAGTTTTTAACGTTTTATGTTTTATTGTGCTTTGGATATTTTGTTGGGAGCAGCCCAGAGTGGCTGGGGAAACTCAGCCAGATGGGTGAGGTATAAATAATAAATAATAAAAGTATAAATAATAAACTACTACCGTACTATACTACTACTACTACTACTATTATAGGTCTCCTCTGAGCAGGACTGAATTGGACACAGCCCAATGGCACAGGGGCCGCAGCAGGCTGGATCAAGCCCCCCCCGCTTCCTGCCCAGCCATCCTGATGTCAGCAGGCGCCCCCATCGCTGGCACACCTGCATTCCTCCACGCCATGTGCCTGGCCCAAGCCGGTGACCTCTGTGGTGGTTGTGTCCATGACGATGTCGCTCAGCCCACACTGGCCATCCGGTTTGTCATAGACGGTCTGGATCATAACTGCCTCTAGGTTCTGGAGGGTGAGCAGCAGTTCCTCACGGCTGACGGAGGCTCCCGAATCCTTCTCCCAATGCTCCTGCAGAGGGGAGTGAAGAAAGGGCTAAGCGAAAGCTGCAGAAGAAATCCCCGTATTGCATTGGCTGCCCCAAGAGCGCTTGCGAAGGAGGCCACAAATCTTGCGACTGTTAAGGTTTTAATGGTCTATAAAAATAAGAACACACATACCACTTCACACCATAAAAAATCTATATGGAAAACAAGAGGGGAGACCCTTTCGGACTAGTTGAAGAACGGCTATGGTCAAATGAAAATGAATTATTATGAGCAGTGGAACGAAGTACTGTACCGTCACCTAAAGCGGTAGGTATAAGGTGGGAATGAAAACGTCACAGGAATAAGGGTGGGAACTCAAAAGCCAAAGAAAAACCTAGGTTGAAACAGAAGCAAACTTGTAAAACCTAGGGGGGGGGGGAGAAATGTCTATACGAAAGGAAAAAACCAATAAAAGTATAAAATAAATAAGGGTAATGTTGCTTCTACCCACCCAACCTAGCTTGGCTCACTTGCTTGAGTCACCTTAAAGTTCAATGTGACGTGGCAGTTATGAGTATTTGCCTCTGAGGGCCCGGGAGAGATCTGGATTCAAATCCTTGCTCAGGCAAGAGTCTTGTGCTGGGCAGAGCCGGCTCTCTCTGCCTCTCTCCCTCCTGACCCAGCCTACTTCGCAGGGCTGTTGAGAGGAGCGTGCAGCCTCAGCAGGACGGAACAAGCCCTCCCCGTTCCAGCCGCACTCACCTCGGTGAACTGGACCTGCCGCTGGTTCACCACTGAGGGCTGGGTGGGCACCTGCACCCGTAGATCAGCTTCTGCCCGTTCCCCACGATCACGACGTTGGGTTTCTGCACAGGCTCCGATTGGCCCCTGGCCAGGCCATAGCGCACCTTGAAGCGCAGGAAACCTCCATAGGAGTCCACCTGCAGGCAGAGCAGAGAGGGGGGAAGGTCAGGAGGGGGCAACCCAAATGTAGACCCTGGCCTTCCAACCATAGCTGTCAACTTTCGGATTTGAAAATAAGGGATTTTTCCGAACTTTCGGATTTGAAAATAAGGGATGCCGCGAAGGCGGTGCAATGGCACTAAGTAGCCTCGCCACCCTGCGCTCCAGAGGCTGCGCACGAACGGGAGAGCGAAAGAGCGAGCGCCTAGACGGCAGGCAGGCTGTTTGTCTGGTTGGGCGTGAGGGTCTGGCTGCACAAGGCATGCAAGCTCCGCCTCCAGTCGGTCTCAGACTCCTTATTGGCAGCCGAGCAACGCAGCTGAGGAGCCTCCCTGGCCGGCAGGGAGGGAGAGGAGCTGCTTCCTTTGAAATCCAGGAAATTTAAGGGATATCAACAATCCGGGATAGCAGCGGGAAACGGCATTGGAATAAGGGAGTTTCCCGCCCAAAAAAGGGAGGGTTGACAGCTATGCTTCCAACCCACCCCCATAAATCCATGTGCCCATTCAGCAGCAATGTGAGCTGGGAGCCTTTCTTGGATGAGTGCAGTGGTGTCTTGGAGGGTGGGGAAAGCGAGACAAAGTTAAACCCTGAAAGGAGGAGCCATAATTATAGGGAGAGAACTACCTAAACCGTATAGAAATTTATTCATGTATGCTACTACAGCAGCAAGATTGTTAAAGGTAAAGGTAAAGGGACCCCTGACCATTAGGTCCAGTCGCGGACTACTCTGGGGTTGCGGTGCTCATCTCGCTTTACTGGCTGAGGGAGCCGGCGTACAGCTTCCAGAGGTCATGTGCCAGCATGACTAAGCCACTTCTGGCGAAACCAGAGCAGCACATGGAAACTGCAAGAAGATCAAACCTATCCATTCTGAAGGAAATCAGCCCTGAGTGCTCACTGGAAGGAGAGATCCTGAAGCTGAGCCCACCTCATGAGAAGAGAAGACTTCCTGGAAAAGACCCTGATGTTGGAAAAGATGGAGGGCACAAGGAGAAGGGGACGGCAGAGGACGAGATGGTTGGACAGTGTTCTCGAAGCTACTAACATGAGTCTGACCAAACTGTGGGAGGCAGTGGAAGACAGGAGTGCCTGGCGTGCTTTGGTCCATGGGGTCACGAAGAGTCGGACACGACTAAATGACTAAACAACAAGAAGACGGGGAGTTTGCAGGAGAAATGATTTTGAGGAGATGTGGAAGGTGTTTGTAGAATTTGTGCTGTTAAAACGAAAGGGATCAAACCATTGCAAGAGGTGTTGAAATTTTGGAGGTTGGATAGTTACAATATAATGGTCTTGGTGGTGGGGTGCACATTTTTATTTATTTATGATTATTACTTTGTCAAATGAATAAATGAATACATTGTCGTTGTTGTTTAGTCATTTAGTCGTGTCCGACTCTTCGTGACCCCATATGAATACATAAATATAAAAAAAGGACAGAATCCCTGAAAAAGGGAATAAGACATAAGCTCTTAGCCCCTCTCTCGCACCCCGTGGTTTGGCTTAGTTACATGGTTAGATAGTTACAATGGAATGAGGTGCACAATTTATTCTTATTTATGTATGATTATTACTTTGTCAAAATAAAACAACAATAACAAAGCAAATACAAAAAAAGAAAAGGCAGCTAATCCTGTTCTTAAAACTGGCCTATCATTCAGCGCCATGAGGACTCGAACTCACTCCTCTCACCTTGTTCCCCAGGAACTGCCCGGGGAGCATCCAGAAAGAGTCGTGTACCAGGAAACGGCGGGAGAGATCGACCAGTTGGAACTCCTGCAATCCGGGGTCAATCTGCAGCTGGGTCGAGGAGAGGGGCGGCGTTCCGGGCTGAGAGGGGGTCGTCACGTTCACCCCTGGGGAAGAAAGGATCCCGGGGAGAGTGACACGGGAACGGCAGGGGGCTGTAGCAGGTCACCTGGTTGGCCTATGTGAGGCCAGGACACTGAGCAAGGTGGGTCACCCCAGGGCCCGATCCAGCAGGGTTCTTCAGAGGCCCATTAATGCCACCGGGTATTCTTTGAGGAAAACTTAGTGGATGGCCACCTCAAAACCCAAAGCCCTCTCCGATTCCCCTGTTATAAGAAATCTAAGGTCCCAAATATAAAATAAACGTTCATAACTGTACAAGGCAAACACATACACAAGTATATAAACCACGTGTCTGAAATACTACAGGAGAACCACCCTGAAGTCATTTTGACTCTCCCAAATTGACCTCAAATATTTCTCTGCAAGGAGGAAGGAAATGGGGAAAGCCACTCTCTTGTCTTTTGCTTACCTGTCTAAGGGCGCATTTGTGTGTGAACAGGGTGAGCCTGTGACCTGGATTCAGGAATTAAAAGTATTTACCATCACAAACGAAAGGCCAGGCTGCTCCGGTAAAGCAATCAGTGGCCATTAACAGATATCCTGGCAAACAGGATTTCTGCTGGAGACAGCCTCTTGTGATGTATTTCTGCTGTAGACCACCCCCTTCTGTGATGTATGTATGATGTTTTGGGGGTGGTCTTGCGGGTGGGCAATTTCAAAAGTCTATATAAGGGCTTGCACAGCCATTGTTCTGGGTCCCTCCTCCCTCCTGCATGTAGTGAGTGAGGACCCTGTTGCAACGGTTGAATACAGATCAGGCTTAGTAGCTGCTTTGCTTCTCAATATTCTCTGGTTGGCCTCTGTTATTTTCTCCTACTGATAGGGAACCACTTAAGGACTCTATCCGGGCTCTTGGATACCCTAAAAGGGAAAAGGAGCAGTTTTTTTTTCTTATAACCCCCCCAACCCACATACCTTTGAAGTTGTCGGGTGTGTCGAAGCGAAGGCGGATCTGGTTGCGGTGCCGGCTAGTGCCGCGGCAAGATTTGGTGATGCCAAAACAAAAGCAGGGGAAACACTGGGAGGTCTCCTCGTTGTGGAAGTTTCCTTCTGGGCAAGGTCCTGGGGTGGGGGGCGAAAGAGGAGGGTGTCAGGGATCCAGGGTAATGGATGGACATGCCAGCAGGTTTTTAAAAAAGATTTCACTGATGTAAATCAAACAAATCAATACAGCAGCACAGTATAAGCAGAGAGACATAAAATTAGGTTGGGACAGTATTGAAGGCCAGTAGGAAAATGTCTTGCCAAGAGGGAGTCCTGTGAGTCTGTGTTTGTTGCATGTCCACTAGTGGCCAGAATTGTGGAAACCTTTCAGGAAAAGTGTATTTCCGAGTTTGATGGCTCATAACACCACTTTCTTTTGGAGTAATACCATAAAATTATATATCAACTAGTAAATTAAGCCGTTAGAAAAACGGGCGCTAGAAAGTATATGGGGGGAGCGGCGGCCACCCCACTTCCCAGACCTGCACAAACAGTTCGCCTGTCTCCCTCCTCCCCCTCCCCACAGTTCGCCTCTCCCTCCCTCCCCCCCACAGCCATCTCCCCCCACACACCCACCTCCCCCCCACCTCGCCACACAGCTCGCCTCTCTCCCTCCCTCTCCCTCCCCCTCCCTCTCTCTCTCTCTCTCTCACACACACACACACTTCCCAGACCTCCACAAACAGTTTCGCTCTGTCTCCCTCCCTCTCCCTCCCCTCCCACACACACAGCGCCGGCCAACCGCCCCTTCCCGCGCGTTGCCTCAGTCTGCGCGCAGCAGCAGCTGCCGCAGTTCGCGTCTCCCTCCCATCGCGGGCGGGCGGGCGGGCTGCGGCGGAGCAGCCCCTGTCCCGGGCGGAGGGAGCGTGTTGGAGCAGCCGCCGCAGCAGCAGCAGCAGCCGCGCCGGCCAACCGCCCCTTCCCATTGCGCCGCTGCCCCCGCTCCTATTGGTCTGCGTCCTCCAATCCCTGTGTCACTGGAACGCACGCGCACTTGCGATTTCCTCTGACACACGGAAAGTGGTACGGACGGACACAGGCTCTTTATTATATAGGATGGAAAGATAATTTAATGAAGCCTAGAGCTTGCTGATCAGAAGGTCGGCGGTTCGAATCCCCGTGAAGGGGTGCACTCCCGTTGCTCGGTCCCTGCTCCTGCCCACCTAGCAGTTCGAAAGCACGTCAAATTGCAAGTAGAGAAATAGGTACCGCATCAGCGGGAAGGTAAACGGTGTTTCTGTGCGCTGCTCTGGTTCGCCAGAAGCGGCTTTGTCATGCTGGCCACATGACCCGGAAGCTGTACGCCGGCTCCCTCGGGCCAATAATGCGAGATAAGCGCTGCAACCCCAGAGTCGTCCGCGACTGGACCTAATGGTCAGGGGTCCCTTTACCTTTACCTTAATGCAACAAAGTTTGTTCAATTCTATATTCTATCAAAAGGTATAGCCAAATAACCAGAAAAAGGAGTGTTTAGAGTTTAGAGCACGGGTGTCAAACACAAGGCCCGGGGGCCTAATCCGGCCCGCCAGACCTCGTCATGTGGCCCGTGGACATAGCTGTCAAGTATCTAAGGCGTTTCCAGGTGCTCTCCCGGCAAAAGGAATATCCCGGTTAATTCCCGGATCACAGAAAGCAACTTTTCTTCCCCCTCCCCCTTGCCTCGGCATCTTTTCACCAATTGCTAGCCCCGGTGGGCGGGCGGATGGCGCGGCTGCGCCAATCGGCAGCCCCAGCGGGGCTCTTTCCCTCCCGGCAAGGAGGGAGCAAGTTCTTCCCCACCTCAGTCTCAGACCGAGGATTTAAAGGCCACTCTCGGCATAATGGAAGGGAAAGGAGCCCCACCCGGGAAGGAGAAGGAGAGCTCGTAGCGGCTGCCAGAGGGGAGGGAAGAAGGGCCGACCTCGTCTCTTGTGCTGTCGTATTTTTATTTTAAACCGCCGCCCTCCACCACAACAGCCACCGCCACCACTCCCCTCTTAAATTTTCTCCCTCCCGGCAAAGCGGCTCCCCTCCCCCAAGCAGCAGCAACGTCAAAGTTGCTCCTTGTCCTCCCTCCCCGGCTCCTTGTCAAAGCGGCTTCCCCTTCCCCCACCACTGGGGCAGGCACCTCCTTGTTTTGCTTTTCAAAAGGGAAAATAACCCATCCGTTGGTTTCCCCTCTTGTCTTTTTCTTTGGTGTTGTTTGTGTGTCTCGGTCTCCCTTTGCTCTGCCGGCTGAGGAAGCCACCAAGAGGCAGCAAACCTGAGCGCTTCTGTCTCACAGCCCCTCACCAGGCTCAGCCTGGAGAAACTTCAGCCTGGAGAAGAGGGAGAAACTTCAGCCGCCAAACAAAATCACAAGCGGCCAAACAAAAATCACGGCTGCTGCCCGCCTCTGACACTCGCGGGAGATCAGAACCGAGGCTGAGAGAGGTGCTGCACAGCGCTGAGATCTCCAATCTCTTCCTTCCTTCCTTCCCTCCCTCCCTTCCTTCCTTCTCTCTCTCTTTCTTTCTTTCTTTCTTTCTTTATTTCCTTTCCTTTCCTTTCCTTCCTTTCCTTCTCTCTCTCTTCCCTGCCTCCCAGGATTCCCCTGCAAGTTCTCAGGATTTGGGGTTGTTTTTACAGAAGCAAAGAATAGGAGAGTTGGAAGGGACCCCCAAGGGTCATCTAGTCCAACCCCATGCAATGCAATATTTCCCTCCCCATATACTTTTTTTTTAATGAGGGAGGAGTAGCAAGTGGGAGGGGACAGATCATATCCTTCAAGGTTATGAAAACCAAGCCTTACGAGGAGCGCTGGGAGGAGAGATGACAGCCATTTGCAAATATCTTAAGGAGGGTAGGACTGGAACCCATGGCTTCAAGTTACAAGAAAGGAGATTCCGACTAAACATACAGGAGGGGAAACACTTTCTTGTGCTCCAATTCAGTGGTAAACAGGGTGGATTTGATTTAAATCACTAGTCTTAAATCACTAGGCTTGATTTAAAAATCTTTTTTACAGAAAGACTCATTCTTGCTGGTATAATCTTAATATTTACAACCATATGAAGGTTTCATTTTTGGAATAATAAATGTTCAGAGTAGTATTTGTATGTTTAAAAGATATTTGTATGTTTAAAAAAAAATTACTGTCTGTTACCAAAAATCATTTTTCAATAAATTGTACAATAATTGTACATTTGAATATCTACTTGCCATTATTCTGACTATGTTTCTGCTTTCAGAGCTAGTTATTACTTACATTATTACAAAAACAGTAATAATTGAATGCAGTGACAATAATTTATGATAATAAAGAGTGGACACATAGTCCTACAGATACAACCGGCCCTTTGAGGGTGACCAAACTGCTGATGCGGCCCCCGATGAATTTGAGTTTGACACCCCTGGTTTAGAGTGTTTAGATCATTAACTTATCATTTCCACTGATATATAATTTTATGGTATTTCATAGATTTGTAGGCTTGGAAGGAGCCACAAAGGTAATCTAATCTAATCTAATCTAATCTAATCTAATCTAATCTAATCTAATCTAATCTAATCTAATCTAATCCCCTGCAATGCAGGAAACATTCGTGGGGCTCAAACCCACAACCTTGAGATTAAGAGTCTTGTGACTGAGGTTCTGGCAGCCAGCAGCATCTATATCAAGAGTTTCTGAGAGTGTAAGCCTTTCATAAGAACATTAAGAGCTTGCTGGATCGGGACAATGATCCAGTCTCCTGTTCACACAGGACCCGAGTGCGAGAGCAATGCCTGCAGTTCCGGCACCTGAGATTCAGAAGTAGTGCTGCGCCTAAGTGTGTAAGCAGAGCCGAGCCATTGTGGCTAGTAGCCACTGACAGCCCTCTCCTCCATGAATTTCTCCAGTCCTCTTTTAAAGTAAGTCATTCCTGTCGGTGGCCATCACTGCCTCCTGTGGGAGGGAGTTCCACAGGTTAACTACGCGCTGTGTATAAAGTCCCGACCAGAGAAGAATGGCAGATTAAGTTGATGGATTATGCCGAAATAGCCAAAATGACCGGAAGAATCAGAAATCAGGAAGATCAAAATTTTAATAAGGAACTGGAAATTTTATAATCTATCTTAAAAACCATTGTAAACAGCTAAAATCGTTAGTAGGATTGGAACAACACTTGTAGTTTAATGGTGAATTTTGGACACAATGGAGAGGTAAAAGACTTGGATTATCATAAAAGATGCAGGAGGAAACGATTAACTGTAGGACCCACAAAGGGGAGGAGGGAAGTCTAGGAGATTCCTTGGAATCTTGTTTTTATGTTGTTTGTTGGATATGTGAATGTAAAATTTGTAAAATACTGTAAATATTTTTAAAAACACACACACACAAAAGAACTACACGCTGTTTAAAGAAATACTTCAACAGATATGCTAATTAGATGGATAGATCAGCCCCTGCCCAAATGGTCCCCACCCCGCCTTCCCCGCCCCTCTGGCTTACCTCGTCCAGGTGTGAGGCTCAACACTCCATCAGGGATGCCAAAAACCATCCCGCGGGCGTTGATGGCCTCGCAGGTGTAAGCTCCCTGGTCGGCCTCCCTGACGTCTTCGATGACCAGTGTCCCCCGCCCGTTCTTGCTGGTGATGGACACCCTGTGGCCGTAAGGGGCAGAGTCAGCATCCCAATCCCAGGTGGTGGAGGGAAAAGGTGGGGGGGGGATGGAGACCAGGCACACCTGGGCCACCCGCGGCTTACCTGCGGCTGCTGGGGATGTGGCCCCAGTTTAGCCTCCAGGTGATGATGGGGGTGGGGACGCCCACGGCCACACAGGTGAAGCGGACCGTCTCCCCGGGGGCGGCCTGGATGGATTCCTCGGGGGGCATGGTCACCTGGGGAGGGGCTAGACAGGGAGAAGAATCACAGAGTTAGAAGGGAACCAAAATATCATCTAGTCCAGCTTCTTGCAAGGCAGAAATCGCAAAAGAAAGGGGGAGGAGTATCTCTCTTGTGCTCTCTTTCCACCTCAACCATGAAATCTGCAAGTGAAAATGCCTACGCAGCGGTGGCCTAATGGTCAGCATGACGGACTAGGGCCTCAGAGACCAGGGTTCGAATCCCCACTTTGTGATGGCCTGGGACTCGGACTCAGACTCAGAACCGGAGGAGGCTCAGTCTGCGTCGGATCCTCTGCCACAGGTATCAGCTGAACCTAGTCTGGGGCCTGATCCTGAAGAGCCTCAGTCTGCACAGGTTCCCCTGCAACAAGCACCAGCTGGGCCGAGTCAGGGGCCTGAGCCTTTCCTGACTCCAGGTGCTGAGGATACCTCATTGCCGTCAGCTGGGCCATCAGAGGCAGAGGCGGCCCCTGGGTCTAGTAACCCTCCGGCGTCTCCTGAGCTGCGGAGACTCAGGGCTGAGAGAAGGAGGGATTTGAGGACTGGCAGGAGGAGTGCTCGCCTTCAGGCGAGGCAGGGTGGTGAGTCACCGGGGGATCGGAACCGGCCATTACCTCGGCAGAGATAAAAGGGCGGTCAGATCCCGCCCCAGGTTACGGGAGCAAGATTGCTGCTTGCCAGATCCTGCCTGTGTTCCTGTCCCTGACCCTGCCTGGATTCCTGCCCTGTACCCTGCCTTGACTTCATCGGACTGACCCCTCGTCGACTCCTTGGACTTTGGACCAGACTTGGACCTCACCTCTTGCATTACCCTCGGGACCAGCACACACTTGACCACAAAGCTGACTGAGTGCCCTAGGGGAACAGTCACTGTCTCTTAAGTCTATCTTACCCCACAGGGTTGTAGTGTGGATTAAATGAAAATCCTGCACACTAACACCACCTTGAGCTCCTTGGAGGCGGGATATAAAGGCGATAAAATATTGGCTGGGATTGTAGCATGAAGCTCTGAAAGGATTCTAGTATTTGATTGCTGTACTGAGCTGCAATTTTGCAATTCGGCTGTGATCCACTTTGGAGTGTTGCCTCTACGCAGTTCCATCCTTATTTCAGACATTGTGACATATCAATATATCATGTTTAGCTGGTGATATATCATGATGTTGAAAACCAGATTTCGCCCAGCTCTACTTTGCACATACAGTGGTACCTTAGTTCTCAAACGCCTTGGTTCCCAAATGCCGAAAAACCGGAAGTAAGTGTTCCGGTATTCAAACGTTTTTTGGAAGCCAAACGTCTGATGTGGTTGTTCGCTATTGTTTCCGGGGTGCCAGCACCAATCAGAAGCTGCAGCTTGGTTTTCAAACACTTTGGAAGTCAAACGGACTTCCGGAACGGATTAAGTTTGGCGCTTTTGTTTTTGCTATTTCTTTTGCATTTTTGTTTTTGAGGCTTTTTCGGATCATTTGTTTTGTGACTGTGTGGAACCCAGTTCAGCTACTGATTGATTGATTGATGGTGTGACTGTGGAAATGGATAAAAGCAATGACTATCATCAGTGCAGGTAAGAAAATAATAATTTTAATTTTCATCATCTACAATACAGTGCTGTCTTATTTATTTTATAGTACAGTACTTTGTTTATTGCTTTCATTTTATGGATCAACTAGTAAATTAAGCCCGTTAACAAAAACGGGCGCTAGAAAGCTCTCCGGCCCCGACGCCCCACCCGCTGAGACCTGGCCTCAGTACGGTACCTTCAACTTGTGCAACTCCACGGTTTCCGCCATCTTCCCTTCGCTCTTCCCCTCCCTCAGCAGCCTCCTCCCCGCGCGCACCAGCGGCAAACCGTGCGCGCCTACCTCCCAATCCGGGCCTGCGGCAGCGGCCAGGGCGAGGAGGTTGCGGGGCGGCGTCAGGCGCCCGGGGCAGCCGCGGCCTGCTCGGTCGCGGCTGTTGGCATTGGGCTCGCTCGGCCTGTGCCTGCCTGCCGCCGCCGCATCCTCTTTCCCCGGCCGCTGGCAGGCGAGCGAGAGTCCCGCGTTGGGCGGAGCTCCTTGCCGGGCAGGCTCCTCGCGGCGGCCAGAAATGGAGGCGGCGGGTGGCAGCAGGAGGCTCCAGCCTCGGCTGCAAAGCGGCCGAAATGGAGGCTGCGGGCGGCAGCACAAATGGTGGCGGCGAAAGCGCCCGAAATGGAGGCAGTGGGCGGCAGCAGGAGGCTCGGCTGCAGCAGTAGCCTCCGCTTGAAAGCGCCCGAAATGGAGGCGGCGGGCGGCAGCAGGAGGCTCCGCTTCAGGTGGGGGGGCAGGGGCGCTCCGCGCCGCTTCCCTCGCGCTTTGGCGCGATGGTAGGCGGCTTCAGGGGGAAATGGAGGCGGAGAGGCGTAACCGCCTTCGCCTATTGGTCTCTTCCCTCCAATCCCTGCGTCCGTCTCCGACATGCGCAGTTCAAATTTCCAGTGACACACGGACGCGGACGCAGGGACATAGGGAATTATTATAGAGGATGTGAGACTTGTTGTCTTGGCCCCCCACACCTCGCATCCCTACGTGCCAAAACGCTGCATCCCCCTCCCCAAACACATTAACCCTTCCCTCCCCAGTCTCCTCTCCCTCCTATGGTGGCGTACGCGGGTGTCTCCTTACAGACATTAATCCCTCACAATCTGTCTCTCTCTCTCTCTCTCTCTCTCTCTCTCTCACACACACACACACACACACACACACACACTCCTCTCTCTCCCTCTGAGACATACTGTAACATTCTGAGACACACACACACAAACACACTCTTTCTGTCACCATCTTTTTTCCTTTTCCTCCGCTTGATCTTCCTTTTTTTTCCCATTATCTCCTTTTCTTCTTATTTTCCGCCTTTGTTTTTTCTCCCCCCTTCTTTTCCCCTTTATTTCCCTTTTATGTATTCCTTTTCCTCCCATTTCTTCTCCCCCTTTTATTCCCTTTATCCCTTGTTTTCCCCTTTTATTCTTCCTTTCCCTTTCCCTCCCCTTGATTTCCCCATATTTTTTTATTTTCCTTCCTTTTTTATTCCCCCTTGTATTTGCCTCTCCCTTTTATTTTCCCCCACCCCTTGCTTTTCCCTCCCTCCCCTCGTTTATTTTCCCATGAGGTTTACCGTTGAGTAAGATTTCACTCGCCTCATATACGCACTGGAGCCCGAAGCCACTGCTTCCTCCAAGGCCCGCTGGGGCCCAGGCAAGGAGGGGGAGGGCGGGGGCAGCGCGTCGGCGGGGGCAGTGGGGCTCCGGGCGGTGGAGGCCGTTGGTGTGGAAGTGGCGGGAAGGCGGAGGCGGTTCCGGGTAGGGGGCCCCGCGCTCCCTGCTCCCTCGCCCCCCTCCCCACAGCAACTCTGGGCTTGGGCCTTCGGCGGCCGCTGTTTCCCCTCAGGGAGAGGCGTCGGCGAGGGCAGCCGGCGGCTTTTGGAGGTGGTTCGCCTCGGACCCCCGCCGGCTGGGCAGCGCGCAGGGAAGGGCGCGGGCCGGACGGGGGGCCTCCTTCATCCCCCTCCGGGGCGCAGCCTTCCTGCGCGAGGCGCTGGGTCCTCCTCGAGGGCTGCTGCGCGCAATTGCGCCTCCTTTTGGAAAGCGCACCAGGGGCGAGCCGCGCCAGGGTGCGGGCGCAGCGGAAGGTCGCCGAGGCCTCGCCTCGCACACCTCCTTGGGGAGCCTCACCGCGGGAAGCGCGCTAGGACCGCGGGAGGGAGGGAGGGAGGTGTGTCACTCGGCGCGGCTGCTGCCGCTTCTGCGCCTCCGCCGCCGCCTCCTCCTGCTCCTCGTCGGCCGTCCCTTCCCCTTTCCACCCACCGCCGCAACCCGGCCCGATGCGCGGGCACTCTAAGTCCGGGCTGCTCTGCTCCTTCCGACGGCGGCGAGGCGGCAGGCATGGCGCGCCTCGGCGATGGTGTGAAGCGCAGCAGCGGTGGCGATGGCAACGGCGAGGCGCGTCTTTGACAGGAGGATGGAGGCGGCGGCGAAGCAGCAGCACGCGGGGAGCGGCCGCCATTGTGGCTTGTGGTTCGGAGGCTCGCGAAGCGCAAGCGCTTCGCTCGCGCTGCGCTCCAACCCATGAGGCTCCTCCTTCTCTCTGCGCTCCAATCTGTGTGTCAGTGGAGCGCACGCGCAGTTGCGATTTCCACTGACACACGGACGGCGCCGCAGGGACATAGGGAATTATTATAGAGGATGGTCTCAGATAGCAAAATCTAAAATTGCTGTTTTTAAGGTTTTTTAAAAGTCTGGAACTGATAAATCCGTTTTGCATTGCTTTCTGTGGGAAAGTGCGCCTTGGTTTTGGAACGCTTTGGTTTGGGACTGGATTAAGTTTGAGAACCAAGGTACCACTTTTTAATTTGGAAAAGCAAAAATAGCAACATGCTTTGCTCTAATATAACCTTGCTATGGCAGTTGTCAAGGGACGCAGGTGGCGCTGTGGGTTAAACCACAGAGCCTAGGGCTTGCCAATCAGAAGGTCGGCGGCTCGAATCCCCGCGACGGGGTGAGCTCTCCCTGCTCCTGCCCACCTAGCAGTTCGAAAGCACGTCAAAGTGCAAGCAGATAAATAGGTACCGCTCCGGCGGGAAGGTAAACGGCGTTTCCGTGCGCTGCTCTGGTTCGCCAGAAGGGGCTTAGTCATGCTGGCCACATGACCTGGAAGCTGTACGCCGGCTCTCGGCCAATAAAGCGAGATGAGCGCCGCAACCCCAGAGTCAGTCACGGCTGGACCTAATGGTCAGGGGTCCCTTTACCTTGCTATGGCATTGTCAGTTGCCATGTTGTTGGGGCCGGGTAGGAATATTTTCCACTTGGCAAATTGGCACCGGCCATTTGGTTTTCGCCTACCTAGTTGCAATCGTCACAACTTTTGTGAGGTTAGTAATAATAATAATAATAATAATTTATTATTTGTACCCCGCCCATCTGGCCGGGTCTCCCCAGCCACCCTGGGCGGCTTCCAGCAAATATTAAAAAACAAAACATTAAAATATCACAGATTAAAAGCTTCCCTGAACAGGGCTGCCTTCAGATGTTTTCTACAGGTCATGTGGTTGTTTATTGCTTTGACCTCTGATGGGAGGGCGTTCCACAGGGCAGGCGCCACCACCGAAAAGGCCCTCTCCTCTGCCTGGTTCCCTGTAGCTTCGCTTCTTGGAGTGAGGGAACCGCCAGAAGGCCCTCGGCGCTGGACCTCAGTGTCCGGGCTGAACAGTGGGGGTGGAGACGCTCCTTCAGGTATACAGGTTAGGCATTGGGAAAACCTTTGTTTGGATGGAGGGGAGGTTGTTGCCTTTGCCTGCACCTCCTAAGTAAGGGTTTCCTGTTAAAGGGATCAGGGGTGTGGATCCTGTCCGAAGCTGGGCGTGGGCTAGGGCTATGTCACAGTCCCTACGGAGGCCCCTCGGGGTGCCCCTATCTGACATAAGTTATAGGGCACCCCCATCGGTGGTTTACCCTTCTGTGGACTCCCTGCAGACGGGCAGGAGTCAAAATATAGCCTGGCTTCACCCCTATGCCTAAGCCAGTGATGGCTAACCTTGACACTCCAGATGTTTTGGGACTACAATTCCTATCATCCCTGACCACTGATCCTGTTAGCTAGGGATGATGGGAGTTGTAGTTCCAAAACATCTGGGGTGTCAAGGTTAGCCATCACTGGCCTAAGCCAAAGTGCTCACATCTGTAACCAATAAAGTTGTGGCCTATTTGAACCCATAAACCAAATATTCCGTGTCAGGGTGATTTAATGTTCTCCTGGGAAGTTTGTGGTTCAGGTGCCTTGGGACACAAATCATATTACAAGTCGGCTTTTGGGGAGGGGGCTTAACTCTTCCCACTCTGTCTTGCTCTCCCCCCACCCCAAACTCACTGCAGCCAATCTCATCGGAGCGATCTGCGCAATCCGTCTCATCGTCGCACTGGTAGCTGGCCGGGATGCAGGTGCGTGTGGACACGCAGACGAACTGGTCTGGAGCGCAGGTGTCTCCAGGGCCCTTGGTAGCTGCGGAGAGGACAAGAGCATTAGCGGAGCAGCCTGGGGTGAAGAAACGGGCTCACAAGCTTGATATTGCTTTGGTGTGGTAGCACCTACACTGCGGAACTCCCTGCCTCTTGACCGTAAGGCAGGTGCCTTCGCTGTACGCTTCTCAGCACCCAGTGAAACCATTTCCCAAAGGAGCAGAAAAGACTATGTATGTGGTCATGGCTGTTCGGATGTTCTTTTCCCAGAGATAAAAAGAAGATAAAAGTCCCTACCAGAGAAGAATGGCAGATTAAGTTGATGGATTATGCCGAAATGGCTAAAATGACCGGAAGAGTCAGAAATCAGGAAGACCAAAATTCTAATAAGGAATGGGGAGAATTTATAACTTAAAGACCATTGTAAACAGTTGAAATTGTTAGAAGGATTGGAATGGCACTTGTAGTTTAAAGCTGAATTTTGGATATAAGGGTATGTAAACAATTTGGATTATTCTAAAAGGTGCAGGAGGAAATGATTAACAGTAGGACCCACAAAAGGGAAGAGGGAAGTCCAGGAGATTCTTTGGAATCGGGGGCGTAGCAACGGGGGGCGAGCCGCCCTGGGTTCCACTCCAGAGGGGGGTGACACTTTTAAAAAATAAATAAATTGAATTTTAACTTCATTGAAAAAAAGATAATAGACACACACACAACCCCCACACCTCACAAAGTGGCACCATCAGAGGGGGGTGACACTTTTTTTTTTAATTTTTTTAAAAATTTTATTATTATTTTTTATTTTAACTTTATTGAAAAAAAAAGAGATAATAAGACACACACAAACAAAACCCCCACACCTCGCAAAGTGGCACCATCAGAGGGGGGGGTAATTTTTTTTAATTTTTTTAAAATTAAAGTGGTGGGGGGGGGGTGACAAAAAAAATTCCGCCCCGGGTACCACCTGGGCTTGCTACACCTCTGTTTGGAATCTTGTTTTTATGTTGTATCTTCAATATGGGATTGTAAAATATTAATCTGAAAAACCAAATAAATTTAAAAACGGGGTGGGGAAGAAACCATTTCTTTTTAGGAAAAGCCTATCAGAGACGTGCAGAATGCTGGCATGCGTTTTAATCTGCTTTTTCAACTCATCCTTAATTTTAAAAGTTTTAAGTAGTTTTAAACATCTTATTCTTTTTCGTTAACTAGCTCTTTTCTTTTGAACCTTTCGACCTCCCTCCCTCCATGGGTTTAAGATTAAATTTACTGCATCTTTTACCATTAGCCATCTGTTATAAACTCAGGGTTACCAAAATTAATTCCACCTTAAAAGTGTCATTACATCCCTGCCAATGATTTTAACTGTTTACAGTGATCTTTTAAATAAATTATGAATTTACTCCAATCTTTTAAAAATACTTGATCTTCCTGGTTTCCAGGAAGGAAAATATTTTTTCAAGTCTGTTTTGATGCCATGTGGATGACTTCATGTATATGCTTGGCAACTGTTTTAAGAATTTTCAATAAAGTTGGTAATACATAAACATATAAACAAAGAAATGGTTCTATCCAATGCTACCCCAAATGGCCACCTGCCAGTGATTCTTGCATTGCAGCGGGTTGGGCGAAATTTCACCCCGTTAATTCCAATGGGCCCCCCTCTGCTGCTGGTCCTACTCAGAGTAGACCCAATTATGTTCATTGGGCATGACTAACTTAAAGGGACCCCTGAGCATTAGGTCCAGTCGTGGATGACTCTGGGGTTGCGGCGCTCATCTTGCTTTACTGGCCGAAGGAGCCGGCGTACAGTTTCCGGGTCATGTGGCCAGCAAGACTAAGCCACTTCTGGCGAACCAGAGCAGCGCACTTCCTGCCGGAGCGGTACCTATTGATCTATTTGCACTTTGACGTGCTTTCAAACTGCTAGGTTGGCAGGAGCAGGGACCGAGCAACGGGAGCTCACCCCGTTGCGGGGATTCGAACCGCCGACCTTCTGATCAGCAAGCCCTAGGCTCTGTGGTTTAACCCACAGTGCCACCCGCATCCCATGACTAACTGCTCCAGGGGGAACTTAGCTGGATTCAATCCAAAGGGCCTCCGCTGTGGTGAGCCACCCGGAGTGTTTGTGTTAAGCCCCGGGACACGGAAACCCAGATGCAGATCGACAAATTCCCCCGGTGCTCCCAAAACGCTTACGGCAATTCAGCTCGTCCGAGCCATCTGTGCAGTCGTTGTCCCCGTCGCATCGCCAGAGCTTGAGGGCACAGTGCCCGTTCCGGCACTTGAACTCGTTGGGCTCGCAGGGGCTGGGGGTGCCTGTCCAGGAGACAGAGAATTCAGAAGCTGGTACCCGGCCACCACCCACAAAACCCTCCCCATCCGTCAGGTGTTCTTTGAGCTTCAGAGAGATGGGCAATATGACCCCCCAGGGGTCGCTTCTAACTCTAAAGATCTAGGACTCTTATGTTAAAATAAATTGAGGTTTCTTACTGTTAGCCAGATTCCCAAATATCTAACTTTTTTTTACATATTTTCAAACCAGACATTTTTTCTAACATATTTTTCAACTTATCATTTCTAATGTCATAATAAACAGCAATGGAGATAGGGGACCAGCTTGTCTTGTAGGACCAGCATGGATAGCTGGCTCGGGTGAATATCTGAAGTTTCCTCCCTTTATGGTCTTGATCTATGGGCTACTACTAAAATGAGGCTGCATTTTAAGCGGAATTTTAAGCCATATTTTAATTAACTGTGTGGTCCCCCCCCCCAATTATGTTTTATTGTAATTTATATTTGGTGTTAGCCGCCCGGAGTCCAGCCCTGGCCGGGGAGGGCGGGGTATAAATAAAAATTTAATTTATATTTATTTATTTATTTTTCTATTTGGCATTTGTCTGAAAGAATATTATTTATTAAAATATTTGCGGATTGATCAGTATAGATCGCTTTAATTCCAGCCAGGAAAGAATTTCCTATTTCCATTTTCTCTAATACCTTAATCAAAAAATGACCAAGAAATATTATCAAAGGCTTTCTCCGCATCTAAAAATATGACTGTGGCCTGTTTTTCATTTATCACTTCCAAATACTCTGTTAGGTTAATTACATTTCTTATCTTGTCCTTCATTTGTCGGCCTGGTAAGAACCTGGCTTGGTCTCTGTGGACTGACTCAGTCAGGGTCTTTTTTAGTCTGTTAGCTAAAATTGTAGCAAATAGTTTATAATCACAATTCTAGGACTCGATGATCAATCAAGCCCCTACAGAAGCTGATGCTAGATTCCTCTGTGGCCCTGGTAAACTGTAGCTCAACAGCAGAACATCTGCTTGGCATGCAGAAGGCCCCAGGTTCAGTCCCTGGCAGCATCTCCAGGTGGGGAATACCCCCTGCCTGATGGGCCACTGCTGCCAGTCTGTGTAGCCAGAGCTAAATGGTCTGACTCTGTACAAGACTGCTCCCTATATCAATCAGCACATTTTTCAGCACCACAAAGACTAGAAAATTTGCTTTCAAGCTCCATGGTGGGACATCTGCCTTGCATGCAGAAGGCCCCAGCTTCCATTCTCCAGATAGGGCTGGGAACACCTCCCTCCCCCAATACTCTGGAAAGCTGCTGCCAGTCAGTGCAGCCAACACAGAGCTAGGTGGATCCGCGGTCCGGCTCCTCAAGCGACTCGCCGACAGGGGCTCACCGCATCTGCTCTCATCACTTCCGTCGCTGCAATCCCTCTCCCCATCGCAGAGGTAGTCCCGGGGGATGCACTGCTTGTTGGAGCAGACGGCCTCGTCCTTCCGGCAAGGTCGTGGGAAGGGGGCCAGGGAGGGCTTGGAGGGGAAGACCCAAGATGGAGGGGTGACTGGGGCTCGGCGGGTGGTCACCGAGGCCGTGGTGGCGGGCACCCGGGTGGTGCCAGGCCGTGCGGAGGTGACAGGTGGCCGAGGGGTGGTAATGCCTGCAGAGAGGGTAGAAAGCAGGAAGTCAGTGTGTTCTGGTCTCGAACTCAGCACTTGCCTTTCCCGGACGACGCAAGAGAGACTAGGATGAATCGCTTGATCCTCGCTGTGGCTTGATAGGGAGGGGGACGCAGGAAAGTCAAAAGGATAAGGGAAATTCAAATTCTCCTCATCTTTATTTTATATACAGTCAAACCTCGGTTGTCGAACGTCATCCGTGCCAGAAGACCGTTCAACTTCCGAAACGTTCGACAACCGAAACCTGAAATCGGAAGCCTCAATACAGTAGGGAAACTCAAAACGGAAGCTGCATAGCATGTTCAGCTTCTGAAAATCATTCAAAAACCAGAGCATTTACTTCCAGGTTTTTGGCATTTGGGAGCCAAAACATACGATAACGGAGGCAATTTACCTAAAAGAACACTGTAAACAACTAACAACTTTGGCAGGATTTGAATAACACTTGTAATGCTTTAAAAATTAAGGTAAAAAAGGGATTATTTGTTTAAAAAATGGAGGAAAATATATGTAATGCAGTAGAAAAAGTTTGATAATGGAAAACGCATAGCGCAGTGGAGGGAAGTCAAAGGATTCAGGGAATCCTAAATGTTGATTATGATTAATGTTTGAATACAAATGTACAATGTGAAATGGAATAAAAAATATTAAGAATAAAAGAAGTGCCAAAAGCTTTTCTTCTTTCCCAAATGGGGCAGGGGGCAGCAACAGCTTCTGCCTAGGCCGCCCCCCGCCTCTCGTTCCTCACCGCAGCCGTCCTCATCTGAGGCGTCGTCACAGTCGGCGTGGCCATCGCAGCGATCCTCCAGGAGAACACACTCGCCGTTGTCGCAGCCGAACTCATCGCTGCCGCACTCGGGAGCTAGAGAGTTGGAAGGGGTACCAAGAGTCACCTGGCGGGATTTGACATCTTTCCGCAGGGCCTGCAAGACAGCTGTTCCGCCCGGCCTTTCGCCAGGGGGCAGTCTGACCTATTTTCCTTTGTATAAGAGCATGGCTAGGCAAACCAAGGCCCGGGGGCCGGATGCGGCCCAATTGTCTTCTCAATCCGGCCCGCAGACAGTCCGGGAATCAGTGTGTTTTTACATGAGTAGAATGTGTCCTTTTATTTAAAATGCATCTCTGGGTTATTTGTGGGGCATAGGAATTCGTTCTCCCCCCCCCCCTACACAATATAGTCCGGCCCCCCACAAGTTTTGAGGGACGGTGGACCGGCCCACTGCTGAAAAAGTTTGCTGACCCCCGTATAAGAGCAAGCATGAAGGAGGCCTCCCAGCCTGTTCACAGGTCTTTATACGATCAGTGAAAACAGTTGGTCCTGGCAAGTATTAACTACTCTCAATCTCAACCTGATAACTGCCATTGGTCCAGATTTTAATTTGTCTGAATTAATTTTAAGATGTATTTTAATTAATTGATGCCAGTTTTTATGTATACTGTGTTATTTGTATGATGTTAGCCGCTCTGAGCCTGGCTTTGGCTGGGGAGGGCAGGGTACAAATAAAATTTATTTTTATTATTATTATTTACTTACTCACTTACTTACTTACTTACTAGTCCCTTGCCTCGTGGGGGTGAAAGGGATGCCGACTGTGAATTCTCTGCCTCCACCCCATAGCTGTCAACTTTCGGATTTGAAAATAAGGGATTTTTCCAACCTTTCGGATTTGAAAATAAGGGATGCCGCAAGGGCGGTGCAATGGCACCAAGTAGCCTCGCCACCCTGCGCTCCAGAGGCTGCGCGTGAATGGGAGAGCGAAAGAGCGAGCGCGTAGACGGCAGGCAGGCAGGCTGTCTGGTTGGGCGTGAGGGTCTGGCTGCACAAGGCATGCAAGCTCCGCCCCCAGTCGGTCTCAGACTCCTTATTGGCAGCCGAGCAACGCAGCTGAGGAGCCTCCCTGGCCGGCAGGGAGGGAGAGGAGCTGCTTCCTTTGAAATCTGGGGAATTTAAGGGATATCAACAATCCGGGATAGCAGTGGGAAACGGCATTGGAATAAGGGAGTTTCCCGCCAAAAAAAGGGAGGGTTGACAGCTATGCTCCACCACCCCCCGGTCATCATCCCCAGCCCACTGCCACGCTCACCGCAGTCCAGCTCGTCCGACATGTCCCGGCAGTCCGATCGGCTGTCGCAGAGGAACTCTTTGGAGATGCACTCGCCGCTCCGGCACCTGAACTCATCGGTCGTGCAAGCGCGAATCACGGGCGTCACTGAAAGCAGATGGGGGGGCATCAGGGCCACTCTTGCGGAGAGAGGTTGGGGGGTGTAGCAGGGAGAAGCCGGCTGCACTCTGCAGCCCTCCTTCGAGGAAAGGAGCGACTCCACCAAAACCTCGATCCAGCTCACAGTACAAATTTGCCACACTTTAAATTGCACTAGTCTGTCATCACCCACCCCCTCCGGCAGGTCTATCGCACCTATGGGCGCAATCTTCCCCTCTCTCGCTCACTTTAAGGGCTGACAATAGTGACAAGAGTGACTCTTTTTCTCTCTATTATTAATATTTATTGAGTTTATATACTGCCCTATACCCAGAGGTCTGAGGGAGGTTCACAGAAAAAAATCACAACATGTATAATCAGAATAAAAACAACAACCCAATAACACCCCTTCCCTAAAAAAGAGCAACATTTTAAAAGGGTATAGGATGTCAAACAGATCAACCAAAGGCCTGGTTAAAAATAAATGCTTTTGCCTGGCGCCTAAAGGTGTCTAATGAAGGCGCCAGGCGAACTTCCCTGGGGAGAGCATTCCACAGACGGGGAGCCACTGCAGAGAAGGCCCCGTTCTCGTGTTGCCACCCTCCGGACCTCTCGAGGAGGAGGCACACGAAGGAGGGCCTCAGAGGATGATCTCTGGGTCCGGGTAGGTCCATATGGAAAGAGGCGGTCCTTGTGGTATTTCGGTCCTGAGCCGTTTAAGGCGTTATAGGTCGAAACCAGCACTTTGAATTGGGCCTGGAAACTAAACGGTAGCCAGTGCAGTCAGACCAGGATCGGTGTAATGTGCTCAAACCGTCTTGCTCTGGTGAGCAACCTGGTCGCAGAGTTCTGCAATAGCTGAATTCTACCCCCTCATCCCATCCCATCCCTCCTGGCTGCCTCCTTTATCCCCACAGCAGTTGAGTGAGGGTTAGCGCCGATGAATTCGAACCTTCCCATGGTCTCTGAGGATACCCTAAATAAGTCTAGCTTGGCTTTGGAATTAACTGTGTTGCCCCCTGTAATTCCTGAATTGTAGCCGGTTGGACTGGATGACCCTGCGGGGTCCCTTCCAATTCTGTTATTCTATTAGCTGTGACTCCTCCATTGCAGGGGGCTAGACTACTATTCTTGGGGCCCTCCTTGGAAAGGCTTCACCCAGCCTTGGGGGGGGCAATTCATCATGCTGGGAATGAACCCCAGCACCCCCCAGGCAAGCAAACCTGCCTCCTTCCAAGCTGTGTTCTACCCCCACCCACCCAGAAAGCAGAACCCCCCCTCCCCCCTCCCCCCACCTTTGGCACACACCAAAACCCACAGCACACAGTTAGGGGGCTACTAGCACAAGCCAAGCAAACCAAGAGCCAGCCACACAAACGCTCCAGACACCCACCCACCAAACTTCTTTCCTGCTTTTTTTGATAGTTACTTCACAGATCGGCATCAATACAAGCAGACTCTCCATCGTCCCAGCACAGGGGGTCAAGGAAGGAGGCAGCGGAGCCCAACAGAGCCACTGCTGTCAGTCACAGAGTACAAAAAATACAGCATGCCTTGTTCAGATCAGCCCTTTATGATTCAGAACCATGAGGTCTAGAAACTTGTTTTATCGTCAAGGGCAAGGAGCACATTTCAGTGGCAGAGCACCGGCTTGGCGTGCAAAACGTCCCCGGATCAATACCCAAGGGCAGCATCTCCAGGTAGAAGTGGGAACCTTCTCCTGCCTGAAACCCTGGAGGGAAACAGCTGCCAACCAGTGTAGGCAGCACTGAGATAGATGGACTGATGGTCTAACTCAGCACAACGCAGCCACCAATGTTCCTGGAACCGCCTGGTGCAGGCAAGGACCTCGCCCTGCAGTCCCCGCATCCGGATGGAGCCCGGGAAATCAGAGGAATGGCTCTCTTACAGTCCTCTCCGCTGGCATAGATCCAAGCATGTGTGCCCATTTGGAAGAGGTCAGAGCCAGGCCCCTGGGTGATGCCAGCAGCTGGTGAGCCGCAGAGCGACTGGGTCAGACCCAGGCAACTGGGTCTGTCTAGCTCAGTCTTGTCTCCACTGAGTGGTTCCGCTCCTTCCTCCAGGGCCGTGTCCAGATAGTGGTGTCAGGGGATGAGTGTTCGGACCCCTGGGCTCTCACTTGTGGGGTGCCTCAGGGTTCTGTCCTCTCCCCCATGCTTTTTAACATCTATATGAAGCCGCTGGGAGAGATCATCAGGGGGTTTGGGCTGGGTGTTCATCAGTATGCGGATGAGACCCAGCTCTACCTCTTTTTCAAATCAGAACCAGTGAAGGTGGTGAAGGTCCTGTGTGAGTGTCTGGAGGCGGTTGGAGGATGATTGAGGTTGAATCCTGACAAGACAGAAGTACTGCTTTTGGGGGAAAGGAGGCGGGCAGGTGTGGAGGACTCCCTGGTCCTGAATGGGGTAACTGTGCCCCCTGGGAGTCATTTTGGACTCACAGCTGTCCATGGAGGTGTGGGTCAATTCTGTATCCAGGGCAGCTGTCTACCAGCTCCATCTGGTACGCAGGTTGAGATCCTACCTGCCTGCAGACTGTCTCGCCAGAGTGGTGCATGCTCTGGTTATCTCCCGCTTGGACTACTGCAATACGCTCTATGTGGGGCTACCTTTGAAGGTGACCCAGAAACTATAACTAATTCAGAATACGGCTGCTAGACTGGTGACTGGGAGCGGCCACCAAGACCACATAAAGACCTACATTGGCTCCCAGTACGTTTCCGAGCACAATTCAAAGTGTTGGTGCTGACCTTGAAAGCCCTAAACGGCCTCGGCCCAGTATACCTGAAGGAGCGTCTCCACCCCCATTGTTCTGTCCAGACACTGAGGTCCAGCTCTGAGGGCCTTCTGGCGTTTCCCTCCCTGCAAGAAGTGAGGTTACAGGGAACGAGGCAGAGGGCCTTCTCAGTGGTGGCGCCTGCCCTGTGGAACGCCCTCCCATCAGATATCAAGGAAATAAAAAACTGTCTGACTTTTAGAAGACATCTGAAGGCAGCCCTGGTTAGGGAAGTTTTAAATGTTTGATGTTTTATGGTGTTTTTAACATCCTGTTGGGAGCCACCCAGAGTGGCCAGATGGGCGGGGTATAAATAAATAAATAAATGATGATGATGATGACTGGCAGCAATGGTTCAGCAGAGTTTCAGGCAGAGAAATTTCCCCCAGCCTACTGGGATACGTTTCTGGAGACTGGACCTGGGACCTTCTGCATGCCAAGCAGGGGCTCTGCCCGCTGAGTTACGGCCCTTTCCCAACCATGCCACGCTGCTGCAAACCAGCCACTGCACTCTGCCCGGCGGGGCGGGCATCAGGAAGCAACATGCCAGTCCCTGCCCGTGCGTGCCACAGCCCAGCTGGAGGGAGAGGCTTGTGTTCCTTCTGGCATGATTTACAGATCCCGAGGGAGGGTCCAGGGATGTCCACCACTCACACTGGCAGAGAAACACACGGCACAACGCAAGCAGGTGAGCGCAAAGGGACCTGGAAGCCGCCCCACCCCTCGAAAAGGGCTGTGCTTTTCTCCCACTAGGGATCCAGGGTTGCCCGTTGCAACTTTACTGGCAGTGTGTTCAGGAGACGCAATAGGGAGGTTATTTAGCTGAACCTAAGAGTGTAAGACGAGCGTGCTGAATGGGGTTCTGCCCATCGAGTCCTGCATCCTGTCCCCAAAGTGGCCAAACAGGTGCCAGGTGAGAGGAGAGAGACTTTGTGCTGCCCATCAGGCAATGGCTTTTGCCACCTGCCTCGGCCCGCCTCCTCCAGTCCTAGGAGCATTTCCCAGACCATGTCTTTAGGAACAGCAGAAGCAGCTAGGGAAAAGAAGAGTTCAGGTATATATATGTTTAAAAAAAATGTGTGTGTCTTTGTTTCTCAGTTTGTATTGTGCTATTTTATGCCCTGTGACTTGCCGTTATTTTTTGTTGATTACGGTTTAGAAATTATCTATTGCAATTGCTAAGAGTGAATTTCTGCTTCATTCTTATTTGCTGATATTTAATTTTGCAGTGGGCTATTACAGTGGCACCTCGGTTCTCGAACATAATCCGTTCCGGAAAACCGTTCCGAGTTCCGAAACGTTCGAAAACCGAGGCACAAAAAGGGCCACCTGCAAATTCAGTTGAGAAAACGGAAAAGCACGCAGCGGATGCCGTTCGACTTCCGAGGCGCGTTCGAAAAGGGAAGCATTTCCTTCCGGGTTTTCGGTGTTCGGGTTCCGAAACGTTCGTCAACAGAGACGTCCGAGAACCGAGGTACTGCTGTATATTATAATGGATTGTTGAAGATCACTTTCTTTGATACGAGTCGTTTATTTTAAAGTTATGTTTTTATTACGACATGTTTTGGATATTGGAGCAGGTTGTCAGAAGGTGTGCAATCTTTGCTGTTTCCTCAAGCTTGCAAACCGCCTTGCGAATGGTAATAATATAGAAAGGTAAAAGTAAAGGGACCCCGGAGCACTAGGTCCAGTCGCGGACGACTGGGGTTGCAGCGCTCATCTCGCTTTATTGGCCGAGGGAGCTTCCGGGTCATGTGGCCAGCATGACTAAGCCGCTTCTGGTGAACCAGAGCAGCACACGGAAACGCCGTTTACCTTCCTGCTGCAGCGGTACCTATTTATCTACTTGCACTTGACATGCTTTCGAACTGCTAGGTTGGCAGGAGCAGGGACCGAGCAATGGGAGCTCACCCCGTCGCGGGGATTCGAACCACCGACCTTCTGATCAGCAAGCCCTAGGCTCTGTGGTTTAACCCACAGCACCACCCGCGTCCCAATATAGAAAGGTGGTGTACAAATTAAAAGTGACATTATGGGAAACCTCAAAGCAGGACTTAAAGAGTGCAATAGCAGCTCCTCCCTCCGGGAGTTTCGAGTGACCGGCATTCAGAAGCACCGCTAGAACAGATGAGGTGGAATTGTGTCGCTACGGAGGTGGCCCCTCCTGATATATAGCTGAGCAAGAGAAGTGCGTGCTCTCTCTGTGTGGAGATGTTGCTCCACAGGGTTGCTCCGAAACCTCCCTCTTACAATCTGCAAAGATCACACTGTCCAGACCTCACAGATGGTGAAACGTGAGCCCTGCAGCTGCAAGAACAATCTCGGATGTTTTCTTCCATACGGGATTTCTAAGGAGCTGCTGCAGAGAGGAGCCAAAGGGGGGGGGGTGTGACGGTTCCCGGGAGGGGGGGGGGTGATCATTAGGGATGGGCAAATCCGTCCATTTCAACCCAGTTTCTCTTCTTTCCTATCTTAAATTCAGTTTCGGGATTTGAACTGGTTTTAGATTATCTGCTTTTTGGTATTTTGACTGTTGCTACGATAAGCTGCTTTTGTTTCTGATGCTTCTGATCTGTTTTATGGTTCTCTTTAATTGAAGATTTTTTCCCCCCCAAAAATCAGTTTCTCCGCATTTCCACAGCAATTTGCAATTTTGGGCGGCAGCAAGGGAGAAACAACGCCCGTGAAAACCGATCAGCACTTTAGTGCAAACTTCTCTCGGCAAACTCATTTTTGAATACAGCTTCTGACCTGCAAGGGATTTTCTCTAGCATAATGCATTTGGGGCATGTTATTTCGCTCTTATTTCACGCCCCCGCCCCCCGCACAATATATGCATTTTTGAACACATCGCTTGTTTGGAAAACTGTGTCCCGAAATTTGCACAAATGCCAGCTTGGAAGGATGGCTATTTTTCAGTTTGTGCGTCATGAAGTGTGAATTTGAAGAGATCTCCCTTCTAATGTGAACTGAATGCGAATTTCTCCCCCAGCCACACAGACCAGTGCACTTCAACCAGGGCCCCTCATTTGTTCTTGGATAGCCATCAGCCCTGACAATCGCCTACGCTGGCTGAGGATGCTGGGAATTGTAGTCCAACAACATCTGGGGGCCACAGGTTGACCCACCTTCCCTCGAACCGAGAGGGGAGGTGCCTGGCGAGAAAGGGACTCCCCGACCCTATTCTGCCCCCGGGACAGAAGCCTCCAGGTCCCATTGCACCTCTCTGACGCCACACTCACCTGGGGGCTCCATTGTAATGGGGGGAGGCGGGGTTTGGGCTGAAAGCAAATGGACAGTTAATGGTGAATGGGACGGGAGGCGGCGCCCATTTCCACAATAAACTCCACCCCCTCCTAACCCACATATAGTTTCCAGTCTGGTTCACCTGCTCCCAAGCGGCGGAACTGGAATCCCCACGTGGAGGTGACGTAGGAAGCGATGGAGCCGCTCTCGATGACCGAGAAAAGAACCTGGCGGATCTGGTCCTCGTCCATGTTCCCCTCGGAGCCCACGTCCAGCTCCACAAAGATGTAGCCGTCAATCTCCCTGGGGGGAAAGGAGGTGCGTGGGCATGATTCACGGACCCATCATGTGCGGAAAGGGGTAAAACCTGCGTCTGGAGACAGGGTCCCATTCCCACCTAACTTTTCCTTTCCAGGGATCGTGCTGTTCAGATCCTAAAACAGTGTTCCCCAAACTTGGCTCTCGAGCTGCTTTTGGGACTGACTTAGGGATGGTGGGAGTTGTAGCCCAAAACCAGCTGAAGACCCACGTTTGGGAACCACTGTCCTAAAATCTCTCTCTCTTTTTTTGTATAATTTTTCATTAAATTTTCTGTTTTACAATTTAGAATACTCATTTAAGCATCCTTAAAATATCAGTGACTTCCCTTCTTCTCTTTCCATGCTTCATTTTGCATATCATAAAATCCCTACATATTTTACAAAAACTATACCATTCAGTATTCCATTATTACATCTATCAAAACCTATTTACACTGTTGAATTTATCTGGCTGGGGAGACCCGGCCAGATGGGCGGGGTACAAATAAAAAATTATTATTATTATTATTATTATTATTATTATTATTATTATTATTATTATTATTAATGCAGCCCACGTTTTCAGCTGTACACAATTATTTCCCATATATTCAATAAATGTTAAATCTGCAAGCTGCGCATATTCTGTCAGCTTAAGTTGCCGTTCTTCTTTCGTTGGGACCTCGCTCGTTTTCCATTTTGGGGCTAACAAAACACGGGCCGCAGTAGCGGCACACATAAATAAGCTTTTTGACACCTGGGAATTTCAGTCTGAATGTATCCCCAAGAAAAAGGACTCTGGTTGTGTGTTTTTTTGGAAAAGTACTTTTAAACATTTTTTCCCAATTCATTATGGATCATTTCCCAATACTCTTTTACCCTTTTACAAGTCCACCACATGTGAAAGAACGTTCCCTCAGCCTCTTTGCATCTCCTAAAATATCTCAACTTGCAGCTGTTGATTAAAAGAAACAAACAGGGGAGGGAAAACCAGTTTCTGGATCTCGTCCCCAGGGAAGAACATTGGGGCAAGGTCTTCTCTAAAGCAGGGCTGGCAAAGGGGTGATCCTTCAGATGTTGGAAATACTTTGCCTCCCACCAGCCCTGGGCAGCATGCCTAGTGGTCAGGGCTGATAGTGGGAGGCTGAGGACATCTAGAGCAGTGTTTCCCAACCAGTGTGCCTCCAGATGTTTTGGGACTACAACTCCCATCATCCCTCGCTAGCAATACCAGTGGTCAGGGATGATGGGAATTGTAGTCCCAAAACATCTGGAGGCACACTGGTTGGGAAACACTGATCTAGAGAGCTACAGGGTCCCTGTCCCTGCATTAAAAGGAGGCAGAGTGGAGGTAGCCAGGGGCACTGAATGCACGCGACTGTCTACTTCAGGGTAATAAGGATAAATGGACACAAATCTGACATCAGGAATCACAAGACAGAGAAACCAGTAGGAGAACACTTCAATCTCCCAGGACATTCTATACAAGATCTCAAAGTAGCTGTCTTATTACAAAGGAATTTCAGAAATAGACTGGAAAGAGAAGTTGCTGAATTGCAACTCATTACCAAACTTAAAACCATGGAGAGACCTGGTTTGAATAGAGACATTGGATTCTTATCTCATTATACATGACAAAGCTTTTTTTAGCCATCTCACCCCTTGCTTTTTCCTGCAAGACCAATTGCAGTCGTTAACAGTCGTCAACAGGTTTACCTCACCTATCAATCACCCATTCCCACCACCCTTCTGAGTAATACCCGTCCCCACCCTCTCACTATATGGGTCTGGTGACTTTTGTCTCAGTGTATCTGAAGAAGTGTGCATGCACACGAAAGCTCATACTAAGAACAAACTTAGTTGGTCTACTGGAAGGATTTTTTTTATTTTTGTTTCGGTCAGGAATGATGTGAGTTTGAATCCAACATCATCTGGAGCCCAGCAATGTCTTGAGGGCCACCCATTCCCTTTCCCTCTTCTAAAACAAAGCAAGATTGTGATGGAGGCAGCTAGGGGCAGTGACGGCAAGTGACAGTCTAGTTCCGGGATGGTAGCCTTCTGGGTGTTGCTAGTCTCCAGCTCCATCCAGCCCTGGCCACAACACTGCCCATTGTAGAGATGGGAGTTGTAGTTCTGCACCAGCCCAGATGTCCCCCATCCTTTTTCTAAGGATTTGGGCGATTCTTGGTGGGGCTTCTGGTCTTTTCTCCTACACTCTGCTTGCTCCCACAACCTCACATCGCCCGGTAAGAGCTTCTGCCTGCAATGCAAGCTCCTTAAAAGAAAACAGCAAAGGCAGGGGTTAAAACCTGCCTCTGTGGCACCCTGGACATGGAAACCAACCCCTGGACTCACTTGATGAAGACCACGCTAACCACCTGCTCTCCGGGGATCTTGTAGTATTCAGACTCCAGCTGCGGAGAGAAAATTGCATCAGCCTCGTAGAATTGCAGAGTTGGAAGGGGCCCAAATGGCCACTTAGTTCAATCCCCTGAAATGCAGGAATCACTGCCAGGGTAGAACCTGGCCTCTTGGCTACCATCTTCTGCAGCATTCAAGGTGTTTGCTGCTCTGACCTTTTGGGGGAGAAGGAAGAGGGCCGATTCTGCTGCATCTGGTGCTGAGAGGGGCCCCCAGACCCACTAGTTCATCACAAGACAGTTGTGGCTAATTTTAAAATGTACTCATTTACTTGTCTGCAATATTTCTAAGCCACCTTTAAAACACACACACACACACACACACACACACACACAAACACACACAGCAAATTAAATTACAATTAAACAATAATAAACGATGCATTGAAAGCTATGCAAAGCTGTCTGCTTGTCCCCAAACACACATTTTCACTGCCTGCAACAGGAGATCTGGGGAGATCAGAGGCGTGTGCATTTCATCACCATGGAGCCACTGCAGAAAAGGCCCCGCTCCTGATACATTATCATCTTAACTGCAGTGAGGGTGGAACATGGAACAGGGATACCCTAGCAGATGTTAAAACACTGAGTTCAAGGGAATATTATGGGAGTGGGTGCTTATTTTGATCCGAATGCATAGGGGCATAAAAATCAGAGGAGGATAATAAGACTGTCCAAAGGGTCATGATCTCTGTCCCCTTGGGGCAGCTCCTTTGTGGAAATGGGACAGAATCAGGCCTTACCGTGTCCACCACCGCTTTGGAGACATCCTGGAACTCCTCTGAGTTGACATCATCCAGGCGGGAGCTGTAGTCGATGGACTTTGTGAAATTCACCAGGGCCCGGAAATAGACTAGAGGGGAGAGATGATGGAGAGGAGATAGTTGGTCCCGTTAGTGACTCGATACAGAAGAATTCCTTCTCTTGTTCACCCCGCCTAAACACTCATGACCACAGATACTAATGAGAATTCTCGTGTGTGTTGAAAGTTACCTATCTGCAAGGATGCTCTCAGGTGGCATCAAGGATAGTGAGGTCCAATGATGGAGGTAGAGAGGGGCAGTGAAGGCAAATGATGGCCTAGTTCACAGAGACTCAAGGCAAATCTTAAAAAATGTAGTATAAACACCGACAACTGGGAAACACTGGCCTGCGAGTGCTCCAGTTGGAGAACAGCCTTTACCAAAGGCGTCATGGGCTTTGAAGATGCTCGAACTCAGGACGCAAGATAGAAATGTGCGAAGAGGAAGGCACGCTTGGCAAACCCTCACCGTGATCAACTCCCGCCCGGAAACCTATGTCCCCACAGTGGAAGGATGTGTGGATCCAGAATTGGCCTCCGCAGTCACTTACGGACTCACTGTTAAGACCATGTTCATGGAAGACAATCTTACCCAGCTACGAGGGATTGCAGAAGAAGAAGAAGAAGAAGAAGAAGAAGAAGAAGAAGAAGAAGAAGAAGAGGAAGAAGTTCACAGAGGGGGAACCTCTGGCCTTCAGGCATTGTCGGGACGCCAGCTCCCATTAGCCAGCATGACCAACAGTAAGAGACCACTGGAGTCCAATAATAATAATTTATTATTTGTACCCCACCCATCTGGCTGGGTCTCCCCCAGCCACTCTGGGCGGCTTCCAACAAAAATAAAAAATACATTAAAATATCACATATTAAAAGCTTCCTTAAACAGGGCTGCCTTCAGATGTCTTCTGAATGTCAGGTGGTTGTTTATCTCTTTGACATCTGAAGGGAGGGCGTTCCACAGGGCGGGTGCCACTACCGAGAAGGCCCTCTGCCTGGTTCCCTGTAACTTGGCTTCTCGCTGCGAGGGAACCACCAGAAGACCCTCGGAGCTGGACCTCAGTGTTCGGGCAGAACAATGGGGGTGGAGCATGTTCCCTGCTCTGCATCAGAGGAAGGCAGTGGGGTAATGGAGGCAAGCAAGGGGCAACGAAGGCAAGTGAGGGCCTGGTTGCCGGAACCGCGGAAAGAACAGGTCGCAGACTTCCTGCAAAATAGAAGCTGCCAGAGACGCGAGTGCGAAGGATTTCAAAGCCATGACTGTAGCTCAAGGGAACTCTTGCCAGTGTGTGTGTGTGTGTGTGTGTGTGTGTGTGTGTGAAATGAAAGGACCCAAATATGCACCCACCCAGGCAATAGCTTTCATGAGACAGGCCTCCCTGCTCCCACACAGGCATGCAAGGCCTCAGCAGACCCCTCCTTCCAAGATGGGGAGATGAGGGGGAAGTCCCTTTCTCTTCTCTCCTCCCCCCCCCCCCCCGTGACGGGGAGGGGAAGAGAGACAAAAAGGCCCTGGATATCAGCCTCCCCACCCCCAGATTTCACACAGGATGCCTGCCAGGAGCGTTGGCTAGCGGCAGCTCCCAGGCGCAGCTGCGAGGCGGGCCAAGTGACGGAAGGGTGTGCGACAGCAACGTTTTCGGTGCTCCAGGTGCCTCTGCGGCGAGAGCCGCGTCTGCATCAGGCGCTTTCCCTGCAGGGAAACGGAACGGGGGCGAGAGGCAGCTCTGCTTGGCTGCTACCTTTCATCCGAGACAGTTAACTGGGGCGCTTAACTGCACTTTTTGAATGGGGAGATAAGGACACTGCCCGGCTGGCCTTGTGTCTGGCTGCACAGCAGCCCTGAGGCAGGACAGAGTTATACGGCAAAAAGAGCGGGGAATCGTAGGATCACAGATTTAGAAGAGGGACCCAAGGGTCATCTAGTCCAACCCCCTGCAATGCAGGAATCACTGCCAGGGCAGAACCTGGCCTCTTGGCTACCAGCCTCTGTAGAATTCAAGGTGTTTGCTGCTCTGAGCTTTCGGAGGAAGAAGGAAGAGGGCGATTCTGCTGCTAGCTCATCGCAAGGCTGTTGTGGCTAATTTTAAAATGTACTCATTTACTTATCTGCAATATTTCAGCCACCTTTAAAACACACACACACACACACACACACACACACACACACACACACACACAAATACAAAGTAAATTAAATTACAATTGTGTTAAACGATGCATTGAAAGCTATGCAAAGTTGTCTGCTTGTCCCCAAACACACATTTTCACTGCCTGCAACAGGGAGATCAGAGGCGTGTTTCTTAGCGGAGTGCATTTCATCACCATGGAGCCACTGCAGAAAAGGCCCCGCTCTTGATACATGATAATCTTAACTCCAGTTAACTGGGTCCCTTAACTGCACTTTGCGGGATACAAATAATAAATTGTTGTTGTTGTTGTTTCCAATGAGGGGATAGGACACTGCCCGGCTGGTCTTGTGTCTGGCTGCACAGCAGCCCTGGGGTAGGACAAAGAGCAGGGAATCGTAGAATCACAGATTTAGAAGAGGACCCCAAGGGTCATTTAGTCCAAACCCCTGCAATGCAGGAATCTCTACTAAAGAATTCACGACAGGTGGCCATCTAGGAAGGAACAGGTGATGTGACCAAGGCTAGGCATTGAGTCAAAACAGAAACCCTGAGACCACAGATGATGATGGTGATAAATTATTTATACCCCGCTCATCTGGCTGGGTTTCCCAGCTGCTGTATTGTTTTCAACAGATCCACTCTGAGCAGGACTATTTATTTATTCATTACTAGTAGACATGAAGCTCGTTAAATTAACGGGCGCTAGAGGCGGGTGAGCATGCCAACGCCACGGTCGTTGAGGATGGTCAGCTTCTCAGCCAGCTTCTGCTGGCTGGGCTGCAGCACCGAGCGGGACATCCTGGCGGAGGGCGGTTAAGGCTCTTTTTTTTTGCACGCGGCGGCGGCCGAGGAAGAGCGAGCGGACGTTGGGCCGCGTCGCTCGCGCTGAAGGCGGCGGTGGAGGGGAAGACGGCTGATCCTCGCTTGCGCACTCGCCTCCGCCAAGCCGACGCGCCTCCCCCGCCCGCACCCTCAGCCGCGCTCACAGCACCGCTGCAGCCGCGGCCCGGCTTGGCCAGCCGTCGCCGCCAGTCCTCCTCCTCCTCCACCGGTTGGCTGCCTGCCTGCTGGCCGGCAGTCCCGCCCGTTGGTGCCGCTGCGGGCGCCGCCGAAGCGCCCCCTCCTCCTCCTCTACGTGCGCCCGCCTGCCTCTGCCCGCCTCGCGCCCACGGACATACCCTCGCCCCTCGCGGCCCCCAACGGCCGCCGCTCGCTCGCACACCCGCGCGCCCTCCGGCCAATCAGCACCCCGCACCGCTCCAATCCCTGTGTCCGTGGGGCACATGCACAGTAGCACAAACACAGGGACACTGGACGCAGAGACACTTGGACTTTATTATATAGGATATTTCTGTCCCACTTTTTTCCTCCAATGATTTCAAGGCTCATTGGTTCTTTCCCTCCCTGTTTTATTCTCACAACAGCCCTACGAGGTAGGCTAGGCTGAGAGAGAAGTGACCCTGGTCTGAGATCACCCAGGGAGCTTCGTGGCTGAGTTGGGGGATTTGAACCGTGGTCTCTGCCAGGTCTTAATCTGACACTCTAACCAGCATGCCACGCTGCCTTTCTAGCTCCGGATGCAACCCAACATCTCCATCGGGGCAGCAGTCAGACCCACAGCCTTGAACAGAGTGGGGTGAAAACACCCTTTCTCCCTGGATTTGGGCCCCCTTCTCTGGCCAACAACCATTGCTAGGTTATCCAGGGTGAGAGTGGCCGCAGAAGCATCAGAGGAGCAAAGTCCCCCTTAATCGCAGAATTGTAGATTTGGAAGAGACCCCGAGGGGCATCTAGTCCAACCCCCTGCAATGCAGGAATCTCAACTAGATCATACATGACAGATGGCCACCCAACCTCTGCTTAAAAACCTCCGAAGGAGGAGAGTCCACCAGTTCCCAAGGGAGTCCGTACCACTGTCAAACATCTCTTACTGTCAGAAAGTTCTTCCTGATGTTTAGTCAGAATCTCCTGTCTTGTAACTTGGAAGTCATGGGTTCGAGTCTTCCGACTCAAGCAGGAGAAAATAAGCTTGCCCCTTCTTCCATGGGACAGCCCTTGAGATGTTTGAAGATGGCTATCCCTCTCTCCTCTCAAGTCTCCTCTTTCCGAGGCTAAAATAAACCCAACTCCCTCAACCGTTCCTCATCAGGCTTGGTTTCCAGTCCTCCTCTGCGCACCTTCCAGCTTGTCAACATCCTTCTTAAACTATGCTGCCCAGAACTGGACACAGTATTCCAGGTGTGGTCTGACCAAGGCAGAATAGAGCGATAATACCGTATTGGCTGGAATATAAGCCGCACTCCCCCCCCCTCCAATTCTGACCGTAAAAAGCTAAAGCAGGGGTCAGCAACCTTTTTCAGCCGTGGGCCGGTCCACCGTCCCTCAGACCATGTGGTGGGCCAGACTATTTTGGGGATGGGGGGGGGGGGGAATGAACGAATTCCTATGCCCCACAAATAACCCAGAGATGCATTTTAAATAAAAGGACACATTGTACTCATGTAAAAACACGCTGATTCCCGGACCATCCACGGGCCGGATTGAGAAGGCAATTGGGCCGCATCTGGCCCACGGGCCTTAGGTTGCCTACCCCTGAGCTAAAGTGTGACTTAAATTTACGACCTCACAAAAATGGGCTTCTCCGATATCGCTATAGGATTTTCTTCTACATTTGCCATTTACGGGTGTGAATGCCTGGGGAATTTTAAGAGTGCAGCTTATATTCAGGTATTGTCTTTTCTCTCTCCCCCCCCCCCTCTTGAATTTTAAAGGTGCGGCTTATTTGCGGGTGCGGCTTATATCCAGGCCAATACAGTATTACTTCCCTTGGTCTGGACACTAGACTTCTGTGGATGCAGCCCAGAATTGCGTTAGCCCTCCTTCTCTAACTCCCAGGGATGCCCGGGTGCCTCTACCCCACTCCAATGCAGCCTGGGCAAACAGGGGTGCCCGTTGTCCGACCCACACAAAGGCTCCATTCAGATGCCCCATGTGCCACTGTGCCCCCATGACCTGGCAAGAGCTGCCCGCTCCTCCCTGCCTGCAGAGTCACCCCCAAAGAATGTGCCATGCCCCTGGATTCAAACAGGCCTTTCTAATGCCCTAACAATATTTGTTTCTCAAGGGGGATGAATGTTTGGGTGGAGGAAATGGTAAGGGGCAGTTCTCCCCCCCCCCCAAAAAAAACCCCCTTGCCTTACTCTCTTCCTTGCCGCAGCCACATGCAAATCTTTCGTGCCAGGCTTGGCAACATTTTTTGGGGGGGTGACCCAGATTGTTGCCTCCAGGGTTAGTATCACCCCAAGGATTAATCCAGCCCCTTGAAGCTCTCTATTTATTTTTTTTAAGTGCTGGAAACTCAGCTCTGGAAGGTGGGAGCAAAACAGCAGAGAAAAGTGCTTCCTCTGAGCATGCACAGAGTGCTGTTCACGTCGGGGAATAGGCAGGCAGCTTTTATCTCTTTTTGTTTCAGGGCCTTCATATCCCACTGTTCTCCCCCTTCTGCATTTAATCCCCACAACAGCCCTGTGAGGTAGGTCAGGCTGAGAGGCAGGGACGCTGCGCCCCCCCCCCACAGGTCGCACCCAGTGAACTTCCTGGCCGAGTGGAGGGATTTGAACCCAGGTCCAATGCTGTAACCACTATGCAACATTGGCTCTCAAGAGACAAATAAGCATTTTGGGGGCTGTGGCCCCCTCTGAACAGGGCAAGGGATGAGGCATCGGCCTGGGACAAGCCTGCTGTCCCGCTGCCCCAGGAGCAATGTCAAGGCTGAATCTGCCACAGCCCCACTCGTTTGGGGACGAATCACGGGGATTCCAGCTTCTTTCGCACCCGGGTCCTGCTTGCGGGCTTCCCACAATGGGCATCTGATTGGTCACTGTGAGAGCAGGACTCTGTGGACTGGATGGGACACACTGTCCTGATCCAGCAGGCTCTTCGCCGCTTCCTAAGCTTTACTGGCAGCAGCGGCCAGCTACGCTCAAGTGATGGAGCCTCCAGATGCAGGCGCAGTCTACCTCCGAATCCCTGTGAATCACAAGCGAGGAGGGTGCTGCTCCCCGTTGGAGCATCTGTTTGGCCACGGTGAGAACAGGACGCTTGGGCCAGATGAGCTTTTTGGCCTGATCCGGCTGCCAGGCTCTTAAAGAGAGAGGGAAGAGTGCTGGCAAAGGCAGCAGGGTGGGGGTGGAGGAGAGGAACAGAGAAACCCAGGCAAATATCCAGGCAGATTTATCCGCCTGCACCCTGTAGAGGCCTGGCCAGGCTTGGCAACTGTCACCCCCACCCACCCCCGGCCCTGCAGTTGCTCCAGTCGTGTAAAAATCAGCCCCAAGTCTTTTGATTCCTTTTAAGGAGCCCTGTGCTCAGTGCCTCGCCTCTCGCTCCCTGGGGCGGGTGAGCTGGAAAATCACTTTGAGTCGCAAAAGGAGAACAATAAAAGAGAGAGAGAAAGAGGTCTGCGGGCTTCTTCCTATTGGCTGAGTCAGTTTGGCTGGCCAAACCTCCCCTTCCCTCATTGCAAGAGTCCAGGGGTAGAGATCGCCCATGGGATCATCACAGGGCACTCCTTAAACACCCACCCGAAAATTCCCGGGCACCCAACTTGTTCTCGATGGAATCACGGTAAGCTGTCCTCTTCTGCCGAGTCAGACCATTGGTCCACTAGGCTCAATAATGTTGACTCTGACTGGCAGCAGCTCTGCAGGCAGATTTCCAGCACTACCTGGTGATGCCGCCCTGAGCTGAACTTGCAAAGCAGGTGCTCTAACCACTGAGCACCATTGCCCTCACTCCACAACACCCTTCTCCCTGCCTCCACGCCAGAAAATTTCCAGCATGCAGCTAATTATTCCATACCCCCCACCACCAAAAAACCCCCCAGCTTTCTTCTGACCATAACAATGGCTTTGGGGGGGGGAGGGCACAGCGGGGGACCCCAACTCAGGCCACCCCCCGGCACATGCAGGCTGCAATGCCCCATATTGGGTGGTGTTATAAGAATTCTAAGGTCCCAAATATAAAATGAACGTTCATAAATGTGCAAGGCAAACACATACATAAGTATATAAACCACGTGTCTGAAATAGTACAGGAGAACCACCCTGAAGTCATTTTGACTCTCCCAAACTGACCTCAAATATTTCTCTGCAAGGAGGAAGGAAATGGGAAAGCCTCTCCCTTGTCTTTTGCTTACCTGTCTTAAGGGTGTTATTTGTGTGTGAATAGGGTGAGCCTGTGAACTGGATTCAGGAATTAAGGTATTTACCACCACAAACGAATGGCCAGGCTGCCCAGGTAAGGCAATCAGTGACCATTATCAGGTATCCTAGCAAACAGGATTTCTGCTGTAGACCGCCTCCTTCTGTGATGTATGTATGATGTTTTGGGGGGTGGTCTCTGGCTACAAGGTGGGCAACTTCAAATGTCTATATAAGGGCTTGCACGCCATTGTTCTGGGTCCCTCCTCCATCCTGTATGTGGTGAGTGGGCACCCTGTTGCAACAGTTGAATACAGATCAGGCTTAGTAGCTGCTTTGCTTCTCAATATTCTCTGGTTGGCCTCTGTTATTTTCTCCTACCGATAGGGAACCCACTTAAGGACTCTATCCGGGCACTTGGATACCCCATAGGGGAAAAGGAGCAGGTTTTTTCTATAACAGTGGGTCAGGGACCAGCCACTTACTGAGCTGAGAGTCATCCTCAGGGATCTCTGCACCGGTCATGCTTGCAGGGGGAGGGAGCCCGACAGGAGGAGGAGATGGAAGGTCTGCAGAGAAGAGAAGAGAAGAGAAGAGAAGAGAAGGAGGAGAGGAAAAACCAGTTTTGTTATTGAAAATTCTAGTGCCCGACTAAGAGTAACAGAAAAGGAAGGACACAGAAATTTGGAAGGAAGGATGGAGAGGTTTGGTTATTGAGACAGTTGAGGAAGGAATCATAGAATCGTAGAGTTGGAAGGGACCCTGAGGGTTGTTATAAGAATTTATAAATCTCAAATATATAAATTATATGTTCATAAATTTGCATACAGAAGTATATAAACCACGTGTCTGAAATAGTACAGGAGAACCACCCTGAAGTCATTTTGACTCTCCCAAACTGACCTCAAATATTTCTCTGAAAGGAGGAAGGAAATGGGAAAGCCTCTCCCTTGTCTTTTGCTTACCTGTCTTAAGGACGTATTTGTGTGTGAATAGGGTGAGCCTGTGACCTGGATTCAGGAATTACCGGTAAAAGTACCGGTATTTACCATCACAAACGAAAGGCCAGGCTGCTCAGGTAAAGCAATCAGTGGCCATTAATAGATATCCTGGCAAACAGGATTTCTGCTGGAGGCAGACTCTTGTGATGTATTTCTGCTGTAGACCACCCCCTTCTGTGATGTATGTATGATGTTTTGGGGGGTGGTCTTGAGGGTGGAGGGACCCAGGTGGCGCTATGGGTTAAACCACAGAGCCTAGGGCTTGCTGATCAGAAGGTCGGTGGTTCGAATCCCTGCGACGGGGCGGTCCCAGCTCCTGCCCACCTAGCAGTTCGAAAGCATGTCAAAGTGCAAGTAGATAAATAGGAACCGCTCCGGCGGGAAGGTAAACGGCGTTTCCGTGCGCTGCTCTGGTTTGCCAGAAGCGGCTTTGTCATGCTGGCCACGATCTGGAAGCTGTACGCCGGCTCTCGGCCAATAAAGCGAGATGAGTGCCGCAACCCCAGAGTCGGACGCGACTGGACCTAATGGTCAGGGGTCCCTTTACTTTACCTTTACTTGAGGGTGGGCAATTTCAAAAGTCTATATAAGGGATTGCACACCATTGTTCTGGGTCCCTCCTCCCTCCTGCGTGTGGTGAGTGAGGACCCTGTTGCAACGGTTGAATAAAGATCAGGCTTAGTAGCTGCTTTGCTTCTCAATAGTCTCTGGTTGGCCTCTGTTATTTTCTCCTACCAATAGGGAACCCACTTAAGGACTCTATATGGGCTCTTGGAGACCCCATAAGGGAAAAGGAGCAGTCCCCCCTCCCTTTATAACAGGGTCATTAGTCCAACCCCTTGAAATGCTGAAATATGCAGCTGTCCCAGAACCTGCAACCTTGGCATTATCAGCACCATGCTCTAACCCAGGCACAGGCAAATTCGACCCTCCAGATGTTTTGGGACTACAACTCTCATCATCCCTGACCACTGGTCCTGTTACCTAGGGATGATGGGAGTTGTAGTCCTAAAACATCTGCAGGGTCAAGTCTGCCTATGCCTGCTCTAACCAACTGAGGAAGGTAGGAAGGGCAGGAAAGTTTGGCTATTGAGACTGCTGAATGGGGAAAAATCAATAGGAGGGAAGGAAGCAGACATACCAGGCAGGAAATGACTGCAACCCCCCGGCCCCAACAACAACCTTCACCTTGATGTCCTCCCAGGCATACCCCTCCCAACCTCTCCCTGCAACCCGCCTGCCTCCCCCCACCCATCTGAAACGCTCCATTGCCCCATCTGTTCAGCCAGGAGAGCTGTGGTCCTCCACACCTGCAGTGATGCTCTCAGGGGACCCCTGTCCCAAATGGGTGATGACATCAGAAACAGTTGCACCCCTACCTCCCCAAAGCCAACTAGACCAGAGGAGTTAATAATAATAATAATAATAATAATAATAATAATTTGCTATTTATACCCCGCCCATTTGGCTGGGCTTCCCTGGCCACTCTGGGCGGCTTCCAACAGAATATTAAAATACAATAATCTATTAAACACTAAAAGCTTCCCTAAACATGGCTGCCTTCAGGGCTGTCTGGTAGTTGTTTTTCTCTTTGACATCTGGTGGGAGGGCGTTCCACAGGGCGGGGTGCCACTACCGAGAAGGCCCTCTGCCTAGTTCCCTGCAACTTGGCTTCTCACAGCGAGGGAACGGCGCTGGACCTCAGTGTCCGGGCATATGATGGGGGTGGAGATGCTCCTTCAGGTATAATTGCAGGCGAAGGATAAGCATGGTTCAGCATAGTACATCTTGGGGGGGGGGGGGAAGAGCTCCGCGCATCGTTTTGATTTCCCTCTGAATTCTGAAGCAGGTTTGCAGGTCTGCGGGTGTGTCTGAGGGCTGTGTGGGAAGGGAGCGTCGTGAACTGAGCATGGGCGTGTGTGCAGAGGTTTGTGCTTCCAACGCCCCCCCCCCACCGGATGTATCCCCCTGCCTTCAAACGCCGCCCCCCCAATCTTGGCAACCCCCTTGGCGCTCCAGAAAGTGGGCTGTAGCCCAAAACTTCCAAGGGACTCGCCCCACCAGATCCCGCCTCTCCTTGGAATGCGGGGGGGGGGGGTGGAGCAGAGATGGTCTGGGGTTTCCCCCAACCAATATGTCAAAATGAGCGAAGCGGCTTAAAATAAAATGCATGCATGTGCACAGACCCAAATTTTGCAGCAGGCCCAGGCAGCAGAGAAGAGACTGCACCCAACATAATCTTTACACACCCACCCCGCTTTTGCAAGCAGGGATCTAGACCTCTCTCTCTCTCCCCCTCGGCTTTTAAAAAGTAATTTGTTTTCTCTTCTAAAAGCTTTGCTTACGGGATGAAAAACACAAATACAGCACGCACGCAACAGCCGCTGCCTTGTTTGTCTCGCACGCAAAACATCCTGTCGGCATCTCCTAGCTCAGAGGAAGCTCTGGCAGCAAGTGGTGTAGCGGGGAGGGTTGTCGCCAATGCTAGCCCTACTCAGAGTAGACCCACTGAAGCTAATGAGCGTGCATGACTTGGTTCATTCGTTTCAGTGGGTCTACTTCGAGGAGAACGTGGCTGGATGCGCCCCAACAAATTTAAAGCACCCCCGGGAAATGTAGTTTGGTCCTCACCCAGAGAGCTACAGTTCCCAGCACCCACAAGAAACTACAATTCCCAGCACCATAAGAAACTAAAATTCCCAATTTGAAATTGAAATTGTTGGAAATTGTTCAGAGTGGAGAATTTAAATGTGCGAGATGGTAGCGATGGCCAAATTAACGGCAAATATTAGAGGCCGTTCAAATCAAGAAATAATAAAGGAATGGGAAAGAGTGAGAGATTATATGGTTACATGTTGTTCTGGAATTGATATTCTGGTAGATTTGGAGTAAATCGTGCAGGGGGAAATAAGAAATAAATAAAAATATAGGATAAGGATATCGGATGCAGTAACACAACTTAAGAAGGTATAGCAGATTATTGAGTAATTAAAATCACGCATGAGTGAGGGGGAGTGGGGGAGTGGGATAATGGAATCAGGAAATATAGAATGAAATAATGATTTCTTTTCTTTTTTAAGATGGTTTGTGTATTTGTTCCGTTTTTTCGTTTTTGTGAGATTTTGAATTTGAATCAATAAAGTTTATTTTAATTAAAAAGAAAGAAACTACAATTCCCAGCACCCATAAAAAGCTAAAATTCCCAGCGCCCACAAGAAACTAAAATTCCCAGCACCCACAAGAAACTACAATTTCCCCCCCACACCTAGCTGCCTTATGCCAAGTCAAACATACACTGCATCGAGCTCAATAACATCAACACTGGCTGGCAGCAACACTCTGGGATTTCAGGTATTTGCATCCTTACGGGGAGATGCTGCCAGAAATTGAACCGAGGGCCCTTTCAGTCTTTTGGCAAAGGGAATAATCTCAGCACTCTCAGCCTTGCTCCTAAGCAGAGGGGCCGCCACATGCCCGCGCCAACCTAATTTGGCCTATTCCCTGTTGGTTGTCCTTAAAAAAGGACAGATAAAGGTGGATTCTGTTCCTTCTCTCCCAAGCTTCCAACTCCCGCACTGAGAGGAAGTATGGCATAGTGGTTAGAGCAGGCATCCCCACACTTCGGCCCTCCAGATGTTTTGGACTACAATTCCCATCATCCCTGACCACTGGTCCTGTTAGCTAGGGATCATGGGAGTTGTAGGCCAAAACATCTGGAGGGCCGCAGTTTGGGATGCCTGCTCTAACCACTATGCCATATTGCCTCTCAGTGCGGGAGTTGGAAGCTTGGGAGAGAAGGTGTGGGGGGCATGGCCTTCCCCTCTTTATGGGTTAGAGTGTCAGACCAGGACCTGAGAGACCAAGGTTCAAATGCCCCCCAACTCAGCCAAGAAGCTCACGGTTGACCTTGACGGCCCAATCCCTGCCTCTCAGTCTAACCTACCTCACAGGGTTGTTGTGTGGATTAAATGGGGGAAAGGCATGTCAAGCTCCTCAGAGGAAAAGGTGGGAGAGAACGGCAATAAATAAAGGAACCGGGAAGCTGGAAATGAGCACAGATGCTCTGGATAGTCGAAGGGGCCGGAGGCGACTTCTCCTCCCGAGACGCCGCAGGCGAGAGTGAGCTCCAGACAAGACAGGCCTCCGACCTTCCCAAAAAGTCCTCCCCCACAGACGGATGGGCCTCTTGGGTCGGGAATGAGATGGGGCTGGCAGGGACTCATCTCGCCAGCGGCTCTGGAAACTGCCCCAGGCCTCTCCTGCCCACGGCTCAGGCAGGAATCCGGAACCAGACACCCTCCGTGGCACGACCGGGCATGCCGCAGGCTCTTGGCGGTTGCCAGCACAGACCAGATGCCCCAAAGGGAAGCTCGGGAACAAGGTCTGGTGTGCGAGAGGCATGGGGGGAGATGGAGAACAGAGGAAGAAGAGTCCTGGTGGATCAGACCAGTGGGCCGTCCACTTCAGCATCCCCTTCTCCAGTGGCTCCCAGTTGCCCCTTTTGGGAAACCGAAATAAATGTTACCAAGAACTCTGGCCACAAGTTTTAACAAAACAATAAGTTTACTCGTGAGTAAGTTCAAATGGCATATCAATCCTGTAAAGTATTACAGTCTTAAACAAAAATAATAGTTTCACAAAGAAAAAGTCTTTTGGAGATTGAAGTTAGGGCTTCTGAGATGTGATGCGAAAACCGGAAACCAGGACAGGGCCCTGTTTCGACGCAGATGCCTTCTTCAGCTCGTTTTTTGAAAAGAATGTGAATAATATATAATTTCTGTTTCTTTTGAATCTTTGGTGAATGTGGCGTCTTAGATAAGTGGATCAGTGTATATTCAAGTTTTCCTGTGTTTTTCTATGCCTGTCCCCTTTTGGGAAACCAGCAAGCACGATTCGAGCTCAATTTCACTGCCCCCTGGACGCCTTTCTTGCCCACTGTACACCCTTTCACTCAAAAGACCTTTCGTGAGCATTTCCTGCCCAAAACGCACATTGTGCAATGCATCTGCTTCCCCCCCAAATGCACCGTTTGGGGGGTGGGGGCTGCATCCAACATCATTTGTCTGCTTACCCCCTTCTCTAGCACAGATGGGCGCATTTGAACATTGCACCAAATCCAAAGGCAAGTTGCACCGGTAGAACCTCAGCAAATGACAATCTCAACAAAGCACAACAAAGTCACCCGCAACCTGCAATGTTCATTCCCTCACGCCGCGACACCCCGCTAGGCAATGGTAACTTAGAGCTTCATTAGACACAACCCTTTTATTCTGCATTTCACCCGTAAAATGGGAGCTTTTGTTTGTATTATTTAGGAGCTAAAATCTCCATCCGAGAACGGCAGGGTCCTCTAGCTCAGCAGGAATCACAGCGGAAGAATCCCTGACAGACAGCCATCCAACCTCTGTTTAAAAACCTCCAAGTCCACCACCTTCTGAGGTTGTCCTGAGGTCTAAACCACTCAGCCTCTTGGGCTTGCTGATCAGAAGGTCAGCTGTTCGAATCCACGCAACGGGGTGAGCTCCCGTTGCTCTGTCCCAGCTCCTGCCAACCTAGCAGTTCGAAAGCACAAAGTGCAAGTAGATAAATAGGTACCCCTGCAGCGGGAAAGTAAATGGCGTTTCCGGGCGCTCTGGCACTCGTCACGGTGTTCCATTGCGCCAGAAGTGGTCTAGACCTGCTGGCCACATGACCTGGAAAGCTGTCTGTGGACAAACGCCGGCTCTCTTGGCCTGAGAACGAGATGAGCGCTGCAACCCCATAGTCGCCTTTGACTGGACTTAAGCATTTGGGATTATTTTTTATGACTGATACCTGCATTCTGACATTTGCAATCCAACTGATATTATTTATTTATTATTATTTATTATTTATACCCCGCCCATCTGGCTGGGTTTCCCCAGCCACTCTGTGTGGCTTCCAACAGAACATTAAAATACAGTAATATATTAAACATTAAAAGCCTCCCTAAACAGGGCTGCCTTCAGATGTCTTCTAAAGGTCTGGTAGTTGTTGCTATCTTTGACATCTGAAGGGAGGGCGTTCCACAGGGCGGGCGCCACTACCGAGAAGGCCCTCTGCCTGGTTCCCTGTAACTTGGCTTCTCGTAGTGAGGGAACCGCCAGAAGGCCCTCAGCGCTGGACCTCAGTGTCCGGGCTGAACGATGGGGGTGGAGACGCTCCTTCAGGTATACAGGACCGAAGCCATTTAGGGCTTTAAATATCTGTACTCTGACCCACACGTATGTCCAGGACCAGCCAATTTGGTTGAGGGACCATTGCAAATTTCTCCCCCGTCCTGCCCACCCATTTACGAAGCTGTTGGGAGCCCTGTTGCACCCAGCTCAGGACCTCCTGCAAGCAACAGCATCCCAGGGTGCTGCCAGCTCTACAGCCGGAGTTTCCACGGAACAGGGGACTCTGGGGATTGAATCTGGAGACGTCTTGTACCCCACCACTAGACCAAGACCCAACTGGCCTCTTACCTGTGGGGAAGAGAGGCTCGATGGTGGGGAGAGGCTTGTCCGGGGAGACTGTTCCGCTGCCGTTCTCGCCACTTCCATACCCATCTGCAAGAGGAAAGCAAGAATCACGATGTGAGAGTCACCTGAGCCAGCATAGAGTCATAGCATTGTATAATTGGGACCCCTGAGGTTCATCTAGTCTAACCCCTTGCAATGCAGGAATCGTAGCAGAGTTGTTGTTGTTGTTGTTAGAGTTTATATACCGCCCTATACCCAGAGGTCTCAGGGCAGTTCACAGAAAAGATCACAACATATATAATCAGAATAAAATCAACAACCCATTAACACACACCATAGAAAAGAGCCACATTTTAAAATGGTATAGGTTGTTAATCAGGCCTGGTTAAAAAGGAACGTTTTTGCCTGGCACCTAAAGGTGTAAAATGAAGGTGCCAGGCGAACTTCCCTGGGGAGAGCATTCCACAGACGGGGAGCCACTGCAGAGAAGGCTCCGTTCTCATGTTGCTACCCTCTGGACCTCTCGAGGAGGAGACACATGAAGGAGGGCCTCAGAAGGTGATCTCAGGGTCCGGGTAGGTTCATATGGGAAGAGGCGGTCCCTGAGGTATTGCAGTCCTGAGCCGTTTAAGGCTTTATAGGTCAAATCCAGCACTTTGAATTGGGCCTGGAAGCTAATTGGTAGCCAGTGCAGTCGGACCAGGATCGGTGTAATGTGCTCAAACCGCCCTGCCCCGGTGAGCAACTAGGCCGCTGAATTCTGCACTAGCTGAAGTCTCCGAACCGTCTTCAGAGATGGAGAGTCCACCCCCTTCCGAGGGAATATTCTGAGTTCTGCTTAGAACCCTTGGCCTGTGCTATTAAACAACATAGCGAAACCTACAGAGCAATTCACAACTCAGTTGACTATCAATGGGTTTCATTTGCAGATGATACACTTTGGTTTATCACAAAACCTCACACTTGGTATCCAAAGGCTGTTGCAAACAATAAATACTTTTGGTCAAATTTCTGGCTGCTCTATTAACTGGGTTAAATCAGACCTGGTGCCAATGGGCGAAAAGACACATTCATTTAAGAAATATCAGTTCTGCATTAGTTTGTTGGGAGCTGCCCAGAGTGGCTGGGGAAACCCAGCCAGATGGGTGGGGTATGTATGTATGTATGTATGTATAAATAAATAAATATTATTATTATTATTATTATTATTATTATTATTTGTTCAGTACTTAGGTATTTTAATTCCAAGAGATATAATCCACTTAGTACCAGGTAATAGAAACAAAAGAATCAAAGAGGTTTCCTTAGACATTGACAGGTGGGAGTCATTAAGCCGTACCCTTTGGGGAAGGGTAAATGAATATTACTCCCATATTATATTCCAAGAGGAATCACAGTCCATATTCCCAGAAAATAAGCTCATTATTAAAGAATGCCTATGGGGTTCTTCAACCCCATAGATTATCATTATTAAAAACGCAATTAAACAAGGAGAAAAGCATTAGGATGTATAAATACTAATGGGGGGGGGTTAAAATTGTCAGATGATAATATTATCCTAAACCACACGCTATCTATGTGCGGTTTGACAGTGGGTCAACAGAGATGGACTCTTCGTACCCTTACTTTTGCCAAAAGACTGATACTGATCCATTGGAAAGATAATACTATGCCCCCCTTTGATCAATAGACAGAAGATATGATAGAAGATATTTCTTGCAACATACAGATTGCTTTTAGACGTATGTTGTGAATGGATAAACATAATGATATTTGGAAATGCACTTTTTCTGTTTTTTCTCTCCTTCAATTTATTTCTCCACTGAAAATGAAATATAAATACACTGAGAGTCTCCTCCTCCACAAATCTGTCCAATCCTCTTTTAAAGCTGTTCAAGGTGGCGGCTGTCATTGCCTCCTGTGGGAGGGAGTTCCACGGGTTAACTCTGCAGCCTGTGAATGACTTTATTTTGTCTGCCCAGAATCTTCAGACATGCACCTTTGCAAAAAACGAGATTCGGACATTGTGGCAAGCTCCGCCGTCCGTCCTTTGCATAGCCAAATGTGGTGCTTTGGAAGAGGCGGAAAGGTCCCCCAGCCCAACCCTCACCTCCGGACGCCTCGTCCGCCAGCAGATCCTCGTCGTCAGAAAGCTCCGCGTATTTCCTCCAGCGCTGGCGCATGGCCTCCGATTCTGTGTCTTCAGGGAAGGAGGACTCATCCGACCGCTTGGAGGCGTGAGACACCTGAGAGCAGGGAAAGCAGAGCGGTTAGCTGGAAGAAGGATGCTGCTTTCGTCTCGAGCGTGGAGCACCCACCTTCTCTCTCCCCTACCAGGATCCGTCCCAGGAAGGACTGCCACCACTTGCCGTTCTAGCCTGGTTCAGATCCTCTGCAACTTAGCCTCCTCTGCCACCCCAACAGGGCTGGATTTAGGTTTGATGAGGCCCTAAGCTACTGAAGGTAAAGGTAAAGGGACCCCTGACCATTAGGTCCAGTCGTGGACGACTCTGGGGTTGCGGCACTCATCTCGCTTTATTGGCTGAGGGAGCCGGCGTACAGCTTCCAGGTCATGTGGCCAGCATAACTAAGCCGCTTCTGGCAAACCAGAGCAGCACACGGAAATGCCGTTTACCTTCCCGCCGGAGCGGTTCCTAGTTATCTACTTGCACTTTGATGTGCTTTCGAACTGCTAGGTTGGCAGGAGCAGGGACCGAGCAACAGGAGCTCACCCCGTCGCGGGGATTCGAACCGCCGACCTTCTGATCGGCAAGCCCTAGGCTCTGTGGTTTAACCCACAGCGCCACCCGCATCCCATTACTGAAGGTAATGGGGCCCTTTATATGTCCAGCTGTCCTTTGTCAACAACAAATTGTCACTGTTTTTTTGTGTTGAATATATGCTATACGGTAATTTATGGAACTAATAGGTATCTAAAGCCATTTGCACATAAAAAATATGTATTTTATCAAAGTAATTGTTGAACTGAAACACAATTAAGAAGTATATCAATAGTGAAATACAATTAAGAAGAAGTATATCAATAGTGAAATAATTATTAAGCTCTAACTTAAAATGATTTTTTATTCATAACAAACTTAATAATGCAAACAATTTGCCAATAACAAAAGTTCCTTTAGAAATGCAATTTACAAAGACTCATAATCTAGTCTCTAGAAACTTGCTATAACATGAAATAATAAAAGGTGTCAATATATGATGCAAACTACCGGTACTAATAAATAGCAGAATGTAAGCATCCTATATATAGAAATGAGGAAACTAGTGATATTTTAGGGAACAGGCTAGCAGGCGGGGCCCATTACTTACACCATAGGAGCCCACACAACACCAAACACTGTTGCTGTTGTGTAGATTTTATTTTATTTGTTTTTTATCTTTTATTTTGGAAATGTACATCCAGGTTTTTTTCCCTTTAATTTTTTTGGGGCCCCCCCCAAGAGTGTGGGGCCCTAAGCTACAGCTTCTTTAGCTTATACGTAAATCCGGCACTGCACCCTGACCTCCTCCGTCCTTCTCGCTTGAGTCTCTTCCGACGCCAGCATGGCTGAAAGGCTGGAGCAGCGGCTCAAAGTCGCTCATGGGAGCCGGCCCCCTACCCCTGGCCCCTGCCCGTCTATGGGAGTCGAGGGGAAGTGAGGGGCCAGGGTGCTGAGGGAGGCGGGGGCCCGAATGCGGGGACCCTCCTCCACAAGGGGGCAGAATTTGGTGGCACAAGAGTGTGTGTGCCCCACAAACCCCACCCCAGACCTGTCCTTTGTTTTGCCCAACCTGTCCTGCATTTTCCTCCGACCAAAGGTGGCAACCAGGCCCAGATGGAACATTCCCAATTGTTGGAAGAGCCCTGAGGGTGGATTGATCCTGCAAGCAGGATTCGAACACAAGAGCAAAGTCTCCCCTCCTGCGCTTTCCAGGGACTGGAACTTGGGAGGTAGACTGCGCCTGGATATGATGATCTTTAGATCTTTAGATGCCTCAATGGGAAGAGGAGAGACATCTAAGAACCTCAGAAGAGCCTGCTGGATGCAGCCAGTGGTCCATCTAGCCCAACGTCCTGTTCTCAAAGATGCCCCAATGGAGAGCCTCAAGCAAGTACTGAGCATATCTCCGAACTTGTGAATCTCACCAACTGGCGTTGCAATATTTTACTGAAAGTTTTCAACATGCGAGACAATAAAAGCCAATCTAATCTCGAGAGAGTGAGAGAAAGATACAGAAAAGCCAAAATAAGAGGAAAAACCAAAAACCAAAAGGCAAGAGAGAGAAGACAAAAATAGATACAAAAACCCTCTTAGCACAATTGTGCCGTAGCCTTTATCCATATACAGTGGTACCTCGGTTTTCGAACATAATCCGTTCTAGAAGACCGTCCGAGTTCCAAAAACCGAGGCACAAAGGGCGGTCTGCAAATTTAACAGAGGAAATTGAGAAAAAAAATAACATATACATGCAGCGGAAGCAGTTCGACTTCTGAGGCGCGTTCCAAAACGGAAGCATTTACTTCCGGGTTTATAGCGTTCGAGTTCTGAAACGTTCATCAACGGAGACGTTCGAAAACAGAGGTATCACTGTACAGAAAAGCAGACTTTCCCAGGTCTCACCTGGGAATTCCTGTTTCTTTTCCCAGGCTCCCACACAGAACTCCTCATCACCCCTCTGCCACCTCTCTGTGTATGTCCTCATCAGTCCAGGATAGAGGACTTCGAAAAAAGTTAAAAACCAAAAGAGCTAAGGGCAAAAAAGGAAAACCCAAAACAAAAAAAGGTGGGCTTCCCCTCCAATATCTGCCAATTGTATATATACAGTAATAATAAAGGTAAAGGTAAAGGGACCCCTGACCATTAGGTCCAGTCGCGGACGACTCTGGGGTTGCGGTGCTCATCTCGCTTTACTGGCCGAGGGAGCCGGCGTACAGCTTCTGGGTCATGTGGCCAGCATGACAAAGCCGCTTCTGGCGAACCAGAGCAGCGCATGGAAACGCCGTTTAACTTCCCGCCAGAGCGGTTCCTATCTATCTACTTGCACTTTGACGTGCTTTCGAACTGCTAGGTGGGCAGGAGCTGGGACCGAGCAATGGGAGCTCACCCCGTCGCAAGGATTCGAACCGCCGACCTTCTGATCGGCAAGCCCTAGGTTCTGTGGTTTAACCCACAGCGCCACCTGGGTCCCACAGTAATAATACTTCAAATTAATCAGAACAGACACGACGGGATAACATTTAGGTATATGAAATTACATAGCTTCTTATCATGCATCACAGCAACTGGTGTTTAGAGGTATACTGCTTTTGATAGTGGAGGTTCGACATAATAAGAGCTTGCTGGATCAGGCCAAGGGGCACCGTCTAGTCCAGACTCCTCGTCTCACAGCAGCCAACCAGGAACCTCAAAAGGAACCCTCTGAGAAGAGCAGCAACTTGGGAATCCCCAAAACTGACATTAAAGGGTATACTGGCATGGATAGTGGAGGTACAACATGAGAAGAGCCCCATGGACAAATCAAGCCAAAGGCCCATTCTGATCCAGGCTGCGGGGAATGAAACTACAGCAGAGACCTGCCCCCCGCCCCCTGGTGCCCGCCTGGGGAGAAAAGGGTCTCCGGGCCGCGGCACCAAGGGGACTGAGACAGAACGGGTGACGCCAGGGTGCCAAGATCCTCCTTGAAGTCAAGGAGCCGAGCTGAGGGTCCTCAAGTCGCCTGGAAGAACAAACTGGGGAATTTGGGAGAGGCTTTGATAAGAAGCAGAAAATCAAGGAGCTTTTACAAGCAGGAAAGTGGAATGCAGTGCGTGTTTGTGCGCTACATCCCATGCACAGCGAGCTCACGTTGAACGACAGCAGAGTGGAGTAGCGGTTAGAGCAGGGGTCAGCAACCTTTTTCAGCCGTGGGCCGGTCCACCATCCCTCAAACCATGTGGTGGGCCAGACTATATTTGGGGGGGGGGAATGAATTCCTATGCCCCACAAGTAACCCAGAGACGCATCTAAATATATAAAATCGTTTCAAGTTGGATGTTTGTTAACAATCGCCTTTCTCCGTAACACCTTTATCGATTCCGTTCAAATTTGGACACAACGTTCCATGCCCATATGGAAGTGATCATATGTACTTACATTGCACAAATACCACACCTTTCCCAGGTAAAAATGTGATTTTGTGCAAAAAAAAATATAGCGCCCTCCAGTGGACGTTAAACAGCACAGCACAACACACCTGTTTCTGACCCCTCCTCCTCCTTTCCCGACATCACTACTACCATCCAATCGACAGACAGACCGCCCACAAACACTACTGCTGGCTCCGCCGGCGGGTATAGAGCCACGCCGGGAGGAATAGTAGTAATAAACAGTTGTAGAAACGAAGACAAAAACGGGAGGAGAAAACGGAGAACACATAGACTGAACTTCAACGAGAAAAGGTGTAAGTAAACATACGCTTTCTCTTTCATACTGTATCTTACTTTTGCATTTCACCAAATCAGCCACAGCAAGGTGTGGCCGGGTCAGCTAGTCCTATATAATAATTCCCTAATGTCCCCACGTCCGCGGGTGTGTGTCAGTGGAAATTTTCCACTGCGCATGTCGGAGACGGATGCAGGGATTGGCCGACGCAGAGACTTCGGGCCTCGGATTGGCCGGAGCGGACAAGGGCGGGGCTGTGCCTTTCCGGGGTTGGCGGCTCCTCCAGCGCTGTTGCCAGTCGCTCGCTGGAGCGCAAGAGGAGCGCCCAAATGCTGGCCCTCCCTCCCTCCCCCCCCAACAAAGCCTCCTGAAAATAAAACTTCGCCCCGAGGAAAGGGCTCCCCCGGGGCTGAGGCGCTCCCTCGGTGCCTTTCCCGTTCAGGCCGCCTCCTCCTTCGCCCAGCCTGAGGCCTTGCCAGCCCCAACCATTTCTCCGGCAGCCGGAGCAGGACGACGACACGCCGGCCGGACCTCCCCGCCTCCGCTGCTCTCCTCCGCCCGCTTCCCCGCGCCGCGGCCCCCAGACCTCCTGCTGCCGTCCACCTGCAGCCTCCCGTCGACCCCTTGCTGGAGCGCAGCTTTCCGCTGCGCCCATAAGCGCAGCGGCGGCGGCTCCGGCTAGCTTGCCGTCTTTGGAGCGCAGCTTTCCACTGCGCCCATAAGTGAAGCGCCGCCGGCTGCTGCTGCCTTGCCGCTGTGGCTCCTGCAGCCTTCCCGCCTTTGGAGCGCAGCTTTCTGCTGCTCCCATCAGCGCAGCGGCGGCGGCTCCTGCTGCCTTGCCGCCTTGGGCCACAGGCGCGAAGCGCCTTGGCCCCAAGACCTCCTGCTGCCGTCCACCTGCAGCGGGCGGTTGGCCGGCGCTGTGTGTGTGGGAGGGGGAGGGAGAGGGAGGGAGACAGAGCCAAACTGTTTGTGGAGGTCTGGGAAGTGGGGGAGAAGGTGTGTGTGTGTGTGAGAGAGAGAGAGAGAGCTTTCTAGCGCCTGTTTTTGTTAACAGGCTTAATTTACTAGTTTTAAATAAAAGGGCACATTCTACTCATGTAAAAACACACTGATTCCTGGAGTGTCCGTGGGCCGGACTGAGGTGATTGGGCTGCATCTGGCCCACGGGCCTTAGGTTGCCTACCCCTGGGTTAGAGTTTCAGACCAGGACCTGGGAGAGTCCCGGGTTTGAATCGCACCACCCACATGGGTCATGACACTTGCTGGGCGTGGCCTTGGGCAAGTCGCTGCCTCTCAGCCTAACCTACCTCACAGGGCTGTTGTGGGGATAGAGCGAGGAGCGGGAAGAAGCACGTACGCCATCTTGAGCTCCTCGGAGGAACGAAGGTGAAACGTGAATGCAAAAAAATTAAAATATATAAATACAGTGGTACCTCAGTTTTGGAACGTAATCTGTTCCGGAAGACTGTTCCGAGCTCCAAAACGTTTGAAAACTGAAAACTCAATAGCTGACAGCTAGGCCTCCGGATCTTGCACTCAGCGGAAGCTGTGTGGTATGTTCGACTTCCGAGGCGTGTTCGTAAACTGAAGCATTTCCTTTCGGGTTTACAGCGTTCGAAAACCGAAACATTCGACTTCTGAGACGTTCGAAAACCGAGGTACGACTGGGCGGAGCATGAAGTTTGCTGTTGCCCCAGAGCACCGCAGAACAACTCTGTGTTTCTCCAAATCGTCCCCCTTGTGGATTCATTGATTAAAAAGATCGATCGCCCTCACTCTTTGCCAGTACAAGATCCCAGTGGGCCGGTTATGGGACACAAGAATAAAAACAGCCGGCTGAACCGTTAATATAAACACTAAGTGCCCGCTGGAACGTGGCAAGAAAAGGCAGCCTGGACTCCGGAAGGGGGAGCAGCTTAAAATGCAACAATCGAGCTGGCAAAAAGCCCTTCAAATTAGTATTATGAATAAATTTATGTAACGCCCTTCATCTCATGACCACAGGGTGGTTTGCAACTTGCCAGGACAGATAAAGGAAGCCTTAACCCGTTGCTGGAATCAGAGCGGCAAGAGGCAGCGGCTGTACCTGTAAACATAGCAGCGGCCATGGATAAAGCATTGCTATTCATTGTTATTAATCCCGCCTGTGGGTTTTCTACAGGTTGGCCACTGTGAGAACAGGATGCAGGGACTGGATGGGCCCCCTTTGGCCTCATCCAGCAGCCTGTTCTTAGGTTCTTACCACCATTTCCCAGCAAAAGTCTCCAGCGCGGATTAAAACCGGATTTTTTGGGGGGGGGGGGAGGACCAGGTTTTTTCCAATGCCGTTTTTTTCTGGAAAAATTGGAAAACAACAGTTTAATATACTTTGAATATTCCACACACTCCCCCCCCTCAATTTTTCTGGAAAAAAACGCCGTTGGGGAAAAAACGGGGGGAAATATGTGCGCCCCCCCCCATTTTCCTGGTTTTTTTTCCAGGCCTTCCCATCTCTAGCACGGATGCTACTGGCCCAGAGATGGAAAGAAGACAAAGTCCCGACCAGAGACGAATGGCTGATGAAGAGGATGGACTACGCCGAAATGGCGAAACTGACCGGGAAAATCAGAAACCAGGAAGAGAAGAATTTTAAGGAGGAGTGGGGGAAATTTATAATGTATTTCAGAGAACACTGTAAACGACTAAAAACTTTGGCAGGATTTGAGTAACGCTTGTAATGTACAAAAATTGTGGTAAAAATGGGTTAGTTAAGAAAAATAGAGAAAATAAGAGAAGCAGGTGAAAAAAGATCGATAGAGGTAACCATGGAAGGTCAGAGGGGAGTCGAAAGATTCAGGGAATCCTAAATGATGGTGTTGGTGTTTAATGTTTGAATGTCAATTCGTAACGTAAAACCTAATAAAAAAGATTTGACTAAAAAGTCTCCAAGGAGAAACTAGAATTTGCCCCCAAGTTTGACGCAACCTGTTGAGGGCTCAGCAGAGACCAGGGCTTCCTCTCCCACAACTACGAGTGTAAGATTTTGCTAGGGAAACGACAGCATTCCGTTTCCTGCTGTTCGTGCAGCCTCTGGGCTTATTCTGTACACATCGGATCTTCGCACGGGAATGTGAGAGGCTGCGTTGCTCTCCTTTTCCTGGACTTGTGACTCCACTGTTTACAATTTCTCCCTCTCCCTAAATATATTTATATATCGGCCAACTGAGGATACCCTTCCATGCATCTCTCGAAGTGGCTCTCGTTGCACAAAAGCCTTTCCCGTAACAAATCTGCTCTGTGTCGAAGGTCGCTGCGAGGCGCCCGGTTCAGGTTTTTGCTGCGACAGGCTCAGCATGGCTGCCTCTCTTGGCAATTTTCTGAGTCACCCGGGAGGCCAGGAAGCAGATTGGTCCAAGGAGGGCTGTTCAGGTTGAGCAAACACAGATAAGAGGGGAAGCCTCTCCGGAGCAAAAGCACGTCTGTTTATTAGATTACAAATGGCACATTCCTGAAAGCTGGTTTTCCCATCACCTTTCTGCTGAAGTGGACAGAAGAGATGGAAATATTACCAGCCAAACTGTGCAAGTGGGGATTCCCTCTGACTCTGTTTTCATTAACGACTCAAGTTTCTAGTCCTTATGACCGGGATAAACCTTGAAGGCATCACAGCGTTGCCTGATCAAATATCAGGAGCCAACAAAGGGCTGGATGGAGCCCAGAGCAGCCAGGTCATAGAACCACAAGATCATAGAATTGGAAGGGACCGCTGAGGGTCATTTAGTCCAACCCCCTGCAACGCAGGAGCCACAGCTAAAGAATTCCAGCCAATCTTTTTTTAAAACCTACAATAAACCTTCTGCCTTCTGAAGGAGTCCAGCTCTTTCTGGCAGAAGTTCTGCGTAGCTCTGCCGCGCCTGCCTCATGAGGACTAGAAGCACAGCAAAAGCATGCAGAATAGGGAGCTGCAAATTTGCACCAGTCAAGAAAGCCGCCGCTGCTGCATTTCACTCGAGGACCGGAGGTGTTTCGTTTCGCGCAGAAAACAAAAGATACCTTCGGGGAATAAAGGCGTGACGGTTGAGAACACGTCTGGCACAAAACGGGAGTTGTTATAGTTCCACCCCCCCCCGGGGGGGGGAAAGCACTGCGGGGGCCACATCCATCGCTCGCTCTCATCCCAGTGCCGACCCTGCTGGGTCTCAGAAACCCAGCGAGTCAGCCTTATGGCGGGTCATGCGTCCCTGTAATGTGCGCGCGCGCGCGCATGTTGGGTCTGTTATGCAAGGCTGTGCATCTGCAGAGCAGCTCAGGGAGGTGGCGAGAGTTCACGTCCACCGCAGGCCAAAAGCGGCGTCGCAGCAGCCACACGGCTGGAGGGGCCAACTGGCCCCTGTCCACTGCGCACACAGGAGAGCCCCCTCCACCTCCGGCCAGCCCCCCCCCTTGCTCCTGCCTTGCAGCTGCAAGAACCTTCTGGCAAGAACCTCCCCGACATTGCTGAGCAGCGGAGTCATCTCTGAGGAAGGGGGAGACAACTACGGAGAGGGGCGGTGAGCTCATCTCCCCATCACTTGCCTCCCACGGCAGTCCCAGGCCTTGCTAACCTCCAGACCAGGAAGGAAGGAAGGGGCTTGCTCTTCCCACCCCCACCCCCCTCCTCTGGGGCCAGAGGCTGAAAGCTGACCACCGCTGCTACCTCTGACCCCTGCAGGGACAAGGAGCATCTCACTCAATGTGCCAGGCTAGGGACCGAGGCTCAGGGATGTCCGCTTTTATTTTTTATTGATTTTACAAATATAAAGTCGTAACAATCCAAATACATATTCGTAAATGGAGATTTCTCTGCATCTCAAGACTTCCCCCCACCCCGTCCATGGGTCTTGATCTCAACATTAAAACCTGGATATTATTACCTAATCCATATTTTATATCAATCCAAATTATCCGTAACATTTGAGATTAAAATCCTGCTAATGTTTCCACCTGCTTACAGTGGTCTCCAAAATAAACCCTAATGTTTCCCCCATTCTTTTTTAAAGTTTTTGTCCTCTTGGTTCCTGAGCTTGCCTGTCAGATTTGCGATTTGGGCATATTCCATCAGTTTAACTCTCTGGTAGGGACTTTGTTTTCTTTCCATCCCTGGGCTAATAGCATCCGAGCAGCTGTTGTCCCATACTGATTTCCTCCGCTTTTAAAGCCATCCCAAGTTGGTGGCGATCGCTGCCTCCAAAACCACAGAGGTAGAGCATCGCTAGTTGCCCTCGACAGCCCTCTTTGTGAATTTGTCCAATCCGCTTTTAAAGTCATCTGAGTTGGCAGCCTCCTGTGGAGGAGAGTTCCACAGTTTAACACTGCGCTGTGTGATGGAGGGCTTCCTTTTAACTTCACTGAATCTACCTGAGTTCTAGCATTATAAAAGAGGGAGGGAAAAGCTCTTCCCTCACCACTCTCTCCATGCCTTCATAAAGGGTAAAGGGACCCCTGACCATTAGGTCCAGTCGCAGACGACTCTGGGGTTGCGGTGCTCATCTCGCATTTTGGCCGAGGGAGCCGGCGTACAGCTTCCAGGTCATGTGGCCAGCGTGACTAAGCTGCTTCTGGCGAACCAGAGCAGCGCACGGAAACGCCGTTTACCTTCCCGCTGGAGCGGTACCTATTTATCTACTTGCACTTTTACGTGGTTTTGAACTGCTAGGTTGGCAGGAGCTGGGACCGAGCAACGGGAGCTCACCCCGTCGCGGGGATTCGAACCACCGACCTTCTGATCGGCAAGCCCTAGGCTCTGTGCTTTAACCCACAGCGCCACCCATGTGCCTTCATACCTGCCAACATTTCTCTGGAGAAAATAAAGACACCCTATTCCAGAATAATAATATTTTTATTTCTACCTCACCCATCTGACTGGGTTGCCGCAGCCACTCTGGGCAGCTTCCAACATATATAAAAGCATAATAAAACATTAAATGTTTTTTTAAAAAAATTCCCTATACAGGGCTGCCTTCAGATGTCTTCTAAAGGTTGCATAGTTACTTATCTCCTTGGCTTGGGGTGTGTGTGTCACATAACTCCAACATTTCTCCAATGAATATAGGGACATCCTAAGGAAAAGTGGGACGCGGGTGGCGCTGTAGGTTAAACCAAAGAGCCTAGGGCTTGCCAATTAGAAGGTCAGCGGTTCAAATCCCTGTGATGGAGTGAGCTCCCGTTGTTTGGTCCCTGCTTCTGCCAACCTAGCAGTTTGAAAGCATGTCAAAGTGCAAGTAGATAAATAGGTACCGCTGCAGCGGGAAGGTAAACGGCGTTTCCGTGCCCTGCTCTGGTTCGCCAGAAGCGGCTTAGTCATGCTGGCCACATGACCCGGAAGCTGTACGCTGGCTCCCTTGGCCAATAATGCGAGATAAGCGCCGCAACCCCAGAGTCGTCCATGACTGGACCTAATGGTCAGGGGTCCCTTTACCTTTAAGGAAAAGTGGGACATTCTGGCGTCAAATCAGAAACCTGTAAATCTGGGGCTGTCCTGGGAAAATCGTGACACTTGGGAGGGTCTGATGCCCTGCGTCGTTTTACAAATGTCTATCATGTCGTCTCTGACTCATCTTTTCTCTAAACTGATATGCCGGAGGATCCTTACAGGACCAATGACTAATATATTGAAAATAAATAAAGGATGAGCTCTATGGAAGGTCCCCTGAAGGTTCCTTATGTATTGAGCTACTAATATATTGAAATATGAACAATAATAATCTTGACTCAGCGCTTCCACCACAGGGGATATCTGCACATCTCACTCTGTTTCCCAAGACCCTCTGCAGTGATCTTGGGGTTGGGGGGTGTCGCCGCTGCTCCCCCCGCCTCTCCTTCGCCCTTCCGCCAGCCCCCTGCAAACAGTGCCCTCCCTGCTCAGGTGGGAAAAAGCCTGCTTGGGCCCCGTCCTTGGCAGCGGAGGCGTCCGAGGGCAGCAGACCGCGCCAGGAATTCAACGCGGCAGCAATTTCGCCCCCTGTACAAACACGGCAGGGCGCATTATTGAAGGCTGGGCGGTCCCGGGACAATGGCTACAGCCGGAGACATAAAAGGGGGTTTAGCCGGGCCGGGCCGCCTGAAAGGGCGTGAAAAGGCAAGAGGGGAAACAGGAGCTGGCAGGCCGTGCCGGCGGCAAATGCCAGCAGGGCACCATGCCAGGGGCGGGAGATGAGCCAGGCAGTGCGGGCTCTCTGCAAGGAGGCCTGCTTCTCCCGTGGGGTTCGTGTGGCCTGTGCCAGGCTAAGGCTGGCCAGAAAGCGGCCTCGGCGCCGATCAGAGGGCTCTTGGCACAAAGGGTGCCACCCATCCGTCCTGGTGGTACAGGCAAGGCATGCCAACCAGGGAGCAAAAAAAGGAAAGTTTGGCTTAAGAACTCTCCTTAAGTAGCCCTCTGTTAGGGATCCTTGAGCTATGGGAGTCTTTAGCACGGAGTGGGGTTGGACTAGATGACACTTGGGGTCCCCTCCAACTCAACCATCCCGTGATTCTGTGAAAAGCACTGGGCAAAGCAGTGGGAGAGGAATTAAGAAGAAGCTGATCAAAGCCTCTCTTGAGCCACAAGAGGTTCACTCCAAGAGGGCGCAAAGGACGGGGTCGAAGGAATCCTCACAGCGTTCAGCCCAGAACCCAGGAACGCATTCTGAGCACCAGAATCTGCAATGGCATCTTCAAGTCGCTGGTAGGGCTGGGCAATATCTGGTTTTTAACATTGCAATATATCACCAAGTCCAGGGCCGGATTTAGGTTTGATGAGGCCCTAAGCTACAGAAGGTAATGGGACCCTTTATATGTCCAGCTGTCCTTTGTCAACAACAAATTGTCGCCGTTTTTTTGTGTTGAATATATGCTATATGGTAATTTATGGACCTAATAGGGGGACGTGGGTGGCACTGTGGGTTAAACCACAGAACCTAGGGCTTGCTGATCAGAAGGTCGGCGGTTCGAATCCCTGCAACGGGGTGAGCTCCCATTGCTCGGTCCCAGCTCCTACCAACCTAGCAATTCGAAAGCACGTCAAGTGCAAGTAGATAAATAGGTACCGCTCCAGCGGGAAGGTAAACGGCATTTCCGTGCGCTGCTCTGGTTTGCCAGAAGCGGCTTAGTCATGCTGGTCACATGACCCGCAAGCTGTACGCCGGCTCCCTCGGCCAGTAAAGCGAGATGAGCGGCGCAACCCCAGAGTCATCCGCGACTGGACCTAACGGTCAGGGGTCCCTTTACCTTTAATAGGTATCTAAAGCCATTTGCACGTAACAAATAGGAGCCTGCACAACACAAAACACTGTTGCTGTATGTAGGTTTTATTTTATTTGCATATTATCTTATATTTCGGAAATGTACATCCGGTTTTTTTCCCTTTACATTTTTTTGGGGCCCCCAAGAGAGTTGAGTCCTAAGCTATAGCTTGCTTAGCTTATACGTAAATCCGGCACTGTCCATGTCAGAAGTTTGTAACATTGTGCACAGTGTTGGAAGAGTGGACAGAGAGAAGTTTCTCTCCCTCTCCCAAGATTGCAGACTGAACATTGGAAGATTCAGGAGGCTGAACGCTGGAAGATAAAACTGGCAATTCCCAAGAAAACCAAAGCTTTCCTTCTAGGGATATTGGGGGCAAGTGTCCCAAAGAATACGATTTTAAAAATTGTGTATGCAGTAACAGTTGCCAGAAACCTACCTGCGCAGAACTAGAAGGAATAAACCCAACCTCTGCTTTAAAACCTCCAAGGAAGGTGAGGCCACCACCTTCTGAGGTCAAAGAATCATATAATGGCCAAGTTGGATGGGACCCCAAGGGTCATCTAGTCCAACCTGCTACAATGCAGGAACTGCAGCTCAAGAATCTGTGACAGATGGCCATTCAACCATCTCAAATAAAACCTAAAAATGACCACAGAATATAATCTTTCGTCTTAAGACACCGGTAAGAATACATACTATGGGAAGCGCATTTTGCAAAACACTCTTTTCCTGGTTTTTTGAGCAACATATATTCAAGTCCGGAGAGCTTCCGTGCAAGCTCATTTTCGATATGAGATGCAGAAAGAATTTCGGCGCTCTTGAGCAGAACGGCCAACTTACTGCTGCCTTGGCAGCACCTGTGCCACATTGGGATTGTGGAAACATACACAACTAGAAATTAATCCGTTCAAGCCATGCGACTCAAATCGGGTCGTTTATTGCATCGGTTTTTTTTAAGCAACGGGGATTCGGGGCCCTGAAACTATGAGTTTCATTCATTTCATTGTGGATCCGCCCCAGGCATGAATTGGGCATGGAGCCTGATTCCTCTCTCTGCCACGCCCCTCCTGTTTCAGCACCTCCAAAAATCCCATTTTTGTTTCTTAAGCTGTTTCTTTGCGGGGTTGGGGTGTGAGGGAAGATGCTCCAGCTGTGTCTAGGGCAGCTCCCGGCCCTGGTTAGCACGTGGCAAAGCTTCCAGCGGGCACACAAAGTAAATAACCTGAAAGGCAGCACTATTTGTGTGTCAACTCTGCCGAGGGCGAGCTTGTGGTCGCGAGCCACAAGGGAGGCAGGTAAGTTGCTGACTAACGGTTGGAAATTCCTGCCCTGCGGTGCGGAGGGACTGATGCCAACTGGGAACCAGAAAGAAAAGACTTATTTGGCATTGGCTACAAAGGAAGGAATGGGGAGGAGGGGAGAGGCGGCGTCTGGCACTGGCAGAGAGAAAGAGATAGAGTGTGGTTTGCCGGGGACAGGTTATGGGGAAATCCTGCCCCTCTGATGGGCAGATTCTCACGTACTCGACAGCGTGGGTGCCAAGCCAGGAGCATGCACTCACAATCCTTCTCTCTCTCTCTCTCTCTCTCTCTCTCTCTCTCTCTCTCTCTCTCTCTCACTCCCTGCAAAAGTGTCCCTGCTCAATTCCTCACTGCAGCCTGGAAACACTGACTTCACTGCCGATTCCTGGTCTCTTCGTGCATCTTCGAAGGAAATCGCCTCAGAGAAGCGGCCTGGAGCAAAAACCGGGGATCTGCGTTCCAATTCAGAAGCGGCTGCATCAACGGAAGCCACAGGTCACCCTGCAACTCACTTGGAAAGAGCTGGGAACCTCGAATCAGAATTTACACCATGGGGAGGGTGGGGGAAAACATAAGAGCATCAAAACAGCTCTGCTAATTCAGGACGGTAGCCCATCTCATCTGTTACCACACTAGCCAAATACCTTCTAAGAACCGAGGAACACAGATAGACTGCCTCTGGAACTGGAGGTTCCATAAGAACGTAAGTAGTCTGGCTGCTGGGCAGTGGCCCATCTAGTCCAGCATCCTGTTCTCACACTGACCAACCAGATGCCTGTGTGAAACTAGAAAGCACGACCTGAGCACCATTTCCGGCAACTGATATTCAGAGGCTGTGGAGGCAGAGCATAGCCACTGTGGCTGGTAGTCACAGATAGCTTTCTCCTCCTCCATGAATTTGTCTGCTCCTCTCTTCCAAGTCATTATTATTATTATTATTATTATTATTATTATTATTATTATTACTATTACCCCACCCATCTGGCTGGGTCTCCCCAGTCACTCTGGGCGGCTCCCAACAGAATTGCAAGTACAATAAAACATCAAACATTAAAAACCTCCCTAAACAGGGCTGCCTTCAGATGCCTTCTAAAAGTCAGGTAGTTATTTCCTTGACATCTGGTGGGAGTGCGTATCACAGGGCCGGTGCCGCCACCAAGAAGGCCCTTTGCCTGTTTCCCTATAACCTCGCTTCTTGCAGGGAGGGAACCGCAAGAAGGCCCTCGGAGCTGGACCTCAGTGTCTGGGCTGAACGATGGGAGTGGAGATGCTCCTTCAGGTATACTGGGCCGAGGCCGTTTAGGGCTTTCAAGGTCAGAACCAACACTTTGAATTATGCCTGGAGACGTACTGTGAGCCAATGTGGGGTTTTCAGGACCGGTGTTATGTGGTCTCGGCGGCCACTCCCAGCCACCAGTCTAGCTTCCTCATTCTGGGTTAGTTGTAGTTCCCGGGTCACCTTCAAAGGTAGCCCCACGTAGAGCACATTGCAGTAGTCCAAGCGGGCGATAAACAGAGCATGCACCACTCTGGCAAGACAGTCTGCGGACAGATAGGGTCTCAGCCTGCGTACAAGATGGAGCTGGTAGACAGCTGCCCTGGACACAGAACTGACCAGCGCCTCCATGGACAGCTGTGAGTCCAAAATGACTCCCAGGCTGCGCACCTGGTCCTTCAGGGGCACAGTCACCCCATTCAGGACCAGGGAGTCCTCCACACCCGCCCAAATTGGTTGAATGAAGACAGATTTTTTTATCCAGCTCAGCCCAGTATCTAGGCACTTAATCAACCCTTCATCGGGGCTGACGCCCAGTTAATCAACTCTGGATTTCCTTACGCATACACAGAAAGGGAAGATTAAAGAGAGGTACGACAGCAGTCTCCCAACATCCGCACTGCTTTGTTTGTAGTTGGCTATCAATGTGATAAGAAGCCGAGCAAAACAGTCCTTCCGATGCAAGAAGACTTCTGTGCCAGGCAAACTTTATTATTACAGTAATAATAAAAAATTCCTCCAGCATTTGAAGTAGTAGCTTTGATCTTCTGATGGGATTCTACTGGTATTATTGCTGTTTAATTGCTGGCTCAGTTTTGCAAAGTTCTTTCTCTATGTATTTTTTTCCTTAGCATTATTTTCCCCATAGTTATTTATCTGTCACATTTATAGCACACCTTTCTCTCCATGGGGCTCAAGACATGGTTCTCCTCTTTTATCCTCTCAACAGCCCTGCAAGGCAGGTTAGGAATCGGGCTTTTAGTGTCGGGGTACCTGCCCCTTGGAATGCATTCCCCTTAAAATATTAGGCTCTGGCATCTTTTGAGAACCCAACAAGCCCTGTGCAAGTGGAGAACTTCCTCCCAGTCTTCATCTGCACCGGGATGGTTTTTAAGATTTGTTTTTACTGCTCCCGGACTTGCTCTTTATTTATTTATTCATTAAAAAATCATATACCAAAGTATCACAGAAATATATCACAGTGGTTTACTACAATACAAAACCATACAGCAAAATCATCAAGTTAAAAACAAGTTGCAAGCGAAAGTTTTGAAAGCAAACATCAACAGACAGTTGCGAGGGATGTTCTCCTGACTGCCTGCAGAGGCCTGGTGGAATAGAAAAGATTTCAGCAGGAGTTTAAATGTTGGCACTGATGGCGCCTGCTCAACCTCCAGTGGCAGAGAGTTCCACAGGACTGGGCCAGCGACACTAAAGTTTCTCATTGTCAAACGAGCCTCACCAACTTGGGAAACGACCAGATATGCAGATGATTTCTGTAATCAAACTGCGATATTACAGGGGTACCTTGGTTCTCAAACTTAATCCGTTCCAAAACCAAAGCGTTCCAAAACCAAGGCGCGCTTTCCCATAGAAAGTAATGCAAAATGGATTAATCCGTTCCAGGCTTTTAAAAGCAACCCCTAAAACAGCCATTGAACATGAATTTTACTATCTAACGAGACCATTGATCCATAACCTGGGTAGGCAAACTAAGGCCCGGGGGCCGGATCTGGCCCAATCGCCTTCTAAATCCGGCCCGTGGACGGTCTGGGAATCAGCGTGTTTTTACATGAGTAGAATGTGTCCTTTTATTTAAAATGCATCTCTGGGTTATTTGTGGGGCCTGCCTGGTGTTTTAACATGAGTAGAATGTGTGCTTTTACCGTATTTTCCGGCGTACAAGACGACTTTTTAATCCCAGAAAATCTTCTCTAAAATCGGGGGTCGTCTTGTACGCCGGGTATAGTTTTTCAGGCGACGCGACCCGCCGCTGGCTGGGTGCGTGCGCCGTCTCAGCCGCCATGGAGCGTGACGGGCTCCTGTGCGGTGAGAGGGAAGGCTCTCCCCGCCGCTCCAGCTGCCGCCGCCATCACGGAGCCCGGGTTGGGCATGGGCGGCGAGCGCGACGGGCTCCTGTGCGGGGAGAGGGAAGGCTTTCCCCGCCGCCATCTCAGCCGCCTCAGAGCCCGGGCTGGGCGAGTATACCCCAAACTCTGTATTTTCACATGAAAAGTTGGGGGTCGTCTTATACGCCCAGTCGCCTTGTACGTCGGAAAATACAGTATTTAAAATGCATCTCTGGGTTATTTGTGGGGCATAGGAATTCGTTCATTCCCCCCCCCCCAAAAAAATGTAGTCCAGCCCCCCACAAGGTCTGAGGGACAGTGGGCCGGCCCCCTGCTGAAAAAGTTTGCTGACCCCCGATCCATAAAATGAAAGCAATAAACAATGTCACACAATCAATCAATCAGTAGCTGAACTGGGTTCCACACAGTCACAAAAACAAAACAAAAAAGAGCAAAATAAATAGCAAAAACAGACCGACCTCAGCATAACACTCAAAACGGAGCGCATTCGGCTTCCGAAAATGTTTGCAAACCGGAACACTTACTTCCGGGTTTGCAGTGTTTGGGCTCCAAGTTGTTTGAGTACCAAGGCGTTTGAGAACCAAAGTACCACTGTATAAGGGTTCAGGCCGTCCCTGAGGCACCCTAAGTTGTTCAGGACTTCATAACTAAACACAAGGCCCCTGAGCCTGGCTTGGCAGTAGATGGGCACCCAGGGCAGCTGTTCTAACAACGGGGCCACATGTTCTCGACTAAAAGCTCCCCTCAGCAATCTGGCCTCAGCATTCTTCACAAGCTGGTGCTTCCCAACCAGGCCCACAAACAGCGCATTGCAGTAATCTAGCCTCAGGTTTTACCAATGTATGGACTACAGACTACCTGCCACCCTGGGCTCCTTTGGGGACACAAATTTAACAAACGAGTCGGCTGCTCAGCTTCTGCCCTTCTCTGGAAACCTGATGTTTCTTCCCTCCCCCCCTCCCCGCAGTCTCCTTTCCTGCCGCCTAGGAAAAGCGACTTTCCATCCTGCTCTCTGGTCCATCAGAACAATGGCAGCTATTTCCAGAACTAAACTGCCCGGCTACTTAAAGGCCGGAGAATCGCCGTCTGGTGGCCTTGACTCTCTTCCGGAAATTGTCTTGCGGAAGTTGCTGAACGGGCAAACAGTAGCCACGGGAAATCCCTCTCAAAGACAGGGGTCCCTTAGCAATCCAACGCCCTTCCTGCCTCCCTTCCCGCCCCCCCCCCAGCTCTGGGTAAGCCCAGCCCAGCTCCCCGTTTAGTTTCAACGGGTCTACTCGGAGTAGGACTACTGCTGGAAACGGTTATAGTCATAGTTGGAAGAGTTGAGGGAGCCAGGCTAACTCAACTAATCCAGAATGCTGTTGCCAGACTGGCGACTGGGAGTGGCCGCCAAGACCATATAACACCAGTCCTGAAAGACCTCCATTGGCTCCCAGTACATTTCTGAGCACAATTCAAAGTGTTGGTGCTGACCTTTAAAGCCCTAAATGGCTTCGGTCCAGTATACCTGAAGGAGCATCTCCACCCCCATCGTTCTGCCCAGACACTGAGATCCAGTTATGAGGGCCTTCTGGCGGTTCCCTCTCTGCGAGAAGTGAGGTTACAAGGAACCAGGCAGAGGGCCTTCTCGGTAGTGGCGCCCGCCCTGTGGAACGCCCTCCCACCAGATGTCAAGGAAATAAACAACTACCTGACTTTTAGAAGACATCTGAAGGCAGCCCTGATTAGGGAAGTTTTTTAATGAAGTTTTATTCTGTTTTTAATCTGTTGGGAGCCGCCCAGAGTGGCTGCGGAAACCCAGCTGGATGGGCGGGGTATAAATAAATGGTGATGATGATTGCATGTTAAGGCTGGAGGAGACAGAGAGATATGGTATGACAGCCATCCTAAAATATTTGAAGGCCTGTCCCATGGTAAATGGAGCAAGCTTTGCTTTCGTCTGCTCCAGATGCCAGGACCAGAACCAGTCAGTGTTAGAAACTCAGATGTATCAGCTAGGTGCCAAATGGCTCCTTAAACCAGGGTTACAGTTGCCAAAACAGAATGTCTAGTTGCCATTTTGGGGCCAGACAGCTTGGAAGTCCTATTTTTCAATATTAATTTTTGGTTCCTGAAATTCATTCTGATTGTGGAGATAAAATATACCAGAAAAAAATTGTTGCTAATCTGTGAAAAAGAGCCCAGATCCAAGCATCGCCAGGCATGCACCCCCAGATGGTGGAGAGGTCAGACGCCACCCTGGCACCTTCACTTGGTCGCAAGTGTCCGATTGTTGTTGTTTAGTTGTTTAGTCGTGTCCGCCTCTTCGTAACCCCATGGACCAGAGCATGCCAGGCACTCCTGTCTTCCACTGCCTCCCGCAGTTTGGTCAGACTCATGTTGGTAGCTTCGAGAACACTGTCCAATCATCTCATCCTCTGTTGTCCCCTTCTCCTTGTGCCCTCCATCTTTCCCAACATCAGGGTCTTTTCTCGGGAGTCTTCTCTTCTCATGAGGTGGCCAAAGTCTTGGAGCCTCAGCTTCAGGATCTGTCCTTCCAGTGAGCACTCAGGGCTGATTTCCTTCAGAATGGATAAGTCTGATCTTCTTGCAGTCCACGGGACTCTCAAGAGTCTCCTTCAGCACCATAATTCAAAAGCATCAATTCTTCTGATAGCCAGGTGCAAAATGCGCCTGATGGCAGGTGAATTTCGAACGCTGATCTGGAGATGGCTGCCAGCGGGGATTGAGCCTGGGGCCTTCTGCATGCCAATTATCGGCTCTGCTACTGAGCCACAGCCCCCTTCCCCAAAGAACCTATTTCTTGCCCTTGCAAGACAGAAGCCCAATCTTGGCTTCTCAAGATGCCCAAGCCCCGTTGACTCATTTCCAGGCTTTCAGCATCACCTCGGCGAGCGAGGGATGGAGACAGGCAGGCGGAGCTCTTCCGCTACTTGACTCCACTCCAGAAAACATCAGGACAACCACTCCAGGTTACCACGTGCTTCCTCCTTTGACACTTAACACAGGCCCCACACAGGAAGGCGAGGAAATGACTGGCTTCAGGACTCCATCCATCTTCCTCTTGACCCAGAGTAAACACGGAGCTTTGTTCTAGCATAAAGTATGGGGCAGGGGAATAAAACACGGACCAACAGAGGAGAAGGGAGGGGGAATCACAGAATTGTAGATTTGAAGACACCCCCAGGAGTGATTTAGTCCAGCCCCCTGCAATGCAGGGATCAAAGTTAAATGAGGAAGGAGGATTCTGGAGCCTTGGCAAGGAAGGATGGCCCCAACTGCGACAACAGCCCCACGGATGCCCAGAGATGGAAGGAAGAAACAACCAAGTTGATGGATTATGCCGAAATGGTAAAATTAATTGGGAAGCTCAGAAATCAAGAAGACAAGAACTTAAACTTGGAATGGGGAAAGTTTATAATTTAGTTAGGAGACCACTGCAAGCAGCTTAAAACATTAGCAGGATTTTAATCACACTTGTAAAGTAATTGAAAGTATGGATAATTTAGAAGGATTAAAAATTTGGATGTATTGATATGCAGTTGTAAAAAATATAATTAGGAAGGGATGGGGGGAAGTCAGGAGATTCAGAGCAATCTCAATATTTGGATTCGGGACTGTTTTTGGTTGTATGTTTATGCTTTTTAAAATTGAATAAAAAAATTATACCAAAAAAAAAAAAAAAAAAGGAAGGATGGTCCATCACAAGGAAGCAGGTCTCCGGAAAGGGAACTCTGGATACAACCGGGTATTGCAGAAGGACATCAAAATGCAATTCCTAGAGCCAGGACAGAGCTCTCTGGAAAACAGCCTCCTGGACATAAAGTCTCAGAAACAAAAAAAAGATAAGAAGAGTTTGCTGGAAGACCAACATTCTGGGTGGGAATGTCGCCAGCACTCCACACATCAACGCTGGTACCTACACACTTGTGGTAGACCATTCTGTCTACCTGGATTCCACCATAACCACCAATTTCTCCATCAATGCTGAGCTGGACAAGCGTATTGGCAAGGCAGCTATGGCGACGGCTCACCTCTCCAGAAGGGTACGGGAGAATGTGATGCTGAGGTCCTACACCAAGATGAAGGTCTACCAGGCTTACGCTGCTTTATGGAGGTGAGTCGTGGGCAACTTACAACTGTCAGAAGTGATGCCTCAATGCCTTCCACACGCGCGGCATCGGGGAGATTTTGGGCTTAACATGGCAGGGCAAAATTTGAAACAAGTATGTGCTCTCCCAAGCCCACATTCCCAGCACGTTTTGCCCTCCTGTCTATGCTGGCTTCCACAGAACAGAAGATGGCAGGATTCCCAAGGATGTGCTCTATGGGGAGCTGGTTTCCAGCGGGCCAATTGGCAGACCGACTGCGTTGCAAAAATGTCTGCAGACATGACATGAAGGCTGGCAACATTGATTGTGTGGGAATCCCTTGCAGATGACCACAGTGCCGGGAGACAGGTGGTCAAGTCGTGCATCCATAGCAGTGACCAGAGGAGGAATGGCCGCTGGGAGGAGCGCAGAGAGAAGAAATGCCATGGTGCATCTGCAGCAGCGCAACCGGACGCCTTCATCTGCCCCCGCTGCAACAAAACATGTCTCTCCCGTATCAGTCTCTACAGCCACAGCAGGTGCTGTAACTCAACAGATTGACTTCACCTCTGAAGGCGCACTCCATCATTGTTTCCAAAGACACATGGATGAAACAACAGCTGGATCAGGTCCATCTAGTTCTGCATCCTGTTCTCGCTCTGACTATCCAGCTACCCCAACGGCAAACCCACGAGGAGGATTTCAGCCCAATGGCACCCTCCTCTCCTTTCGTTTCCGGCAACTGGTTTTTTGAAGCACTGCTTCCACCAACCATACCAAAGGTGTCATGGGATTTGAAGACATTCGAACTCAGGACGCAAGGGAGAAACGTGCTAAGAGGAAGGCACGCTTGGCAAATCCTCACCGTGATCAACTCCCGCCTGGAAACCAATGTCCCCACTGTGGAAGGACGTGTGGATCCAGAATTGGCCTCCACAGTCACTTACGGACTCATTGTTAAAACCATGTTTATGGAAGACAATTTTACTTGGCTACGAGTGATCGACAAAGAAGAAGGAGACAGAGCAAAGACATCATGGCTTAAAGGGACCCCTGACCATTAGGTCCAGTCGTGTCCGACTCTGGAGTTGCGGCGCTCATCTTGCTTTATTGGCCAAGGGAGCCGGCGTACAGCTTCCAGGTCATGTGGCCAGCATGACGAAGCCGCTTCTGGCGAACCAGAGCAGCACACAGAAACGCCGTTTACCCTACCACCGGAGCGGTACCTATTTATCTATTTGCACTTCAATGTGCTTTCGGACTGCTAGGTTGGCAGGAGCAGGGACTGAGCAATGGGAGCTCACCCCATCGCGGGGATTCAAACCGCCAACCTCCATGATTTGTTCTATTTATTTATTGCGAGCGTTTGCACCCTGCTTTTCAGCCAAAACAGGCTCCCATAAAGAATTGCGTGAAATCAAAAAACAAGACACTCCTGAGTTTGGTCCAAAAGCGCAAGGGCTTTAAATTCTCCCACCCATCGTGGCCTCTAATATTCTGCTCTTGCCTAGGAATCTCCCAAATGCCTTGTCTCTCCACAGAAAGCAAAAGAAAAAAAAATTGGATAAAGAAGGAGAGGAGAATCCAGATGACGCCACTCAGCCACCAAAGGGCCTGTAGATCAAGGCCCTTCTGCACATGTTTTACGCAAAGACATTGCAGCTGTTCTTGCAAATTATGGGATAAGAGGTAGAGGTTTCGAGCTGGGCTTCTCTGCTCCCACCCACCCAATCTATATAGACACCCAGCATTTTTTTTTACATGGGGCCGTACTGCCAGACGCCACCTCCTCAACCCTTGGGCGGGGAGGCGAAAATCAAACCGAGAAAAAGCCCCCCCCCCCCCGCAATTGCCACCTCGGAAGAGGCTCCTCTCTAATTATCCTCCCCCTGGAAGTCAGATTTCCAACCCCCTCGCAGGGCAAACATTATCCTTGGCCTCCAAAATCGACCCTTTCCATTTCCAGGGCTCTCTCCGCTTGCAAAAACAGAACCAGGACAAAGGGAACTTTCCGCTGAGGAACTTGCAACATCCTGACACCTCCAGCCCTTTGTGCACGCACAGATTGGCAGCCGCCCATCCTCTGGGAACCCCCGTCCTGTCCCACTACAGAGGCCTCCTCCCCCCCCAAAAAAATCACACACACCCCCTCATCCCCAGCCAGGAATCAGCTGCTCTCGGAAATACTGTTATCCGTTCGGCCTCTTCCTCTTGACTGCATTTTTCTTTTTTAAGGACTGGACAAAATCACCAGTTCTGCGGGGGGTTTTCTTTTAAAGAAATTTCCTTTGTACGGGAAGCAACCAGCTCTCTGCTTCCTCAGGGACCCTCTCAGGTCTTCTCAGCCTCAGATTTAAGGACATCTGGAAGACTGGGCACGGTCCCCTTTTTTTCAAGGATATTGTGGAGAGTTTGGAAATAAAACTGCAAATAACGGTTAAGGGCACTCTCCAAATCAGTGGTGTGGGCTTGGAACGCTGCTCTACCGCTGAGCCCTTCCAGGAAGCTGCCTTATGCAGAGTCAGACCATGGGGTCCCATCTAGTTCAGTGCTGTCGACACTGGCTGGCAGCCTCCCTGAGTGTCAGGCAGGTCCATCCCCCCCTAGAGATTACACCCATGGGGATTGAACCCAGGACATTCGGAATGCAAAGCAAGGGCTCTGCTCAGATTTATGGCTCTTCCCTTAAAAACAAAGCCAAGATTCTAGACCTCATTGTTCTGATCTAAATAGTTAACCTTCTGCTGATTCATCTAACCACTGACTGCAGGGTATCTGGCAGGGGGTCTCTCCGAGCCCTACCTGGAAATGGGGGGGGGTGAACCTGGGACCTTCTGCATGCCAAGCAGCTGCCCTGCCACTGAGCCTACGACTCTAGGCCTTGCAGGTTCTGAACAGAAAGGCCGGTTCAAAAACAGGCCTGCCGGGCACTCAGTGACCAACACTGACTGGCAGCAGCTCTGTGGGGGTTCAGGGAAGGATCTCTCCCAGCCCTACCAGCAGATGCCATGGGGGACTGATCCAAGGACCTTCCGCATGCTAAGCAAGGGGTCTGCCGCCGATCTGCAGTCCTCACAGTGATAAACATTTTTTGTTTTTACTTAAGATTTTTATTAAGATTTTCATAACGTTGACGAATTTCAAATCTGCCATACATTTCTCTCATAATTTGACTTCCCACCTTGCCTTGCGTGCTGTTTTCATGCAAACCGCATCATATCCCACATTTCATCTAATGCATATTCCTCAATTTCATATCTGATCATTTTCTTCCCGCGGCTCTAATTTCAAGCGCTGCCGACGATTCCATTTGGTTATTTTTCTTCCCCCAAATAGGCCAGAAAAGGCGTCCACTCTTCCATAAATCCTGGCCCCTGTATCGATCTCTTTACTTTCGCCAGTTTGTTGCCTAGCGCGTTAATTTTAGGAGCCGTCGCCCGGTGATAAACGCAACTTGATCGAGTCGTGCCACAGGCATTTAAAACAAAAACGGGACCTGGCGGAAGAGAGGAGCCAGCGGTGGCCACGGATGAAAGCAGAGAAGCCTCCCGAAAATAGACCACCAAGGCGGCAGCCAGGGTGGCGACAGATGCAGGGGAGCCCGCGGGAACGGCCCCTTTCTGGGAAAGGGCAAGGAGGAGCCCCCTCCCAGGTTGCCTTCTCTTCGTGAAGCCTCAAGGGCCACTTCCGACATGGGCAGGGGCAACCATAGGAGCCCCCCCCCATCATTCTCCAGGAGGGGCAGATCCCCACCCCTTCCTTTCACCCTCCTACAGGGTGGATAAAAATCAATGATTTTTTTAAAAAAATCAAAAAAATCAATGATTTTTTTAAAAAAATCAAAAAAATCAATGATTTTTTTAAAAAAATCAAAAAAATCAGATTTTTTTAATTTAAATCGGATTTTTTTGATTTAAATTGGATTTTTAAAATTAAATGCTTTTGGAGGAAAAATCTTTCTAAATATAGTCTTCTATTTAAGTTACATTGTAGTCCAAAGGCTATTCATCAGGAAATAAGGATTTGTTTTAAGTTTATCAAGTGTGCTAAAACTCAGTCTAAGTTTTTTTTTTAATGTTTAACCACATCAGTTAACAAACATGGATACATATGCTATCATGTTATTGTTTTAGTTAAATAAATTGTTTAAATGGTTATTAAGGAAATGATTATTTTTCTCCTTCCAATAAAGTACAGCAGAAAAGTTGTCCAAATATAAACAGTTAACTTATTAAACCTCACCATAATTTCATAATTATCTGTCTATGTATTTCTAGTAGTATAACCAAATCAGTAATTTTTGATATAACTGTAAAAACTACTCTGGAAATTTATTATTCCAAAAATGAAACCTTCATATGGTTGTAAATATTAAGATTATACCAGCAAGAATGAGTCTTTGTGTAAAAAAAATATTTAAATCAAGTCTTACTGACTAGTGATTTAATCAAGCCTTACTGACTAGTGATTTAAATTCCGGAGCCCCGTTCGTAACCTGAAAGGTACGCAACATGAAGCGCCGCGTCTGTGCATGTGTGCAACGCGATTCGGCGCATGCGCATGACGTCATTTTGCGTGTCTGTGCATGCGCGAACATTTCAATAATTTCACCATCATTTTAACATTTCAAAACTCGACTTCCTTCCCCCCTCTTTCTGCGGTTCCTTAAATTTGTTTCTTTTATTTTCTGCATATTCCAAATTAATTTACTCATTTATTCATCTACTTTAAATATATACAGTGGTACCTCAGGTTACCGACACAATCCGTTCCAGGATGCCGTTCGCACCCCGAAAAGTCCGTAACCTGAGCGGCAATATCGCACATGCGCCAAAGCGCAATATCACGCTTCTGCGCATGCTCGACCTACGCAGAGCATGCGCAGACCGCACGGACGCTTCTGCGCGTGCGGCGAAACCCACTTCCGGGTTTGCCGCGTTCGTAACCCGTGTCGTTCGCAACCTGCAGCGAACGCAACACGAGGTACGACTGTACTCTTATGAAATGGCAGGTTATTGCAATAATCCTGCCCATGTTCTTATCTGTTTACCATTTGTAAATATTCAATAAACCATTTTCATTCTTTTATTAAAGTTTTTTTATCCTGATTTCTTATTTTTCCGGTAAGTTTCGCCATTTCTGCATCATATATCTTAGTTTCTCAATTTGATCCTTTTACATGGTTTGCTATGTGTTGTGGTATTTTACGCCTTGTGACAGCTATTCCTGTATAGGGGAGCTTTTTAATGTGTAATGATTGATTCTGTTTTTATATATATTGAAAGCTGCCCAGAGTGGCTGGGGCATCCCTGTCAAATGGATGGGGTACAAATAATAAAATTAGTACTGTAGTTGCTTAGTAATTATTTGCTGTAATTGTTAAGAGTGAATTTCTGTTTAATTATTATTTGCTGATGTTTCGAGAGTTACTTTTATTGTGTACTATTATATTCTAATAGATTATTACTTCATTTGATACGTCGTTTCATTTTAATCTTTTACTATGACTTTTTGTACTGGATCAGATTGTTATAAGGCAGGGGTAGGCAACCTAAGGCCCGTGGGCCGGATGCGGCCCAATCGCCTTCTCAATCCGGCCCGTGGATGGTCTGGGAATCAGCGTGTTTTTACATGAGTAGAATGTGTGCTTTTATTTCAAATGCATCTCTGGCATTTTTGTGGGGCATAGGAATTCGTTCATTTCCCCCCTCAAAATATAGTCCGGCCCCCCACAAGGTCTGAGGGACAGTGGACCGGCCCCCTGCTGAAAAAGGTTGCTGACCCCTGTTATAAGGCGTGTGTGTCCTTTGTCGTATATTCTGCTGCTGTAAACCCCCTTTTGTGTTGCGATAAAGAAAGGCAGTATACAAATTAAAGGTGAAATGAAATAAACACACAAAGAGCAAATCAATGCAGCAGGCATCCGTTGGGGCCGTATCCTGCCCGGGGCAGAGCACAGGTCCCCTCTGCCATGAACACCGCCCCGGCCAAAGGATGCAACTCTCAGTAGAACGAGAGAGTCACACATGTACACATCGCCAGGGCTGCAGCTCTTAAGTTTTGGATGGAGTATAAAAAGTTGCACAGCACCTGTCGGCCGCCACGGCTGGCTGGCGGGGGGGGGGGGTGCGTGGAGGAAGGGCTTGAGAGAGAGCCCCTGCTGCCGCCGGGCTCCGGTTACCGGAAGCCGCACATTTCTTTGCCTGCTGCCTGTCACCTCCTGCCCTGGAATCTTACGGAGAACATCCTGTCCGCCAAAGCCCAGCAAATCCCTCTGAGGGCCATGCGGCTGATAATCTGGGAAGAGTTTTGCAAAACACCAGGCAATGCCAGCGATGGATCTTCGCCCGGCAAGGCAGCTGCGCTGGCCCACTGATTTCAACTCGACTCGGGGTGGAATCGTATCAAGTTTGGAAGGGACCCTACGGGTCATCTAGTCCAACCCCCTGCACATGCAGGAATCTGTTTATTTTTATTGGCTTTTCACATTTTTATACATTTTAAATTTAACCATTTCAAACATTGAAATAAAAGGTTGTTTTGAACCTTCCCTCCCTCCATGGGTTTAAGATTACATTTACTGTATGATTAAAGATGATATAAAGTTGAAATATTAGATAGATAACAGAAATATTAAAAGATGAGAGGAAATTACTAAAGAGGATAGACAGTGAAACGCAGTAAGGGAGACAGGAGGAAGTCACCATTAGATGTTAAGGAAAAAGGAAGGGGAAAATATAAATGCTGTTTGTATTTGTGTTTTTATGTGTTTTTGTTTATTGTAGGTGATGTTTGTGAATTTTTGTTATACTTGTGTTAAAAACCCAATAAAAATTAATTTTTTAAAAAAAAGATTAAATTTACTGCATCTTTTACCATTGCCCATCTGTTGTATTGTCCACAGTTACCGTAGTTAATTTCAGATTACAAGTGTCATTAAAGGTAAAGGTAAAGGGACCCCTGACCATCAGGTCCAGTCGTGTCCGACTCTGGGGTTGCGTGCTCATCTCGCTCTATAGGCCGAGGGAGCCGGCGTTTGTCCGAAGACAGCCTCCGGGTCATGTGGCCAGCATGACAAAGCTGCTTCTGGCGAACCAGAGCAGCACACGGAAACACCGTTTACCTTCCCGCCGGAGCGGTTCCTATTTATCTACTTGCACTTTAACATGCTTTCGAACTGCTAGGTGGGCAGGAGCTGGGACCGAGCTACGGGAGCTCACCCCGTCGCAGGGATTCAAACCGCTGACCTTCTGATCAGCAAGCCTGTGGTTTAACCCACAGCGCCACAAGTGTCATTACACTCCTGCCAATGATTTTAACTCTTCACAGTGGTCTTTTAAATAAATTAAAAATTTACTCCAGCCTTTTAAAAATATTTAAAAGGAATATTTTGCCCAATGTGGGGCTCGAACCCACAACCCTGAAATTAGGAGTAATGACTAGCTCTGACTACCAGCATGCTGGCCGGTAGGGCCCACAACATCTGCAGGGAGGCAGCCCCCCCCCCATGCTCATGCCCCAAACCGTCCGGGTTGCCCTTTTCCATCGCAATGATATCATTTTCTTTTTTCTTCTGACCAGAAAGGCGTTTGCTATTCCAGATGTGGCCACAGAGCAGATTTACGTAAGGGGTGTTATTATCCACTCAAGGCAGAGCAGTCGTTGGGTGGGGGGGCAGTAGGAGGGGGGGGAGAGCCCGATGGGCATCTCCAAAACCAGGACAGCGGACAGACAGTGCAAGGTTCAATGCACGAGCTCGCACATGCACTGGGTTTCGGCAATGAGGACTAGCGGCATGGCGGGAGGCACGTCACAAAGACCAGACTCTTCTTGGAAGGAAGTGGCTCACAGCCAACTTCACTTACGTGCAAAGACAGCACCTAGCTCCCTGCTGAGCTTCGTCCAAAAAGCCTCTCTGACTCTCCCCCCCCCCCCTCCCGGACAGTTTTCCCACATTGCATAAGACACAGGGATAACACAGGCCAGATGAGAGTGGCTGGAAAGAGGGCGAGATTTCTGCGTAAGCGGAGAGGCTGCCGTCGCTGGGCTTCCTCTGAGGAGCTGCTCACAAACTCAGGGGCTGCTCGCTCTGCCTGGGATCTTGCCACAAAGGAAGTCTGCAGGCAACGCGGCAGACCTCTTGGGAGTTTTGCAGATTCCCCAGGAGCGATGAGCCAGGGGCTAGAAAGAGAGGGTCAGCATAGCCTAGTGGTTAGACTAGGGCAGTGTTTCCCAAACTGCTTTTGGACCATAATTCCCATCACCCCTGACCATTGGTCTTGCTAGCTAGGGATGATGAGAGTCGCAGCCCGAAAACAGCTGAAGACCCAAGTTTGGGAAACCCTGGGAGAGGCCAGGGTTCAATTCCCGCCCCCCCCCCGCCCTCAGCCTTGAAGCTCACTAGGTGTTCTTGAATCCACCACTTACCCGCAGACTAACCTACCTCACAAGGATGTGAAGTTTTACAACGGAGTAGCTCCCTGATGAGGGCCAGATTCCTCATGGATAGGGCGCTAGGTTTTTGTTTTTTTTCTATCTCTCCTGGACATTTGCTTTGTCAAAAATGTTCCACAGGGACATTTCTCTCTCCCTGTGGCCCTGGCAACTCTGTCCAGGCCACGCTCCTGACTCTCCACGACACCCCTGGCAACTATGCCCTCCACTCAAGATACCGTAGAGGCAGGGCCTTCTTGGTGGTGGCTGCTCCCAGGCTTCGAAACTCCCTCCCTGGAGGAGCCAGACTGGCTCCTTCCTTGCTGTCCTTCCAACAAGACTGTTCTACTCCAACCTAGATCCGAATTTATATGCTTTTAGCTCTCTTTTCTTTAATGAATTTCTGGTATAACTGTGAATACAAAGACAGCACAAAATATTGTGGAGGCGGGCAAAGAAATTCAAAATCAACGTAATATTTTTAGCTCTTTATATTTCATCAGGGTCATTTTAATTCGCAGGAGCCGCGTGGGGGTCCCAGTCTGAGACAAAGGTGGGAAAGAGATAAATAGACCCACCACTGTGTCATCCTGGGCTGAGTAAATTTGCCATTTTGATTTCGGATAGAAGGATAACCTCGATCCATACACACACACCCAGAAGGAAGGGGGGAAATTTGCAGGTTTATGAGAAAATGGGCATTTTGCTACAATGTTTTGCAACACCGGGATCAATTATTATGTCCAACTTAATGTTGCTTTCAACCTTCTGCAACACTATTTCTTTATGTTCTTTAGCTTTGACTTATCTTGCTTATTAACAAAACAAAAACTATATTTTTTGCAAAAGATTTGCTGTTTTCAATGAGCGCAAAAACCAACCTGCAATTGCAGGTTATCAAAAGCTGAGGCTTTGGTAAACGCTTCCTATGTAGAAGGGGTGGGGGGTGGGGGGAGTGTAACTCCAGCCTCGCTGCTTCCTCTAGGGCAGGCATGGCTAATGTTACATGTCAACCTTGGAGTAGCAGATCTGGCAGAGTGAATGGAGAAGGGGAGGCAGCCCGTGGCCTGCCTGGGAGGAACAAGCAACGCCTAAATACAGCAAAGCCCCCCCCCCCCGGTCCAGAATGGCTTCGGCAAAACAGGCACGAGCCACAATTTGGGGGTAGAGACCTGAGTGCAGAAGGTGCCCGGTTCAATCCAGAACGCTGCCCCTGCCTTAAGGTAGCTTCCAAATACATCTGCCTTTTGTTGAGAAACATGAGGACTAGAATGTTTCATTGCTGTTAGAACAAAACAGATCAGCATTAACAGACCCTCCAAGTGTCCCTATTTTCCAGAAACAGTCCTGGATTTAAAGAAGCCATCCCAGTTTCCAAATTGATCCCAGAATGCCTCCACTTTTCCTTAGGACGCCCCTATTTTCATCGGAGAAAAGTTGGGGTGGTGTCTCTATTTTCAGACAAATGTTGGGGGGGGTGTCTCTATTTTCATCGGAGAAAAGTTGGAGGGTATGGAGTTATACAACAACGGAGCCAAGGAGATAAATAACTATATAACCTTTAGAACATGGGTAGGCAAACTAAGGCCCGGGGGCCGGATTTGGCCCAATCGCCTTTTAAATCCGGCCCACGGACGGTCCGGGAATCAGCATGTTTTTTACATGAGTAGAATGTGTGCTTTTATTTAAAATGCATCTCTGGGTTATTTGTGGGGCATGGGAATTCATTCTCCCCCCCCAAAAAAGTATAGTAAGGCCCCCCACAAGGTCTGAGGGACACAGTACCGGCCCCCTGCTGAAAAAGTTTTCTGACCCCTGCTTAAGAAGACATCTGAAGGCAGCCCTCTAGAGGTAAGTTTTTTTCATGTTTCATGTTTTATTATTATTTTTATATGTTGGAAGCCGCTCAGAGGGGCTGGGGCAACCCATACAGATGGGCAGGGTATAAATAATAAAATTGTTGTTGTTGTTGTTGTTGTTGTTGTTGTTGTTAAACAGGACATCCCTATTTTCATCAGAGAAATGTTGGAGGGTATGCAGCAGTAAAGCACTTGCTTGGCATGCAGAAGGTGCCAGGTTCAATCCAGGGCTCTGCCTCTGCCTAAGGTTGCTTCCAATTCGATCAACCCTTTTCTAGAGAACCATGAGGACTAGAATGTTTCTTTGCTGAACACAGATCAGCAGTAAAGCACCTGCTTGGCATGCAGAAGGTCCCAGGTTCGATCCTCGGCAGCACCTCCAGGGAGGGCTGGGTAAAGACACCCTGCCTGGAACCTTGGAGAGCTGCTGCTGCCAGCCAGTGTAGGTGATGCTGAGCTAGAGGGACCAGCATCTTATGTTCTTGGGCTGCAACACCTGCTTCAGACCGTCAGATCCATAGGCAAGAGGGCTGGGGGGTTGTAGTCCAAAAGAGCTGGGGCTGATGGGAGTTGAAAGTCCTAAGCATCTTTGTGGGCACCAGGCTGGGGAACGGCCCAGACAGCCCAGGAGATCTGAGCAAAGCAACTGCGAGCTCTGAGAGAAAGGGAGGGGAGGTTATTTATAGCGTGCCCCCCCTTGCTTCCTGCACACCAAGGTTGACCCACGTCAGCGGGGCCTTCTGAGCGTTTCCTTTTCCTGTCCTGAATGGCCCCCAAATCCCTCTGCCGACCCAGGTTCAAGAGGGGTGAGGCAGCAGGATGCCCTCAGCCCAGAATCGGGGCCATCCGCTTGGCTCCGCGGCTGCCAAGAGGCGATTGTATCTCTGTTTGCGATCAGGCCCATCCATGCCAACCCAGCCGTGTCCTCCTCCTCCAATCCCTTGGGCAAAGGGCCAGCCCAGCCCAGAGCGTGCATAACTTGGCACCCAGATGCCAACGTGCGGGCATCGTGCCCACTGACCCCAGTCAAAACAAGCCCTAATCTGCCTTGTTTGCTCAGAACGGGAAAAGGTAAAGAGATGAGCACAGCGGCGGGGTGGGGGGTGGGGGCGGACAGATGGACGGAGGGGCGGGTGGGAAGCAGCGCCCAGGCTGGGCCACAGGTTCGCGGAAGGGCAACCAGAACGTTCACAGGGAAGGAATTGAAAACAAACCTCCCGATAGCAGGACGTTGTCCTACAAGTCTATGGGGAATAATGCTGCGGACTGTGTTGGTCGCCTCCCCTCTCAAAGGGTGTTGCAGAGTTGGAGGAAGTTCAGAAAAGGGCAGCCCAAGTGATCAGGGGTTGGGAGTTGTAGAATTGTAGAATGGGACCCCTAAGGGTCATCCAGTCCAACCCCCTGCAATGCAGGTATCTCAGCTAAAGCAGCGACTCCCCTATGAGAAACGGTTTCGGCGTTTGGGGCTTTTAAGTTCAGAGAAAAGGCAAGGGAGGCAAAGAAAGTTCAGAGAAAAGGCAGGGAAGGTAAAGAAAGTTCAGAGAAAAGGCAAGGCGACGCAGCAGAAGTTTATAAAATTAGGTACGGCATGGAGAAAGTGGATAGAGAAAAGTTTTTCTCTTAACACTAGAACTGGCGGAGAGCCAACGAAGCTGAGTAAGTAAGTTGTATTTATGGCCATTGGCCCAACACATCAACGAAGCTGAATGTTTGAAGATTCGGGACAGATAAAAGGACTTCTTCAGGTGATGCAGAGTTAAACTGTGGAACTCCCTGCCATGGGAGGCAGTGATGGTCACCAACAAGGACGGCTCTAAAAGATGATTAGACAAATTCACATTTAGGACTATCAATGGCTACTAGTGGCTGGGGGGACCCGGCCAGATGGGCAGGGTACAAATAATAAATTATTATTATATTATTACTAGCTATGGTAACTATGCTCTGTTTGCCTCTACAGTTGGGAGGCTTCCGAATATCACTTGCTGGAGCCCACAGGAGGGGGAAAGGGCTCTTGTGCTCGAATTCTGCTTGCAAGGTTCTGGCATCTGGTCGGTCTGATCCAGCAGGCTCTTCTTATGTTCACAAGGCTTAGGGCAGAGAAGCAGGGTGGTCCCTGGATGAAAAGCAGCCTAGCTCATAGAACTGGGAGGAACCCCAAGGGTCATCTAGTCCAACCCCCTACAATGCAAGAATCTCGACTAAAGCATCCATGACAGATGGCCATCCAGACTCTGCTTTAAAACCTCCAGCGAAGGAGAGTGCAAAACCTTACCAGTGCCAGGACAAAGGCCTAAGGAGAGCTCAGAAGCTGGATCAGGCCATACCGGGCCTGTCCAGCCCAGCATCCCTCTTCCCACAGTGGCCAACCAGGTGCCCTAGTAGAAATCTTGCAAACAGGACCCGAGTATCTGGCATTTGGAGGTAGACTGCAACTGGACAGGGAGGTTTTAGCCATCCATCCAAGCACCTAAGCATTTGGCTCACATGCAGAGCAACCAGCGTTTGGAGGTAGACTGCCTCTGGACACGGAAACTCCACCTTTTTGCGAAGCTCAGATTTACTGCCAGCGGACCTGTCTAAGAACCTCGGAAGTGCCCTACAGCTGCATGAGGCCAAAGGGGGCCCAACATCCCGTTCTCCCATTTGGAAAGCCCCCCAAGCAGAACCCGAGCGCAACAGCAATTCTCCCCTCACGTGTGCGATTCGCCTTGAGCACATGAACTCGTGCAGGGGGGCAGCAGGCTCCTCTTGGGCATCAGGGGGCAGGTGTGTCCAGGGCAAACTGCCAGGGTCTGCACTCTGCGCAAACGCGGGAACATCAGGCCAGCGTGCAAAGGCAGCTCGTCCCAGGAGGCGGTGCGCAATCCGCACATGCTCAGAGGCTCGCTGACTTCCCTCAGGCCGCCGCCAGCCTTCACCCCCTTTCCCCCACCCCCTCGGCCCGTCTTTGAATAGCTTTTAAAGACCCACGGCTATTCTCTGCTTGGGCTTTGGACCAGCAATGGGCACATTCCTTTCCCGAGCAACAGTGCCTAATTTATCCTTCACGGACGGCTCAAAAATAGCAGCTGCTGCAGGGAGAGGATTGGGGGCGGAGGGGATGTGGGGGGGGGGAGACACAAAGGCCCACAAGCATGACCATTGATATCAAGAGGTGTTGCCTGGGCCATGAGGGTTCGGGTGAGTGATCCTATGCCCGGCGCTGCCAGGATACCTGGCAGGGTGGGACTCCGGGAACGGAGGGAGGGAGGGAGGGAGGGAGGGAGGGAGAGAGATTGCCTGGGCAGAGAAGGCTCAGAGGGCACCTCCTGGAGGGGGAACTAGGTGGGCTTGATCCAGCAGGTTCTCCTCGTGTGCTTACGGAACTCCCTCCCACTGGAGGCAGTGATGCCCACCAACCTGGAGGGACGGCTTTAAAAGAGGATTAGGCCAATAATAACGCTGTCAGTGGCTACTGGCCATGCTCTGCCTCCACGGGTCGGAGGCAGAGATGTTTCCAAATTCCGGTTTCTCATTGAATGGGCATCTGGTTGGGCAGTGTGAGACCAGGGTGCCCGACTAGGTGGGTCACTGGTGTGACCCAGCAGCAATCTTCTTATGTCATCAGGACAAATCGCCCTGCTAACTCCAAGGCCTCCGATGCTAGCTAGCCAGCCCTGCCAGCTGCCTGCATGCCAGGAGACGGAAGACCCGCCTCTCATTCCTCCGCCCCCCCCAGCCTGATCTGCTTTCTGCCACCTCCCTCCCGCCGGCGCCTGGGAGCCTTTGATGGGTGCTGCTGCCTGCAGCCCCCACCTGGCTTATCAGACATTCCTGCTGGTGCCCTTTGCCCTCTTCCGCAGCGGTGGGGGGCGGAGGGAAGGGAAGGGCGGTGCGGTTTAACCCCTTGCGCTGCAAAGGGGGTGGCACACACCCAGGAAAGGCAGAGAAGACACACACACACACACACACACACACACACACACACAGCCTCCCTGAAGAATGTGGCAAGAAGGCGATACCAGGCATGGAAAGCTCCTGCCTCAAAACTGTGAGCCCACCCCATTCCCTTCGTAAGCCGGACCCTCGGAAGAGCCTGGCTGCTGGATCAGGGGAATGGAGGGCCCATCTAGCCTGGCATCCCAACCCAATGCCCATGGGGAACCTGCAAGGAGGATCTGGGCACAAGAGCCCTCTCATCTCCTGCACTTTGTCAGCAACGGATATTCAGGAACGTCTCCACCCCATTGGGAGCCGCCCAGAGTGGCTGGGGAAGCCCAGCCAGATGGGTGTGGCAGAAATAAATAATAATAATCACATATAATAAAGTGCAAGTGTCTCTGCGTCCAGTCCCTGTGTCCCTGGGATTGCGCTACTGCGCATGTGCCCCACGGACAGCCGTTGGGACTTGGAGCGCAGAGACTTCGGGCGGCCGGGTTCAGCTCTGCGCGTGTCCCCGATGTTGCTAGGGCAACAGGGACGCTATGCGCAGAGCTGGCTACGTCATGCGGCTCTTGCGTTGTTAGAAAAAAAACCGAGATAAGTGAGAGCCGCTCAGTCAGCTCTGCGCATAGCGTCCCTGTTGCCCTAGCGCCCGTTCTAGCGCCCGTTAATTTAACGGGCATAAGTTACTAGTAATAATATATTATTATTATTAGCGGTGGAGGCAGGTCATAGGCATCCTGGCTAGTAGTCCTGGAGAAGAAGAGTTTGGATTTGATATCCCGCTTTATCACTACCCTAAGGAGTCTCAAAGCGGCTAACATCCTCCTTTCCCTTCCTCCCCCACAACAAACACTCTGTGAGGTGAGTGGGGCTGAGAGACTTCAAAGAAGTGTGACTAGCCCAAGGTCACCCAGCAGCTGCATGTGGAGGAGCAGAGACGCGAACCCGGTTCACCAGATTACGAGTCTACCGCTCTTAACCACTACACCACACTGGCTCTCAGTGTGACTTCCTCCTCTGTGACTTTACCCAAACCTGTTGTTGCCTGTCACTGCCTCCTGTGGGAGGGAGTTCCACAGTCCATCTATAAGCTGCATGAAGAGAGCATTTCTTTGTCCTGAATCTCCCAACATTCAGTTGTGTGGCGCGGCCCAGAGTTATTGTGTGTTATGAGAGAGGGAGAAGACCATTTTTCCTCGCCTGCTTTCTCCATCATTTTCTGCGCCTCCATCCTGCTCTCTCGACTAAAAAGCCACACATGTTTTCACAGTCGGCTAGTAAACAAGAACCTCTTTCTCCAGGGGATCCTTTGGGGATCCCTCCAGGGAGACTCAGGTGGATCAGCTTCACCTAGGCAAGGGGAGAGGTGTTGGGCTTGGAGCTGGCAATAGGGGAGGGGGCCAAAAGGAGTGGGGGAATAGTCACACAACAGCCAGGACAGGTAGTCTATTAAATTTAATTGTGTACAATACAACCTCAACATTTCCCTTTTATATCCGCGCATAAAGAAAATGGGTTGAGATCTCTCTTTAAAAAAAAAAAAAAAGATAAGTAAGAAAGCTAAACAATCAGACAGGTTTCTTAAATATCCTGGATGGGCACTAGGTAAAGGTAAGGGGACCCCTGACCATTAGGTCCAGTCGTGACCGACTCTGGGGTTGCGGTGCTCATCTCGCTTTACTGGCTGAGGGAGCCGGCGTACAGCTTCCAGGTCATGTGGAACTTCAAATGCCCAAGCGAGGATTCAAATATGTACATGCAACCTCCGTAACAAACCAGCCACAAGCCATCTCATTCGGATCTCTCTGAGACCCGGAACGGTGTCAGGTAAGGACAAAGGGACTAGTAGTTTGGAAATAAGGCAGCCGGCTACCAAGGGACCCGCCCCAAGTCGGAGCAAAGCGGGATGGCGCAGCTCAGGCTACGTTGCACCAAGGTGGGACACACGCAAGTCTCCTTTAAAACAAGGGAGGGGGCAGTTTCCAAATCCACTTTGAACTGCAGGGCTCGCTCCCTGGATACAGTATATGAAATAATCCAACACACCAAAACCTGTGCCAGAGAGCGTTCCATTCGCCACTGACCAGCACAGCTGAACGGGCTTCCAGAGAGGCTCATGCCCCATCACTGAAGCCTCACCAGCCCACAGGGACTCAATTTTCTGCAAAACGCTTTTGTAAAAGCAGTGTATACATTTTATAAAATAAAATAGCAACCGGGGAAAGCACTGTCATAGAATGAGAAAGGAGTGTCTGTTCACACTGGCCAGTGTGCTTTATTAAGAATGGCCATAGCTTGGTGATAGAGCACCTGCTGGGCATGCAGAAGGCCCCGGGTTCAAATCCCCAGCAATCTCTCTGGGTAAAGCTGGGAGGGACTCTCTGCCTGGAATGTTGTGGCGCTGCTGCCAGTCAAAGTAGGAGATGCTGAGCTCGGTGGACCAAAGGTCTGACTCAGTATAAAGAGGTTTTCCCTGTTCTCTGGAGAACAACAGCTTTTCCCCAGCCCTGGGGGCATTTCTTCCATGACTACCTTTACCCGCCCCAAACTCCCCCAGCCAGCCAAAAAATAAGTGTACTAACAATCTAGCTCCACCATTCTTTGGGGTGTCACACCCTGGCACAAAGAGACACCAAGTCTGAAATCTGTATGCTACCCTCACATTCTACCCAGTGTTAGAAACTCATGATATATAAGCTAGGTGTCAAATGGCTTCCTAAACCAAGGTTACAGTCGCCAAAACGAATTGTCTAGTTTGCCATTTTGGGTGGCCAGTCGTTATTTCCCAATACGTTTTGATCCCTGAATTTCGTTCTGATTGTGCAGATAAAAAAATCACAGATAGAATTCTACAGGGTGTGTTGCTAGCGTGTGAAAAGCAGGCAAGATCCAAGGATTCCCCAGGCACGCAGCTCCAGATGTCAGACACAATCCTGGAGATGTCAGACACAATCCTGGAGCCCTGGCACCTTCACTCGGTCGCAAGTGGCCGAGAGCCAGGTGCAAAATGCGCCCGGCTGATTTCGATCCCTGGCTCTAATCACAGATAAGAACATAAGAAGAGGCCGGCAGGATCAGGCCCATGGCCCACAGCCTCCTGCTCTCACAGCAGACAACCAAATGCCTGTGGGAAACTAGCCAGCAAGATTCAGGAACAAGTGTTGTTCCTGGTGTTTATGGGTTAGAAGGCACTCTGAACATGCCTCCGAAGCAGCCAGCAAACGCACCATCGCCGCCTTCGCAAATTCTGGGTTCCCCCAGCACTTTGGAGAGATTGCCCACCGGTGAGAAAAGGCCCAAATAAAGTCCTGGTGGGGGGTGAAGGTGGGGGGGAAAGAGGGCGTTCCCAGCTTCGCCAACCCAGGCGCCAAAAAAAATGGGTTATATTTAGAGCGCTGTTTACAGTTCCGCCATGCCTCAGATTTCACTTCCCCACTTCACACAGATGCACAAACAGGATCCCACCCTGGGATGAGGGATTCCTGCCCCCCCCGCATGCAAATTCCACAATCAAACCAGCCAGGTTCCCCACCAAAAGCAAGCCAGGGCATGTGTGTGTGTTGGGTGGGGTGCAGGGAGAGGTCAGGCTGGGGAAAGGAGGAGGAAACTGCCCCCAAGGAAAGGACATGTGTCCCCCCCACCAGCTGTTTCTCTCCAGAGTCCCCAGCCCAGACGGGCACCCCTAAAAAGTGGGGGTGGGAGGGAAGAGATGGGTCAGAACACAGATGCAGCTGGAAGAGGAGACAGAAGGCAGACCTTTGGGGAACAGCCGTAGCTCAGTGGTAGGACAACTGCTTGGCATGCAGAAGGCCCCAGGTTCAATCCCTGGAAACGTGTCCATGTAGTGCTGGGAAGAGAAACCCCACTAACAGTCAGTGGTACAGACAATACTGAGTTGGATGAGCCAATGGTCTGACTCCGAATAAGGCAGCTTTTATTTAAACCAGCCCTTTTGCAGAACCATGAGGACTAGAATCTCTACTTTTAGCAGGGGGTGGGAATCCTGCTGCAACCCTGGAGAGTGTGAGCAATACTGATGGATGAAAAGTCTGGCTCAGCATAAGGCAGCTTTGTCCATTCCTAAGTTTGAGAGAAGGGCTGCAGCTCAGCATCAGAGCACCCGCTTGGCATGCAGAAGGTCCCAAATTCAGTCCCTGGCAGCATCTCTCCACTAGATAGGGCTGACCACGCCCCCTTGTCTGAAACCCTGGAGAGCTGCTGCCAGCCAGCGATGGAACATTTTGGCTCACTACAGAGCAGCTTCCTGAGCCTCTCGTTAAATCCGACCATGAGAACTAGCAACTTGGTTTCGTTTTAAAGCAGCAGGGGACCTGCTTCACATGTGCAAGGTCCCCGGTGTCTCCAGGCAGGGCTGCCCCAAACCAAGGAGAGCTGCTGCCAACCAGTGCAGGCACTAGTGGTAGAACGGCTGTCTTGTCTCAGTGCAAGGTAGCTTCCTCCTTGCATCGCTCCAGAGCAACCAACAAGGAGCTTTTCAAATGCCACAGCCCTGCCCAGCATGCCAACCTGATCCTATTTCCCTTGACTTGGCCCAAACCCCGTGGCACACTACCCCCCACCTCAACCTCTGCCTCCAGCTGGCCCCCCTTTCCACACCAGCAAGCTGTGTGCATAGCGCATAGTGGCGCGGCAGCACCTTCTGCCAAGGGTGTGGCCGTACCACGGGGAGGCCTCGAGGAATGTGCCCTCCAGGAAAAGGGCCCAGCCAGGGCGAGGAGTGGCTGGTGGTGGGCCTCCCCCCTTCTTTCTTCCCATAACCCTCAGAGAGCCATGCACAAAGCAGCCCATTGTTAGCGGCGCATAGTGCAGAGGGCTGGCTGTGTGGGTGGAAAGGCAGGCTGGCTAGCATGGGGAGAGCGGGCTGGCCTGTCAGTCACCCCCCTCCCCTGATGGTGAATGGGGAAGGCAGCAGGTCAAGAGGGTGGGTAGAAGTAATAATAATCATAATCATAATTTTATCATTTATACACCGCACATCTGGCTGGGCTTCCCCAGCCACTCTGGCCAGCTCCCAACAGAACACTAAAAACCGAATAAACCTTCAAACATTAAAAACTCCCCTAACCAGGGCTGCCTTCAGATGTCTTCTAAACGTCAGATAGTTGTTTATTTCCTTGACATCTGATGGGAGGGCGTTCCACAGGGCGGGCGCCACCACCGAGAAGGCCCTCTGCCTGGTTCCCTGTAACCTCGCTTCTTGCAGGGAGGGAACCGCCAGAAGGCCCTCGGAGTTGCACCTCAGTGTTTGGGCTGAATGATGGGGGTGGAGACGCTCCTTCAGGTATACTGGACCGAGGCCGTTTAGGGCTTTAAAGGTCAGCACCGACACTTTGAATTGTGCTCGGAAACGTACTGGGCTTGCTGGGAGGCTGCAGGCTGAAGTAAGGGGGAACTGAGACTGCTGGGACAGTGCAGCCTGGCTGCCAAGGGGCGGGTGGTTAAACATGGGAGGCAAAAGCTCATGGCTTCGGAATGGAGCATCTTCTAAAAGCAGCATCAGTGTGGAATCTGGCACAGCAAGGGGAGAGGGCAGAGTCAGGAGAGGGGTGTGTGGTTGGCTGGGAAAGCCAAATTAATATTTTGGTGCCTGACGTGGAAACCCCAAATGAGGAAGGGAGGCAAGCTCAGTGTCGAAGCATCTCCCTGGCATGCAGGTTTCATCCATCTCCTGGCAGGGCTGTCCCCCTGCCTGAAACCCTGGGGAGAGCCACTGCTGCTGCTGCTGCTGCTGCTGCCGGTCAGTGTCTAAATGGATCAATGCAGCCCCCTATAGCACCATAAGGCCCCACACAACATCCTCCGGGTAGGGCTGGGAATGCCCCACATTTGAAACCCGGACAGAGCCGTTTCTGCCAGTCTGTGTAGACAACACAGGCGTTGGATCAAGGCGTTGACTCAGTAATAGAAAGCAACTTCTTCCCACAACCACGCGCTGAATTCAGGAGCCGTTTGATGCCGCTGAAGGACCCCACCCCTCCAATCAGACACCTGCCTAGGGGGCGCCAATGCCGGACCCCTCAAACCGCTCCCCCAGCTCAAAAGCCCACAGACCACGTAGCGGACTGCCACCTTTCGTCTCTCCGCTCGCCAGGAAGCAAAACCCAGTCGCCCGCGGCGCGCAGAAACTGGATCCCAGGAATCTCGCCATTTTGCTGGACGTGGCTCCCTTAAAGGAATGTGGTTTGGGGAGGGGGTACCAGTGGTGTGGAAACACCCAGAACCCCACAACTTCAGGGCAAATCCCCCGCTAACGGGGCACCACAGGTGGGCAGATCTCCCCACCTCTCCAAATTTCACCCTCTCTCTCCATCCGGGCGCAATTTTCGCCCCTCGCAGAGCGCGGCCAAGTTTCTGTAGCTCGGAACACTTTTCCATTTTATTTTAAGACTGCTATTTTTACGGGTCTCCCTGTCTCTCTCTCTCTCTCTCTGGAGCCCGTCAACATTTAAATTTAGAGCCGGGCCAGGAGAAAAGGAGGATGGAGAGCACCCCGGGTACGCCGGCATTTCCTCCACCTGGCCGCCGCCGCCGCGCGCCCTCCAGCCGGGCATGGTCCAAACTCCACCGGGGACGTGGCGAAGCCCGGTGGCCGGCCGAGCCGGGCCTGGGCCAGCCGGCCGACGCCAGCCGCGCCATGAATAGCCTCCCCAGTCCCACGTTTAAAATTAGACGCCCTGGAGGCGAACAGGCAGGCGGGCACCCCACCCAGGGCCGGCCGGGGAGGGGCAGGAGCCACCCAGGCGCAAGGAAGGGGGCAGGAAGAAAGGAGAAGGCATCTCCGGACGGGCCCCCCTCCCGCTCCAAACTCCGATCTTCCCGACGCCCAGCACCGATCCGCTTTGACCAAGCCGCTCCCGGAGCGCCCCACCACCACCACCACCACCATCCAGCGCTACTTACGCCCAGGAGCGCGGCGGCCAGGAGCAGCGCCCAGCAGAAGCAGCCGCCGGAGGGGCGCGCCGTCGAGGGGGAGCCCCGCGACCTCCTCCGCTCCCTCTTCCCGGCTCCCATTTGCAGCGCGCGGAGCAGCAAGAGCTTCGGGTCGTTCTCCTCCTCCTCCTCCTCCTGCGCCCGGGAGCGCGCACCGAGCCTTCCTTCTCCTCTTTCCTCGCTTCTTCGACGGCGCGGTCGCCGCTGCAGCTGGGGGGGTGATGTCGCCAAAGATGCCCCGTCCGCGCATCGGCCTCCTCTCGCGCTCTCTCCTCCTGCAGAGCTCTCGCCGGGCGAAAGGGCGAGCCCGCGGCGGTCCCAGCAAAACTTTTTCTTTTCCCCCACCCCGACCCCTCCTTCCCGGCCGCCTCTCCTCCTCCTCCTCCCCTCCCTTGCCAAGCAGCACCGCCCCAAATCTCTGGCTCCACCAGCCTCCCGGCAAAGCTGGCCTGGAGTTTCCCGGGACGGGACGGGGATGAGATGGGGAGGGGAAGGGGGCGTTTCCCCTCGCCCCCAAAGACCTTGCCTGGGGAGTAAAACCCTCTTTCCCCCACCCCCTGGGAAGGGGCAGGCCTCCATCCACAATTCCCGATGCCTACTAGCTCTGCTCTGCCTCTAAGGTCAGGGGTGGTGATGGTTCAGAATACCACTGTGCCCACTGTCAGAACAGGAGGCTGGACTGGATTAGGCCTTCTTTGGGACTGAACCCTGGACCTTCTGCATGCAAAGCAGATGCCCCACGGCTGAGCTGTGGTCTTTTTAAAATTAAAAACAAAGCAAGTTCCTAGTCCTCATAGTTACGAATAAAGGGCTCGTTTAAATGGAAGCAAAGGAGTCTGCCTATTGCTGAGTCCATTCTAGCTCAATGTTGCCTACACTGACTGGCAGAATGGCTTTCCGTTGTTTCAGACAGCGATTCTCTCCCTGCCTTGCCTGGAGATGCTGCCAGCGGGGATTGAACCTGGGGCCTTCTGCATGCAAAGCAGGTGCTCTCCAGCTGGGCTGCGGCCCTTCCCTGTGTGTTTGTGTATGCACAGGGAAGTAGCGCCCATCCAATCTATCCTGTGTTTTCTCCCACCCGTCAGAAGCAGTTGGGAAGGAAGGAAGGAAGGAAGGAAGGAAGGAAGGAAGGAAGGAAGGAAGGAAGGAAGGAAGGAAGGAAGGAACCACATATACCCTGCCTGTTTGTACCCCCTTCACTTCTGTTCTTCCTGGGAGGACCCAGGCCCCACCAGTGGCTCTCCATCATGACTGGGGGAGCAAGCAGAGCTGTTTCCTCAGTGCCCCACACCTGGGGGAGGGGGTTCTCCAGGGGGCAGGACCAGGCATGACCCAGGGGGGCTTTTCTTACATTGTTAGGTATCTCCTTCTGCTTGGTCCTGTTCCCCCCACCCCACCCCTAGGGGTCTACGGGTCAGCCCCCACCCCTTGCTCTGTGACAGCCCCAAAGCAATCTGAGTGCCATTAATGATTCACTCTCCATATCTTGTTTGAGTGAGGGAGAAGCTGTCTGTGGAAAGCCAGGGGGAAGGTTGAGCCCAAGACTGTCCAGGTAGCCCCAGCATGCTGCTTCTGCCTTCTGCCCTGATGTGGGGGCAGCCAGTGTGGTGTAGTGGTTAAGAGCGGTAGACTCGTAATCTGGTGAACCGGGTTCGCGTCTCCGCTCCTCCACATGCAACTGCTGGGTGACCTTGGGCTAGTCATACTTCTCTGAAGTCTCTCAGCCCCACTCACCTCACAGAGTGTTTGTTGTGGGGGAGGAAGGGAAAAGAGAATGTGAGCCGCTTTGAGACTCCTTTGGGTAGTGATAAGGCGGGATATCAAATCCAAACTCTTCTTCTTCTTTTTCTTCTTCTTCTTCTGCAGACCCTGTTCCTGCCCGGTTGCCATTGCTGGGCCCCGCCACCCCTCTCCACTGAGAAACACAAGGACCCCTCTTTCCTGGTGTGCTTCCTTCCTCAAGGCCATTCATTTTGCTCTCGCTGCTGCTCAGGCATGGAAGTTGGGCACAACATCCACACAATGTCATCCTCATCAAAATAATAATAATAATAATAATAATAATAATAATAATATCCCGCCCAACTGGCTGGGTTTCCACAGCCACTCTGGGCAGCTCCCAACAGAATAATAATAATAATAATAATAATAATAATAATAATAATAATAATATAATATAAGCTCAGATCATACCCTAGATTAAAATAGCTTTCTAGGGGAAAGCTGAAGCCCATTTTGGAGCGCCTTAGGATCAGTTTTTTATGGTAGTCCAGATCTCAGTCATACGGATGAGAAGATATATCAACCTTTTATGCTCTTCCACACCCGCCCAATGCTCCTATCCCTTCTTTTAGATTCTTTTAAATTCTCATAGACTTTTATATTCACCTTCTGTTTTAATACCTTTTAGCTATCCTAAACGCTTATCAGATTTTAAATGACTGTATCCTATCCTTTTATGCTGGTCTATGACCATAATAAAGATTTGATTTGATTTGATAATAACAATGCAATAAAACATCAAACATTAAAAACTTCCCTAAACCGGGAGCGGCCGCCGAGACCACATAACACCAGTCTTGAAAGACCTACACTGGCTCCCAGTACGTTTCTGAGCACAATTCAAAGTGTTGGTGCTGACCTTTAAAGCCCTAAACGGCCTCAGCCCAGTATACCTGAAGGAGCGTCTCCACCCCCACCGTTCTGCCCGGACACTGAGGTCCAGCTCCGAGGGTCTTCTGGTGGTTCCCTCGCTGCGAGAAGCCAAGTTACAGGGAACCAGGCAGAGGGCCTTCTCGGTAGTGGCGCCCACCCTGTGGAACGCCCTCCCACCAGATGTCACAAGAGAAAAACAACTACCAGACTTTTAGAAGACATCTGAAGGCAGCCCTGTTTAGGGAAGCTTTTAATGTTTAATAGACTATTGTATTTTAATATTCTGTTGGAAGCTGCCCAGAGTGGCTGGGGAAACACAGCCAGATGGGCGGGGTATAAATAATAAATTATTATTATAATAAATTATTATTGTTATTAGGGACTAGATGACCCTCGGAACCCCTTACAATTCTATGATTCTAAAGCTATCCAAGTTGGTGGCCATCGCTTGCCTCATGAAGGACGGAGTTCCATTATTTAACTACATGCTCTGTGAAGAAATACTTCATTTTATCCATCCTGAATCAACGTCATTGGATGTCCACAAGTTCTGGTGTTATGACAGAGAGAGAGAAACCTTTCCTCCGTCCACTTTCTCCAGGCCAGAGCTAATTTTATAAACTTCTAGCCCGTCGCCTCTGACTCATTTTCCCCTCTAAATTAAAAAGCCCCAAACGCCACAACCTTTCTTCATAGGAATCTGCCCTACAAAGAACGAGACCCTTGGACAATCTACCTCAATGTTGTCTACACTGACTGGCAGCAGCAATGGCTCTCCAAGGTTTCAGGCAGGAAGGATCCATCTTGGGTGGGCATCTAGCACTGAGCTAAGGCCTTTCCCTTGCTTGGCTGCCGTGTGAAGCAGGATGGGGCCCAACAGGATGGCCTTTTGGTCTGATCCACTCGCCCTGGCTCTTTCTGGTCTTTTCCTGGGATTTAAAAAAAAAAGTGTAATACAGGCTTGCAGGAAAGATCTCTCACGGTTGCCCTCTCCCGGCAGACAAGGGACACGCTCCTTCTTTCTCTCGGAATCGACTCCCATCTGGCTGGGTTTCCCAGTACGTTTCCAAGCACAATTCAAAGTGTTGGTGCTGACCTTTAAAGCCCTAAGCGGCCTCGGTCATGTATACCTGAAGGAGCGTCTCCCAGGGGCGTAGCGTGCCGCTTGGGTACCCGGGGCGGCAAGCCAAGCAGCACCCCTGGGGGCGGGGCGTCGCTCCGTGCGCATGACGTCACAACGCGCATGCGCACAGAGCGACTCCTTTGCCCCATGCCGCGGCAAAAAAAGCCGCTGAAAAAAACCCTTTCAGCGGGTTTTTTTCGCCGCTGCGCTCCCGGGCAGAGCTACGGCGTCAGCATGGAGGAGAGGGGCGGACCAGAGCCAGAAGGGGTGACACTCCATGCTACTGGCCCGCCCCTCTCCTCCATGCCGGGGCGAAAAAAACAGCTGAAAGGGGGTGAAAGGAAGATAAAGCCCCCCTTTCAGCTGTTTTTTTCGCCACTGCGCTCCCTGGGCGGAGCCGCGGCATGGAGGAGGGGGGCGGACCAGCCAGGAGGGGGTGACACCCCTCCTGGCTGCTGGCCCGCCCCTCTCCTCCATGCCACAGTGCCGCAAGCCAGCCAGCGGCGGGGAGGAGGCTATTTTCGGCGCTGCCAGGGCGGAGCCACAGGGGCGGCCAGCAAGGGGGGTGTCACGTCAGCGACAAGCGTGACACCCCTCCTCGCTGGCCGCCCCTGCGGCTACGCCCCAGCAGCGCCGAAAATACACCCCAGCAGCACACTCACACTCAGTGAGCCAGGCAGGGGCAGAGAGCTGCAAGTGCGAGCGCGCCCCCCCCCCAGATGTTGCGCCCGGTGCGGCCGGCCCCCCCTGCACCCCCCACGCTACGCCACTGGCGTCTCCACCCCCACCGCTCAGCCCGGACACTGAGATCCAGCGCCGAGGGTCTTTTGGCGGTTCCCTCGCTGCGAGAAGCCAAGTTACAGGGAACCAGGCAGAGGGCCTTCTCGGTAGTGGCACCCGCCCTGTGGAACACCCTCCCACCAGATGTCACAAGAGAACAACAACTACCAGACTTTTAGAAGATATGAAGACAGCCCTGTTTAGGGAAGCTTTTAATGTTTGATGGATTACTGTATTTTAATATTTTGTTGGAAGCCGCCCAGAGTGGCCGGGGAAGCCCAGTCAGATGGACAGGGTAAAATAAACAAACAAACAAACAAACAAACAAACAAACAAACAATCATCATCATCATCTTTCCAAGGCAGTCTGAAAAAAAGAGGCAAAGGAGCTTCACTCAGCCCTCACTTGCTCTGCCTCCTTCCAGCCCAGTGGGTAATTTTTAAAGACACATTTCCAGGCACTGACATTGAACACGTCCCAATTCCACCTCCCGGCTCCCACTCCTTGCTGGTTTATGTAGCTTTTTCCTAACCGGGGAAAATCTGATCAGTCATAAAAACTGGCTGATTCAAAACAAAACTATTCACTTTGGAATAGTGGCTGTGGTTTTCTGATGTGTCATGTTGATACGTTTCTTGCGGGGAGGGGGTGATATATTGTAATGCACCCCACCTCAGTTCCCATTAGCCCTCCCTTTGTGCAACATAAATTGTAGAGTTGGAAGGGACCCTGAGCATCATCTAGTCCACCCCCTGTGATGCAGGGATAAGCAACTGTCCCATGCAGGGATCGAACCTCCAACCTTGGCATTATCAGCACCACGCTCTAACCAACCGAACTATCCAGGCTGTCTGGCATAGCCCAACGAAAAGCAGTTTTAATAACCAGAGCTGTACACACACCATATACCTCCATTCTATTATTAATATTCATTTATCTATCAATTATTGTTAAGCACTGACCTATTTTACTTCTTCACACGACACACAGTTCAACTATGGAACTCACTTCCGCAGGAAGCAGCAATGGTCACCAGCCTAGATGGCTTTGAAAGAGGATTGGGCAAATTCATGTGGCTATTAGCCATAACGGGTTGGAGGCAGCAATGCTCCTGAATAGCAGTTACTATTCAGGGGAGGGGAGATTGCTCTTGTGTTCAAATTCTGTTTGCAGGCTTCCCATAGACATCTGGTTGGACCTGTGAGAACAGGAGGCTGGACTAGATGGGTCACTGGCTTGAACCAGCAGGTTCTCCTTAGGTTCTTAATCGCCTCCTAAAATCACCTGTCTCAAGGTGATTTACCGTACATAAAAGGCCATTAAAGGTAAAGGTAAAGGCACCCCTGACCATTAGGTCCAGTCGTGGACGACTCTGGGGTTGCGGCGCTCATCTCGCTTTATTGGCTGAGGGAGCCGGTGTACAGCTTCTAGGTCATGTGGCCAGCATGACTAAGCCGCTTCTGGCGAACCAGAGCAGCACACGGAAACACCGTTTCGCTTCCTGCCGGAGCGGTACCTATTTATCTACTTGCACTTTGACGTGCTTTTGAACTGCTAGGTGGGCAGGAGCTGGGACCGAACAACAGGAGCTCACCCCGTCACGGGGATTCGAACTGCCGACCTTCTGATCGGCAAACCTAGGCTCTGTGGTTTAACCCACAGCGCCACCCACGTCCCAGAGTCGTCCGCCATTAAAAAACAACAAATACATTTATGAGACCCTTATGGAAAAGACTCACTGATGCAGCTAGGAAAGCCTGTTGGAACAAATATGTCTTTGTAAAGTAAAGCCAGGGGGCCCCTGCCATATCTTGTCCCCCTTGTTCCGCTGAACAGGGGCAACCACACCAAAGGCCCTGCTCTGAGTCACTGTGGAGCCGGCTTCTGAGATCTATGGGACTTGCAGCAGAAACTCTCCCGCAGACCGCAGAGACTTACTGTAGCTCAGCCCGTGCAGACCTACAATCAGAGCCGTCTTTCCCATAGGACTTAGTGGTGCGTTGCACCAGGGCGCCGGCCTCTCAGGGGCGCCGCAGTGAGTGGGGGAGCTGCGCGGCTTTGCCGGTGGCCTCCCCTTTCCCTGCACCCGCCAGCTGCTCCCCGTCAACCATATGGCTGGCGGCCATGCAGCTTCCCTCCCAAGCCTTTGCGGGGATTGCTCTCCTGCAGCAGCAGCATGGGGGAAAGTTGTGCCCCCCATGCCTGGCAGTGCACAGCTTCACACACACCCCACTATCTATGGTAATTTGGGGGCGATGGGCAGATATTTGCACCCCAGCACTACCCTGGCCTTTAGCGAGGGGAGGAGGACGAAGGGAAAAAGGAGCAACACGCGGTGATAAGGATGGTGTGTGTGTGTTTAGAAATGAAATAAAGGGGAGCAAGTAAGGGGGTACAAATGATGGCAGGCTCGGGGGTCGGCCTGAAAAGGGAATGTGAGCTGAGTGGGTTTCGAAGGAGGCGACAAGGCGGGAAAGAGCGGAGGCGGGAAAGAGAGGCTGTGGCCCGTGGAGCTGGGCAAATGGGGCGGTGGGGTCTGAGAGAGAAAAGTGGGGAGGGGGTTTCATATTCATTTTAATTATAACGTGGAGAGTAGTGATGTATGGAAGTGAGAGCTGGACCGTCAAGAAGACTGATCGCCGAAGAATGGATGCTTTTGAATTATGGTGCTGGATGAGACTCTTGAGAGTCCCATGGACTGCAAGAACACCACACCGATCCATTCTGAAGGAAATCAGCCCTGCGTGCTCACTGGAAGGACAGATCCTGAAGCTGAGGCTCCAAGACTTTGGCCACCTCATGAGAAGAGAAGACTACCTGGAAAAGACCCTGATGTTGGGAAAGATGGAGGGCACAAGGAGAAGGGGATGACAGAGGACGAGATGGTTGGACAGTGTTCTCTAAGCGACCAACATGAGTCTGACCAAACTGCGGGAGGCAGTGTAAGACAGGAGTGCCTGGCGTGCTCTGGTCCATGGGGTCACGAAGAGTCGGACACGACTAAACAACTAAACAACAATGTAACGTGGAGATACCTGCACTGCGTTGTCAGATGGAAAGCGACACATCTTCAGGTGCGCTCATTGAGGCACACACTCTGCCCAGGGGCAATGAAGAACTGAAATGGCCCTGAATAAGACTTCTTCCTATGTTCTCCAGCTCTTTGAAGCACCTGCATGCTAATATACATTTCCTGAATGCTTGGTCCATATGCTGATAAAGTCCTCCTTTTATTTTGGGGGTGTGGTTAGGGACTAAAACGGCAGTAGCGCTATATAGCTTGGCAATCCAATTCGAAGTGAAAAAACAATGCCAATGGCTAATAAACGAGCCCTATGGTCTGTAGATCAGGCATGTCCAACAGGTAGATCGTGATCTACCGGTAGATCACTGGTCGTCTGTGGTAGATCACTGGTAGATCAGTCGATTCCCACAAAGAAGCTCAGCAACTTTGGCTCCCCTTAAAAAAAAGCTCAACATCTTTGCCCTGAAGTCCCCAAAACAAGGCTTTCCTTCCTAAAAAAAATCTCAACTTTGACCCGAACCCCCCAAAACATGGATGGCTTTCCTTCCTAAAAAAAGCTCAACAACTTCGACCTGAACACCCCAAAAGGGGGTAGATCACTGCCAGTTTTTAACTCTGTGAGTAGATCACAGTCTCTTGGAAGTTACCCCTGTTTTATCCCTGGTGGCCTGCTGGAATACGGAGCTAACCAGGGCTATCAACTGTCTGGCTCTGAAGCGCCCTCTCCAGTTGCATGGAACCCAGACAGCCCCATGGTTTTCCCTGGAGCTGAGGGCGATGACACACTCGTTGAGATGACTAGAGCGCCGGTGGTGGAAAACTCACTCTGAATCTGACCGGACACGGGTTAGAGCTCAACGTTGAGCCTACCCAGTGGCAATAGCAATGGCGAAGAGGACGTTCTTCACTGCCTCTGTTGCATCCGCAGAAAAGAGCAGCAGGAGACTCTTTCAGGTGGTTCACAATCTAACGGACCCACATGCACCAGCAGGCCCTGGTAAGGACCCTAAGATCTCCTGCACTGATTTTGCAAAGTGTTTTGCAGATAAAGTTGCTCAGATTCAAAAAGAGGTAGACTCCACCATGGGAGCAGGGCCTGGGCGGGAGAGTGCTAGAGCCCTGTCTAGTCAAGTTGCATGGGATCAATTCCAATCGGTGACATGCGAGGATGTGGACAGGCTGCTTGGACAAGTGAAACCGACATTAATTTTAAATGTGCATCTTATTTACGGGTGCATCTTATATTTCGGCCAATACGGTACCTCTCCCATAACACCACATACCACCCCTTGTATATCACGTTTGCATGATTTCTTTTTTTTATATATAATAATTTTTATTGAGTTTTCCAATTTTGTCCCGCCCCTGATTCAGGCCAGATCACATACATTTTATACAATCTCTGATGACTTCCTCACGCCCCCCCTCATTGTTTTCATTTGTCATAATATACATCCTTACCAGGTTTCTAATTCCACATCATTAACATTTCCATAAATTCTTAATTTCAAATCGCTTACCAACCACTCACATTTTTATCATTCTTATCTTTTACTTTAATCAAATCCCTACTCCCCCCCCCCAGTCCCGGTGCAGACTATTTCAACATCAAAATTACTTATCATTCATAATATCTATCAATCTTATAACATTATTTTCAAAAATCATACTATAATCATTTCCTGCCAAATCCAAGTTCAAAAACCAGTAAGACACAAAACAGTTACTTCCTCTAAATGTTCATCCTATTCCTGCAGGATCCAACTTTGGAACCCATTGTCTTTGCTGCGGAATAGCATCCAAAACAGTATCCATTAAAGTCTTTGGCCTTTCATTCCATATTCGGTCCAGATTGTCTCGACTTCCTCTCTGCTGCTTGTCTTTAGGCTGCAATTTGTTGACTGTTCTAGTATTCCTCTTTTTCCCTATGATGACAGCAGCTCTTGACTTGAAGCGAGTGATTCTTTTGCAGCTGGTTCTCTTCTGAGTAGACTTTCTGTGTTTATGCTCAACAAATGCACTGTTCATAGGGTTCAATTGTATATCCTGACCAATCAGACCATTATTTATACTTTCACGTTTGCATGATTTCACACACGATACCATGGAATCATGATTATACAAATCATGATACCACACAATCATGAAATCATTATCTCTTGACCCCGTGCTAGGATTTCATGAATTCATGATACCACAATCATGAAATCATAATATCCCGTTCTCACGAAATCATGACATGTCATGCGTCATGGAATCGCACTGTCACACAATCATGAAAATCACGATGCCGCAATCATGAAATCACGATACCAAAATCGTGAAATCACGATACCGAAATAATGGAATCACGATACCGTAAACATGAAATCACAACACCACAATCATGAAATCATGATACCGCAATCGTGAAATAACTATACCGAAATCGTGATATCACGATACCGAAATCATGGAATCACGATGCCGCAATCATGAAATCACGATACCGAAATCGTGATATCACGATACCGCAATCATGGAAGGAAGGAAACTTCGCACCACGGCACCGGATATGCTTAAGACGGCGCTGCCTACAATTCCCAGCACCCATAACAAACTATACTTCCCAGGATTCTCTCTGGGGGAATCCGTGTGTGCTCTAAATGTACAGTTTGTCCGCAGCCATGGTCCAAAGGAAAGATGCGCAATAGCGAAGAGTTGCTGGGAGAGCCGACTGCCACCGTTGGCCAGGGTTGCCTGGGTTGGAAAGGGATTCCACGGGTCCTTTGTCCTGCCTTGTTGCAAAACAATTTTTTTCCTGCTTAGCTGGGCCACTGTTCCTCCCCCCCCCCCCCAGTTCCTTCCTTCCCAGGGAGATTAAATGGAGGGTCAAAGGTAAGTGGAGGGATGGTCCGCAGAGTTCAAGACCTCTCCCTAGAGAAAGGGGGCAAGGGTTTGTGGAGCGACAAAAATGTTGGAGGGGAGAGTGAGGGACGGAGAGCTGACTCTGCTCCCTCTGGCGGAAGAAGGAAAATAGAGTGAAGGTTTAAGGGAGGGAGAGAGAGAGCCAAAGGTTTCAGGAGAAATTCACTTCACTTCTCATTTACCTTGTTTGCCCTTTCTGAAATAGTATGAGAGCCAAAACATGGCAATCGTTCGAAAATCTGCACTTCTCCAGAGTTTGCGACGCAGTTCTACGGCCAAGTATTTGTGTATCTTTTTTTTATTAAAAAATAATACATATAACTAGGGTAGAGCAGTGCTTTTTTCTGGGGGGACGCAGGGGTGCGCATACCCCTAAACATTTCGTGAATCTAAGTTTGGCCTCACTGAGGGGCAGTATTTCAATATGAGTAGGAAAACTAGAGTCCCCCTAAACTTTATTATTATTTTTTAAAGCACTGGGGTCCATATAAATGCATACTGAATCTGTAGCTGCATTGTATTAAGGAAAATTGTTTTGCAAAACATGTTTCTGTCAGGAAAAAAATGGCATAAAACATGCACATTGAAAATAATAACGATGCTATATGATACATAGGCTGATGTGCAGAACTGAATTCAAGATTGGGGAGAGGAGAAATTGAAATTTCACCCATCCTGGGTTAAGGCCAGAAGAGCTCACAGACTGCAGCCTATTCCACCTTGTGGAATCCGAATTCGCTGCCCCCATCACCCCAGACGTGGGGCTGGAAGGCTGAGTCAGACCCTTGGTCCATCTAACTCAGTAGTTTCTGCACTGGCCGGCAGCAGAGCCCCAGGATTTCAGGCGGGGGACATATGTGTGGCAGCTGCATCAGAGGGAAAGGAATTGACGTTGCAGGTCTGTAGCTTTGGTGGGAATGATGAGGGAGCTGCTGCCCCCCCCCCGGGAGCTGCCCCCCCCCGCCTAATACCCGGCATCCTCATTTGACTTCACCTCGGGTTCAGGGAACCCACTGCTATTTCACAGAGCTGGCTCTCCACCCCACTGCAGATGCCCACCTCCCCTCTTTGCTTGTCCAGCTGGCTGCAGGGTAACCTTCCCAGATCGGTTGCTGGTTAATGATCTGCCATCCCAGTGGCCTTGACACCTGCTATGGGTCCCAGGCCATGCAGGTTTAGAAGAGGGGAGGCAAAGGGGGGGGGAGAGAGAGGAAGAATGTTTTTGGTACTGGAAAAAAGACAGGAAGTACTGTTTTGGGGGGACAGGGGGTGGGCGGGGGTGGAGGACTCCCTGGTCCTGAATGGGGTGACTGTGCCCCTGAAGGACCAGGCGCGCAGCCTGGGAGTCATTTTGGACTCTCAGCTGTCCATGGAGGCGCGGGTCAATTCTGTGTCCAGGGCAGCTGTTTATCAGCTCCATCTGGTACCTGCCCGCAGACTGTCTCACCAGAGACATGCTCTAGTTATCTCCCGCTTGGACTACTGCAATGCGCTCTACGTGGGGCTACCTTTGAAGGTGACCCGGAAACTACAATTAATCCAGAATGCGGCATGTAGACTGGGGACTGGGAGCAACTGCCGAGACCATATAACACTGGTCCTGAAAGACCTACATTGGCTCCCAGTACCTTTCCAAGCACAATTCAGAGTGTTGGTTCTGACCTTTAATGCCCTAGGAGCGTCTCCGCCCCCATCGTTCAGCCCCGGACACTGAGGATGGGCGGGGTATAAATAATAAAATTATTATTATTATTATTATTATTATTATTATTATTATTATTAGGTTTCCAAGGCACAGCTATGACTACTGATCTCTCACCTCTGTCCTGTTCAACAGGAAATGTCCCTTCTCCACCGTCGGCATCTTTTATTGACTCCTAACACTGGGGCACTAAAGGCAAGTGACGGTCAAGTTCAGGGACAGGGGTCATGTGACATTTCAGACAGTGGCGGACCCCAGTTGCCTGGGCTGATGGGAGCTGGAGTCAGAGAACCTTTATTTATTTCAGAGATTGATATGCCAGTCCAAAAACCATCTGCAAGGCCACAACCCTGAATTAGACCCTCACTTGCCTTTACTGCCCCGAACTTCCTCCATTACCACTCTGCCTCCTTTTAATGCAGGGATGGGCAACTCCCATCGTCATCCCTCAGCATTGGCCATGCTTGCTGCAAGAACTGATCAGAGATGCAGCCCGACAATATTCGGAGCGTCACAGAATCCTCCCAATTCCTGAACTAGACCATCGCTTGCCTTCACTGCCCCAAGCTAAATCTCACCCAGCTCAGTCTTCTTTTAATTAAGGGTTGGGAAACCCACAACTCTCCATTGCTGGCCTCCAACCATCATCCCTTACTGTGGAGCCAATGCTGGCTGCTGGGGCTGCTCGGAGTTCGAGTCCAGAGACATCTGGAGGTTAACCACCCTAGAATCATAGAATCATAGAGTTGGAAGAGACCACAAGGGCCATCCAGTCCAACCCCCTGCCAAGCAGGAAACACCATCAAAGCATTCCTGACAGGTGGCTGTCAAGCCTCTGCTTAAAGACCTAAAGAAGGAGACTCCACCACACTCCTTGGCAGCAAATTCCACAGTCAAACAGCTCTTACTGTCAGGAAGTTCTTCCTAATGTTTAGGTGGAATCTTCTTTCTTGTAGTTTGAATCCATTGCTCCATGCCCGCTTCTCTGGAGCAGCAGAAAACAACCTTTCTCCCTCCTCTATATGACATCCTTTTATATATTTGAACATGGCTATCATATCACCCCTTAACCTTCTCTTCTCCAGGCTAAACATACCCAGCTCCCTAAGCCGTTCCTCATAAGGCATCGTTTCCAGGCCTTGGACCATTTTGGTTGCCCTCCTCTGGACACGTTCCAGCTTGTCAGTATCCTTCTTGAACTGTGGTGCCCAGAACTGGACACAGTATTCCAGGTGAGGTCTGACCAGAGCGGAATACAGTGGTACTATTACTTCCCTTGATCTAGATGCTATACTCCTATTGATGCAGCCCAGAATTGCATTGGCTTTTTTAGCTGCTGCATCACCCTACCTTAAAGCTTAGGGGAAAGTATTGTTGTCTACGGGAGGGGTCAGTATGGACGATGCCCTGAGTCTTTTCCAATCTTTCGGGGAAGCGAGGGTTAGAATCTAAGAGAGGATTCTATCACTGAACTGGTCAGACAAGTTTATTTGTAAGATGATGGCCTTAGTTGGCCATTTAAGCGTCCTCATTAGCATCCCCAAAGAATGAGCCAGGCTATGAGGGATGGTTCCCTCCAGGCCCATGGACTCCACTCTCATAGCTGGTAGGTGGAAGAACAAGAGGCAAAGAGCTGAGGCTGGAAGATGGAGACCCAGAGACCTGCTTCCTCTATGCTGGAGCCAAAGCAGTGATTAATGAAGACGCAAGATGTGTTGGGGTATCAATTCCGTGAGCCCTCCATCTCATGCTCAGGTTGTGCATATGTGTGAGTCAAACAGTGGTACCTTGGTTCCCAAACGCTTTGGTTCTCAAACACCGAAAACCTGGAAATGAGTGTTCCGGTTTCTGAACATTTTTCGGAAGCCGAACGTCCGATGCAGCTGTTGGCTATTGTTTCCGGGGTGCCTGTACCAATCAGAAGCCATGCCTTGGTTTTCGATCATTTCGGAAGTCAAACGGACTTTCGGAACGGATTAAGTTTGGCGCTTTTGTTTTTGCTATTTATTTTGCGTTTTTGTTTTTTGAGGCTTTTTCGGTTCATTTGTTTTTGTGACAGTGTGGAACGCAGTTCAGCTACGGACTGATTGATTGTGTGACTGCGGAAATGGATAAAAGCCCCCCATCCAAACAATGACTATCATCAGTGCAGTCAAGGGGGGGAAATTAATTTTCATTTTTATCATCTACAATACTGTCTTATTTATTTTATAGTACAGCACATTGATTATTGCTTTCATTTAATGGATCAGTGGTCCCATTAGATAATAAAAATCATGCTAAGTGGCTGTTTTGGGGGTTGTTTTTAAAAGTCTGGAACAGATTAAACCATTTTGCATTCCTTTCTATGGGAAAACGTTCCTTGGTTTTGGAACGCTTTGGTTTTGGAAAGGACTTCCGGAACGGATTAAGTTTGAGAACCAAGGTACCACTGTATCCTAAAAACACCATCATCTCTGGCAACCTTCATCCCAAGGAAACTGAACTCTGGCAAAGCTCCTGGAGGCTGCTTGGAGATTGGGGTGGCTCATTGAGAGCCAGTGTGGTGTAGTGGTTAAGAGCGGTAGACTCGTAATCTGGTGAACTGGGTTCACGTCTCCGCTCCTCCACATGCAGCTGCTGGGTGACCTTGGGCTAGTCACACTTCTCTGAAGTCTCTCAGCCCCACTCACCTCACAGAGTGTTTGTTGTGGGGGAGGAAGGGAAAGGAGAATGTTAGCCGCTTTGAGACTCCTTCGGGTAGTGATAAAGCGGGATATCAAATCCAAATCCAAACTCTTCTTCATATATAACCCAGAGTCCAGACCAAAGAGGTTCACAAATGCCATTATAATTCACAGCTGTTGCCTATTTCACTAGTGATCTCTGCAAAAGCCGGGACGTTTCTCCCCCCCCCAACCTCCCTTCATGCTTCAGCTGGCGAGTTTAAAAAAAGCAGCATCGCAGCACCGCACATTACCATGAATGGCCATGAAAATCAGACTGCTGGGGTTTCATTTCTACCGTAAAACCCAAGGTGTCTCTGATTAAACCCGCTGAGTGGAAATGCCTGTTGGTGCCTTTGCGGGTCTTCTTGTGCCTAGAGGCAAAGGCAAGGCACTCTTATTAGATTCAGAGGCAATCTTTTCCTGGGCAGTTCACATCTTCAGAAGCTGATGTCCAGGACTGAGCCCTAAGAGGTGCTTCGAGAAAGATTTTCCTTTCGCTATATAGGAACACAGAAGCATGCCCTGTACTGAGACAGGGTCCATTTAACCTAATACTGTCTACACAGGCTGGCAGCAGCTCCCCAGGCAGGGGACATTTGCAAAACTTCCTGGAAACGCTGTGGAGATATTGCTTCCTTCTAAAAATAAGGTCATAGAATCAGAATTGTAGAGTTGGAAGCGACCACGAGGATAATCAAGTCCGACCCCCCCGGGAAGGCGGGAATCTTTCACCCAAAATGTGACTTGAACCCACAACCCTGAGATGAAGAGTCTCATGCTCAGATCTGAATAAAGATCTTATTTGAATAAAGATCTGGTCCCAAGCCGACCCTTGGACCAACTGCTTCAGTGTTGTCCACACTGGCTGGCAGCATCTTTGTACAATTTCCGTCGGCAGCTTTGTCCCTGGAGATGCTGGGGGTTGGACCTGGGACCTTCCCCACTCCAGACAGCTGTCCTTACCTGTCCTTAATGTCCCTCTGCGCTGGGAAAAGAGATATGAACCGGGTGCCATGCAGGTCCAAGGCTGAACAGTGCCCTTGGGGGCTCCTGCAATAGCTAGGAACCAGCCCCCTTGGAGACGGGGTGGGTGGTATTTAAAGGCTCCGCCGCTCATTCTCGTTCTCCCAGGCGGTCGGTCGGTCGTGCCACAATGTGGAGGTTCCTCGTCCCATTCCTGTTGGCAGCTGAGGGTAAAGTCCACTCCCCGCATGCAACCTAGAAGCCCACCTCCTCAATTCACCTGAGACCACCACCGTGCCTGTAGTCATTTTCCATACTGGGCCTCCCTGCCCCTTATTTTGCTTGGTGGACTGTGGTCTTGAGAGCAGTAGGGTATAATGTAGCAGTATAATGCAGATTCCCCTGCTAGCTTTGAGAGCAGAAATGTGGGGAAACGCATCTGCTTTGGCCCTGATTCCAGGGGCTTGGAGCCAGCTGCAAAGCCAGCGTCGGCCCAATCTGGAGCCACCCTGCTTCCGACCCTCCAAGTGTCCCTGTTTTCCAGGGGCAGTCCCGGATTTACAGAAGCCCTCCTGGTTTCTGACATGATCCCGGAATATCCCACTTTTCCTGTCCCTATTTTCATCGGAGAAATGTCGGAGGATATGGAGTTATCTGATACCCCCAAGCCATCTGATGGTAGTCCTGGATAGGGAAGGTGGTTTTTTTTCTTTAATGTTTAATGTTTCATCATGTTTTTATATATGTTGGATGCCGCCCAAGGTGGTTGGGGCAACCCAGTCAGATGGGAGGGGTATAAATAGGAAAATTATGATAGAATAGGATGTCCCTATTTTCATCGGAGAAATGTTGGATTGCATTCCCTGCCTTGCAGGCAATCTCAGGGAAAGTGAAATCTGCAGGAGGAATTGGGTAATATCAGTTCCATCAATAACCCCCAACACAAGCTGCCTTCCTCTCTCTCATCAGTCTTTGGCTGCGGACAACCTTCTTATGCCCCCACGGGGAGAGTGGTGAACGGCGAGGATGCCGTGCCGTACAGCTGGCCCTGGCAAGTAAGTACCTCCAGGAGGGGGAGCGTTGCCTAGTGGTGTCATCTCACCTTAGTGTTCTAGAGCTGGGAAAGCAGAAGGCTGACTGGAGCAATCGGGGGGGGGGCCCACTGGGGAAACTCCCCTACGAGGAACAACTAATGGGTCGGGGGACTTTTCTTTTTAGTTGTGGTCCCATCCACATAAAGTTCAAAGTTTCTTCCCATTGTTATCCGCACAACCATCTTGTGAGGTAGGCTAGGCTGAGAGAGAAAGCGACTGGCCCAGGGTCACCCCAGTGACCTTCATGGCCGAGCGGAGATTTGAATCTGGGGCTCTGAAGTCCTCGTCCAACCTTCTTAACTACTATCACACACACTGACAGTCTGGAATCGCCCACTGTCCCAGACAGAGGTCTGGGGAGCCTTTGGCCAACCAGATATGGCTGAACTACAACTCACATCATCCCTGTTGGAGGCAGACTCGGTTCACCCTCCGAGTGGACTCAACGTGTGCCCCCCTGGCACATGCCCCCACCCAAGCACAACACTCGCCCTGTTCCGGGCACTGGTAACCCACGCTACGCCACTGGCTGGGGCTGCTGGGGGATGCAGTTTGGCGACAACTGGACAGCTGCCCCTGTCCTTGAGGAACAGAGCAGCAAAGCGTTAGGAAAGTCCTTTCAGGTGGGGAGCAAAGCAGAAGATTTGCCAGCCTGGCCGGATCTCAGCTCCTCCATCATCTGTGCTCTCTTCTACAGGTCTCCCTGCAATATGAAAGCGGAGGGCAGTTCCACCACACCTGCGGGGGGACACTCATCGATGCCAACTGGGTCATGACTGCCGGGCACTGCATCTCGTAAGTGCGGTCTCTCTCAAGGCGTGCTAAGCACTGAGCACACCCATGAAACGGGGGTAGGAACCCGGGGGCCATGTGGGAAATCTTTGAAGGGCCACATGGGCTGCTAGGAGGGCCTAGCGGGCAGGGTAATGGATTTGACTCATACCTTGGCACCTTGAGACAACACGGGAAATCACCCGAGAGTCGCATGACAGCGTCAGAGGGGAAAGCGGGCGAAGGAGCAGGTATATTTCTTAAAACCTTAGAACTGTAGAGTGGGAAGGGGCCCTGAGGATCATCTAGTCCAACCCCCTGCAATGCAGGAATGTGCAGCTGTCCCAGACCTGTGCACGGTGTTACCAGCACCATGCTCTAACCAACTGAGCTATGCTGAAACATTTACATTGGTACCTTGGTTCTCAAACGCCTTGATTCCCAAGCGCCAAAAACCCGGAAGTAAGTGTTCCGGTTTTCAAACGTTTTTTGGAAGTCCAATGTGGCGGTTGGCTATTGTTTCCGGGGCGCCTGCACCAATCAGAAGCTGCGCCTTGGTTTTCAAACATTTTGGAAGTCAAACGGACTTTCGGAACGGATTAAGTTAGGCACTTTTGTTTTTTTAAATTTTAATTTTAATAATCTACAATGCTGTCTTATTTATTTTATAGTACGATACATTGATGATTGGGACGCGGGTGGCACTGTGGGTTAAACCACAGAGCCTAGGGCTTGTCGATCAGAAGGTCGGCGGTTCGAATTCCCACGACGGGGTGAGCTCCCGTTGCTCGGTCCCTGCTCCTACCAACCTAGCAGTTCGAAAGCACGTCAAAGTGCAAGTAGATAAATAGGTACTGCTCCGGCAGGAAGGTAAACGGCATTTCCGTGCGCTGCTCTGTTTCACCAGAAGCAGCTTAGTCATGCTGGCCACATGACCCGGAAGCTGTCTGCGGACAAACGCAGTAAATGCCAGTAAAGCGAGATGAGCGCCGCAACCCCAGAGTCGTACACGACTGGACTTAATGGTCAGGGATTTTATGGATCACAGGTCTCACTGGATAGTAAAAATCATGTTAAATGATTGTTTTGGGGGTTGTTTTTAAAAGTCCAGAATGGATTAATCCGTTTTGCATTACTTTCTGTGGGTTTGGTTTTGGAACGGACTTCTGGAACGGATTACGTTTGAGAGCCAAGGTCCCGCTGTACTTCATAAAATTTGATTGTATAAAATGCCTCACAATAGCTTACAAAGAAGATAAAACGATAACATTTTACAAAAATGAGCAGAAATAATTCAAAAACGTCGGAAAGGTTTTAAAAAATAGACTTAAAATCAGATTAAGACTCACACTGACTTTCCAAAAGGGTATGTCTAAACGAGAGTGTTTTTGGCAGGCGCTGAAAAACGTACGGCAAAGGCGCAGGCTTGATCTTCAATAGGCAGGGAGTTCCTACAGTGAGCTACTTTCCAGCCACACAAAAGCCAGAGGGTTTTTAACACACCTCTCTCTTCTCAGAGCATCCCGCAAATACAAGGTGGTTCTGGGTGAGTACGACCGGAGCAAAGAGGAAGGCTCAGAACAACACATCCTTGTCAACTCGGGGGACATCTATGTGCACCCCGGCTGGAACAGCAACTGCGTGGCTTGTGGGTAAGCAGAAGAATAAGGGCCTTTATCTTTTTTCAGAAGTCGGCGGTTCGAATCCCTGAGACGGGGTGAGCTCCCGTTGTTCGGTCCCTGCTCCTGCCAACCTAGCAGTTCGTAAGCACGCAGTGCAAGTAGATAAATAGGTACCGCTGCGGCGGGAAGGTAAACGGCGTTTCCGTGCGCTGCTCTGGTTCGCCAGAAGCGGCTTAGTCATGCTGGCCACATGACCCGGAAGCTGTACGCCAGTTCCCTTGGCCAATAAAGCGAGATGAGCACCGCAACCCCAGAGTCAGTCACGACTGGACCTAATGGTCAGGGGTCCCTTTACATTTACTAAAATTGCTAAAATGTACAAACAAGTTCAAATTTGTGTTGGAAATACAAAGAGAAGGAAGGGACTTTTTTAAAAATCATTTTATCATTTTCTTTAATTCATTATATATCATTTCCCAGAAAGCCTTTAGCCGAGTACATGTCCACAACAAATGGTAAACATATGCATTTCCAACACAAAACCACCTCCTCCTCCTCCTCTTTCAGGGATGACATCGCCTTGCTGAAGCTTTCCCGCAGCGCAGAGCTCAACGACAAAGTGCAACTGGGGTGCATCCCGCCCCCGGGAGACCTGCTCCCCAATGGATCCCCCTGCTACATCAGCGGCTGGGGGCGCCTCTACAGTACGTGACCTTATTTATTTATTTGTTGCATTTCTCTCCCTCTTTTTTTGGTCCTCTGAGGAACTCCAGGGGGGCGCATGTGGTACTCCAACTCTCTGTTTTATTCCCACAACAACCCTGCGAGGTAGGTTAGGCTGAGAGGCAGAAAACTGGCTTCCAAGGACATCCAGTGAGCTTCATGTGGCCAGGTTGGGGGGGGAATTTGAACCCGGGTCTCCCCCAGGTCCTAGTCTGACACTCTAACCACTATGCCACCGCTGGCTTTCTTTACTCGGGGAGCAGGGAAGGTGGGACCAAGGTCCCAAGAACAGCGGGAGGGGAGGGGCAGAGTCAGCATGAGTCCCCTGGGTTTGATTTTTCCTCTTCCCTCCCTGTCCCTTTTTCCTTGTGTGTCATGTTATTCTTCTTCTGATTTTGGATTGCAAGCCTGTGGGCACCTTGTTTTAATTGATCGTATGCAGTCCACTCTGGGAGCCTTTTCGTTTGAAGAGTGGGGCACAAATGCTTTAAATAAATGCAGAAATAAATCAATGCACTGGCCAGGTTCTAGTCCTCATTGTTTTGTTGATGGGCTCAACAGAAGCAAATCAAGGTGCCTTCTACCAAGCCAGACCATTGGTTCACCTACCCTAGTACTGTCTGCACTGACAGGCAGCAAAGTCTCTCCAGACTTTGAGGCCAAGGAGTCACTTACGGAAGATGCTAGCGGGGACAGAACCTGGGACCTTTCGCATGCAAAGCTCTACCACCGTACCCCGCTAAAAATAAAAGCAGCTTCTAGTCCTCCTGGCATTGAGAGGGCCACTTGGGATAGGAGCAAAATCAGCTGCCTTATATCGGTCCATCAGTATTCCCCGCACTGACTGGCAGCAGCTTCTCCAGGAGTTCAGCCAGTGAAGACTTTCCCCCAGCCCTACCCGGAGATGCTAGCAGGGGTTTGAACCTGGGACTTCTGCATGCCAAGCAGGTGCTCTAAGACCTGAGTTACAAAACCCTTCTTTTCCCCCTGAAATATTTTTGTTTGATTTTACAAATATAAAATTCATAACAGGATCATTACACATCCATATGCAGAGATTCTCTGAATCTCCAGACTTCCCCTCACCCCCTCCATGGGTCTTTACAGCTGCAATTTCAGTTCACTATCCACATTTTTTTTTAATCCATCTGAATTATCTATAGTCTTTTTTACCTGACAAGTGATATTAAAATCCTGCTAATGTTTTCATCTGCTTACAGTGGTCTCCTAAGTACATTGTAAATTCACCCCCCCCCCATACTTTTTCAAAGTTCTTGTCCACTTGGATCGTGAGCTTCCCAGTGAATTTTGCCATTTCAGCATAGTCCATCGGCTTGCCATTCTTCCTTGGTCGGGATTATTTCCCCAAACCCCTTCCTTTCTCTTACAGCTGGTGGGCCTCTCCCCTCCATCCTTCAGCAAGCCCTGCTCCCGTCGGTGGACTACGCCCACTGCAGCCAGCCGGACTGGTGGAGCTCCACCGTGAAGGAGACGATGGTCTGCGCCGGGGGAGACATCCGTTCCGGCTGCAACGTCAGTAAACCGCAAAGAAGGGGGCTGGCACCGGATAAGGGACCTGCGGTGCTGTTGCCCCAGAGGATGCTGAGTGATGGAATCCCATCTCCAGCTATCCTGGGGGCAAGGCAGTGGAAGGCAGAAAGGGCTGGTCGTAGAACCGGAGCACTGTAGAGTTTGGAAGGGACCCTCAAAGGTCCCCTAGTCCAACCCCCGGGCATGCAGGAATCCTGTCTATGGCCGTCTCTGGGTGGCTCGAACCACCAACCTTCTGGTTAGCAGCCACTCAGCCAAAAGCGTTTCCAAGGAGGGAAATGATTTCCATAGGAGGATGCCTTTTTCAGATTGTTTAAGGAAACATTATAGTATATTATACTATATTATATAGTACAGGCATGTCCAACCGGTCGATTGCGATCGCGGGGTGTCCCTGGTCGATTGCGTGATCCTGATCGATCGCCCCCCCCCCAAATAATAATAATAATAATAATAATAATAATAATAGCTCAACAACTTTGGTCAATCCAATGGGTAGATCACTGCCAGTTTATTTTTTTAATAGTGGGAGTTGATCGCAGTCTCTTGGGAGCTGGACATGCCTGATATAGCATATTATACTATATTATGGTACGATGAACTTGTGAGCAGGATTTGAGCTACGAGCAACAGAAGGAATTAGATTATAATATCGTGGTTCTGATTTGATAGATAGAAGACAGGGTGCAGCAGAAGGGGTAAAACAGGGGTCAGCAACCTTTTTCAGCCATGGACCGGTCCACCGTCCCTCAGACCATGTGGGGGGCCGGACTATATTTTTTTGGGGGGGGGGAAATGAACAAATTCCTATGCCCCACAAATAACCCAGAGATGCATTTTAAATAAAAGGACACATTCTACTCATGTAAAAAAATGATGATTCCCGGACTGTCCGTGAGCAGGATTGAGAAGGCAATTGGGCCGCATCCGGTCCACGGGCCTTAGGTTGCCTACCCCTGGGGTAAAACAACAAGTCCATGGAGAACGGGGTGGGAAGTCGACAAAAATAAGAGAAAAGGCAAAATTGTGTTTTGACTGCATGTGTTAAAAATGTTGAAACTTAATAAAATTTAATGGGTGGAGGGGGAGGAAGGAGTTCCAGAGGAGGCACTGCCTTTAGGAAATGGGCATGCTGTATGCTTAAAGGCACGTTATTTCCCCTAAAGAATGCAGGGAACTGTAGTTTAAGGCTGCTGGGAATTGCAGCTCCGCAAGGGGGGAAACTACGGTTCCCAAGAGCCTTTTGCGGGGTGAGCTGTGTGCTTTGCAATGTACGGTAGGGATGCAAAGCCAGTCTTTTGCACGAGAAGGCAGCAAAGGGTCTTGCGGCACTTTGAACCAGGAGCAGGGAACCCCTTCTCAACCCGGGGGGGGGGCATTCCCTTCTGGGCAACCTCCTGGGGGTGCCATGTGCTGTTGGTGGGTGTGGCCAGAGGCAAAGGTGGGCGGAGCAACAAAGGTCTGATTTACTTTTGAACTCTAGCATTGTAGAGTTGGAAGTGACCCTCATGGGTCATCTAGTCCAACCCCCTGCAGGGTAGCAATTGCACCCAAGACTCGTTTCTACAGGGACTGATTGATTCATTTTGCGTTATTCATTTTGCAATCTTCAGCTCGTGGGTGGCATATGAATTTAATAGATAGTATACAAGTACTAATGATCTACCCTACTGCAGAGCTACTGACCTTGCCTTTTATTGCCCGGGCCGGTGCAGCTTTCTTTAAAAAAATAAAATAAAAATTATTTATGCCTTTCAGATTTATACATTTCACTAGTTTTACAATCATTTTAACATTTCCAAACTGAGAATAAAATATAAAATATTGATAGATGCAAAAGAAGAGGAGGTTTTTTCCCTGCCGGATATGAGACTTTACTATGAGGCATCCTGTCTTTGCTGGTTGAAGGAATGGATGGCATTAGAGAATTCACGTATTCTAGACTTGGAAGCTCATGACAATATTTTTGGTTGGCATGCATATTTATAGTATGAAAAGGCGACAGTTCATAAAGGATTTACAAATCGTATAGGAAAAATTTGTATAGAGCATGGGATAAATACAATAATTTATTAGAGGCAAAAACACCACTTTGTCTCTCACTGTTGGAAGCTGTAGTGGTAAAGGAAAAGAACATGATAGAAGGGTGGACAACATATAGAAATTTATTAAAACAAGAGGGAGGAGAGTATAAATTAAAGGATTTTAAGGAATTATTGGGGAAATTAACAACATGGATAAAAGATCATCATTTGAACAGGGTGCAGCTTTTGAGACCCTTTTCACACCACGCCTATTATTTCAGGGTGACTCCGGAGGCCCCCTCAACTGCCGGGCTGCTGACGGGAGGTGGTATGTCCATGGGGTGACCAGCTTTGTCTCTGCCTGGGGGTGCAACACCTTGAAAAAGCCCACCGTCTTCACCCGCGTCTCTGCTTTCAACAACTGGATTGAAGAGGTAGGCCCTGCATGCCGGGGCTCTGGCGGGGCACCAGATCGTTCTTTTACGAATAATTATAATTAATTGCTTCGACTGGACGTGGAGGGGAGAACTTAGAGGCCCGCCAGGGCTTGGGCACGACGTCCGGTGACTCCCTGTTTGAAATCGAAGGTGGAATTTTAAAGCAATTTTGTATGGCCACCAAGTCATCAAGTGTGGTGAATCCACCCATTATTGCAACTACTGAGAAACTGCATTCCCTCTATACTTTTCACATGATTGGTTTGGTAATCTCGGTTCCTCCAAGGGCAAGTTGCTACCAGGCAGTTGATTATAGTATCACAGGAGACTCACAGCTTCATAGCTTCCTCTGAGCTTTAGGTCTTTTAGTTTCTTTCTTTGCTTTTCTCTGCCTGATTGCATAGATCGCACTTGGTTGTTTCGAGCTGGTTAAGTCTTAACTGACTGTAAATGCACCAAGACATTTTTGAGTCCAGCTCAGCCTACAGAGTAACTCCGAGTCAACAAAGGAGGATCAGGAATAATTAATACAGACATCATATCTGATAAAGGAATAAAGGAACAATCGATGGAAATTAAAACCTCACACAGGAAGAAGAAACGAGAACTTCATTTGCGAATTTACAAATTACAATATGTCTTGGTGTGAACTGAAGTTCATCATTGTAGGCTGTGGTACAAGGGTTTGTTTTTTAACCAAGAATGGGTTGTATTTGGTTTGAGCAATAAACTGGAGGCAGAATTAAAGGGAATCAGACCCTGAAGTACAGCAGGTGGGAAGCCATGCAAAATTTATAATTGGCTATGTAACTGATTGCCGATCAGAAGGTCAGCGGTTTGAATCCCCGCGACGGGGTGAGCTCCCGTTGCTTGGACCCTGCTCCTGCCAACCTAGCAGTTCGAAAGCACGTCAAAGTGCAAGTAGATAAATAGGTACCACTGCAGTGGGAAGGTAAACGGCGTTTCCATGCGCTGCTCTGGTTCGCCAGAAGCGGCTTAGTCATGCTGGCCACATGACCCGGAAGCTGTACGCTGGCTCCCTCGGCCAATAATGTGAGATGAGCGCCTCAACCACAGAGTCGGACACGACTGGACCTAATGGTCAGGGGTTCCTTTACCTTTACCTTTATGTAACTGATTTGTATTTGAATTGGTATTGTTATTTGGTGTTAATATAATTTGGCGCATATTGGATTTTTGTAATTGAAAATTAATAACAATTCTTTAATGAAAAGAAGAAGAAGAAGAGGTAGGTCCCGCTTCTTGCCTATGGGAGGACAAGCCCCACAGACCCTGTCCCAGAGAGATTCTTGCTCCCTCTTGCTGATGGGAGACCGTTTCTCACCTCTCCCAGTGTGAGCAGTTTCCCTAATAAGCCAATGGCCAATTGAGTCCTGTATCTGGTCCTCACAGTGGCCAACCACCATACACATAAAGTACAGGGTTCCCCACCCCAACAATCCTGGGAACTATAGTTTAAGCACCTGGCGTGGATCTGCCCAAAGATCTCTGCAGCTCCTTGCTGCCCTGGCACATTTCCTAACAACTCTCTCTCTTTTTTCCTCACAGACCATTTCCAGCCATTAACGTCAAGCAGCAGCGACTGCAGCAGAATCCCTTCTCTTGCTGTACTCTTCGGAATAAAAACTTTAAAAATGCACTCACTGCCTACTGTCTCTTTCTTTCTCTGGCCTTTGCGTGTTTAGACCTTTTAAACTCCCCCTTAAATAAATTCAGACAAGACTCAAATTTTTGGCAGAATTTAGGCCACAACTTTATTGATAACATCAAGTGAGTGGCTGCATAGGCTCTGGTTCGACCAGCTCCCTGCACTGTGGCAGGTAGGTAGCGCTGACCCAGGGCACCAGCATAGGTCAGCCTAGGGTGATCACCTGGAACAGGGGAAAGCCGAGGTCAGGCTAGTCCACCACCCAGATGTTGCCCTGGACTCGGCACGGGCACAACCCCTCTCAGGGTTGACCAAACTATTGAGTCCCTGGATTCCTTTAATGGAATACCCTTCGCATAGGGATGGCTAGAGCGTTCTGCCACCCCTATCACCTGAACCAGAGCCTATCCGCAACCTTACAAGTTGTGATAATTTGCTATGCGGCAGGCGAAACCCAAATGGCACCAGCCAATCAGTCAAGTGGGGGAAATTCCTGCCATGCCCCTGTCCCAATGACAGGCGACACACGACGGAATAGCAAGGTCAAGCACAACCCTAAATATAGGGAGAGGTGGGCGGGTGTTCCGATGCACTGGCCCAAAGAGGAAGCTCAGGGACACATGCATGGGCCTTATGTAGGTCCCTCGATCCGTTTAGCTAGTGTCCCATTGGTCAGATTACACCCATCATCGAGGGACCTACCAATAGGGTGTTGTGGCTATCCAAACGTTCCCACCCACAACACAGGGTTTGGTTGCCAGGTCGCACCGCAACACGTGCCCTCTTTGAGGGAGGACATGATTTGTTGCTTCTCTGGGCCAGCCCTACTTTTAGGCAAGGCAAGCTGCTTCAGGCAGCAAATTCTGGGGGAGGTGGGGGTGACGCACTGGAGCACAGAGCTTTCCTGCCATCTCCAGAGCTAGTCTCAAGTCACCCTGTGGTGCTCTGGAGGGTGCTGTCACCAGCACTGAAGGATGGTTCAGCTTCCAGTCCAGTCACCTTCAGCAGAGACGGGTTTAGGGGCGCACGTCTGCTTCGCCGACACTGGGTGCCGTGACAATGACTTAGAAAGGAACACGAGAGGCGGGGAGGGGGGCAAAGTTTGGTGTATCACAGGATGCTGCTGGAATTTGAAAGCCCAAAGTCCACCCATGCCTTCTGCACAAGGAGTGGGGAATTGGGGGGGGGGGGTCAGGCACATCTTGTCCTTCCCTTCAGCTGGGAAAATGTCTGACAGTCACTGAAGAAGAGTTTGGATTTGATATCCCACTTTATCACTACCCGAAGGAGTCTCAAAGCGGCTCACATTCTCCTTTCCCTTCCTCCCCCACAACAAACACTCTGTGAGGTGAGTGGGGCTGAGAGACTTCAAAGAAGTATGACTAGCCCAAGGTCACCCAGCAGCTGCATGTGGAGGAGCGGGGAAGCGAACCCGGTTCACCAGATTACGAGTCTACCACTCTTAACCACTACACCATGCTGGCTCTCTGATGGACCACACTGAGGCAGAGGGTAGTCCATCAGGACAAATGAGGGCACCACCAACCCCAATGTGCCCTCTGCCAGCCCTCACTTGCCCACCCGAAAACACATAACTTCCCCCAAGAGTCACAAGCTACAATTCCCAGCACCCTTAAGAAACTATCAATCAATCAGGTTTATTGCAGCTTTAAGCTCATATGCACATACAAAATAGACACAGCCAGTATTCGGTAGATACAACCAGTAATATATACATATAAAACATATACATAAAAAACTTTCAAAATTCCTGTAGCATTCCATTTCGCCTCTTATAAGACAACATAGAGGTTAAAAATCTTGCCACTTGCAAGGATACGGTCGAATCAGTATCTTGCGGCAATAGGGTGAGATGGGTCTCCACTGGAAGACCAGAAAATTTTCCCTTAACAAACTATAATTCCCAATATTTGAGGCGGTGGGTGTGCTTTAAAGGTGTGCTTTAAAAGGGACACGGGGGGGGGCGCTGTGGTCTAAACCACTGAGCCTCTTGGGCTTGCCAATCAGAAGGTCGGCGGTTCGAATCCCCGCGACGGGGTGAGCTCCCGTTGCTCTGTCCCAGCTCCTGCCAACCTAGCAGTTCGAAAGCACGCCAGTGTGAGTAGATAAATAGCTACGGCTGCGGCAGGAAGGTAAACGGCATTTCTGTGTGCTCTGGTTTCCGTCACGGTGTCCTGTTGCACCAGAAGCGGTTTAGTCCTGCTGGCCACATGACCGGAAAGCTGTCTGTGGACAAATGCCGGCTCCTTTGGCCTGAAAGTGAGATGAGCGCCGCAACCCCATAGTCGCCTTTGACTGGACTTAACCGCCCAGGGGTCCTTTACCTTTAAAATGTGTGCAGAATGTGCTTTAAATGTATGGTTTGGACCTGTCCCTAGCTTTGCCCTTGCATAACTGCCCAGGCAAGGAGGAGGATGCCTGGGTGGGGGGTAGGGGTTATGGCAGATGAGAAATGGCCATTCTCAGATACTCCAATATTTGGCAGGTGGAAAAAAAGGTATACAGTGGTACCTTAGTTCTCAAACTTAATCTATTCCAGAAGTCCGTTCCGGAAGTCCGTTCCAAAACCAAGGCACGCTTTCCCATAGAAATTATGCAAAACGGGTTAATCCATTCCAGACTAAAAACAACCCCCAAAACAGCCATTTAACATGAATTTTACTATCTAAAGGGACCATTGATCTATAAAATGAAAGCAATAATCAATGTGCTGTACTATAAAATAAGACAGTACTGTAGATGATAAATAGTTAAAATTAATTCCCCTCCCTTACCTGCAGTAATGATAGTCATTGTTTGGATGGGGGGCTTTTATCCATTTCCGCAGCCACTCCATCAATCCATCAGTAGCTGAACTGGGCTCCACACAGTCACAAAAACAAACAAACCGAAAATGCCTCAAAAACAAAAACGCAAAATAAACGGCAAAAACAAAAGCGCCAAACTTAATCCGTTCCGGAAGTCCGTTTGACTTCCGAAATGTTCGAAAACCAAGGCGCAGCTTCTGATTAGTGCTGGAGCCCCGGAAACAACATACGACAGCCGCATCGGATGTTCGGCTTCTGAAAAACATTCGAAAACTGGAACCCTTGCTTCTGAGTTTTCAGCACTTGGGAACCAAGGCGTTTGAGAACCAAGGTACCACTGTACAGTGAAGATTCCTGTGCAATATCAACAGCACCCTAAAAGCTTGAGTTCTTACAAATGTGGAATAAGGTTGCAGGTTCAATCGCTGGCAGCAACACTAGGTAGGGCTGGGAGAGACTCCCTGCCAGAAACCCTGCAGAGCCACTGCAAGTCAGTGTGGACAATACTGAGTTAGATGGCCCAAGGGTCAGACTCAGCATAAGGCAGTTTATTTTGCTCCAGTTTAAATTTGCCCTTTATCAGAGCGGCAGAATCTTAATTTATTTTTAGTGGAAGCCTGTAGCTCTGTGGCCGAACCCCTACTTTGCATGCAGAAGATCCGGTTAAGAAGTTAAGTCCGCAATGATTCACCAGGCAAGAGGTTTTGGATATACAGTAATATACAGTTGGCAGCATGGGAAAAACTACAGAAGGACGATTTGACATTTCCAGCGTGCTAAACGCTGAAAGAAAATTGCACGAAGATGATGCACCGATGGTACTTAACACCCAGGTTAGCGAAAATGTATAGGACCAATTCAAATGTATGTTGGATAATGTAAGGAAAAAGAGGGCACCTTTTATCATATGTGGTGGAATTGTAAAAAGATAAAGGAATTATGGGAAATGATATATAATGAATTAAAGAAAATGCTTAAAATAGGCAAAGGTAAAGGGACCCCTGACCATTAGGTCCAGTCGCGGACGACTCTGGGGTTGCGGCGCTCATCTCACTTTATTGGCCGAGGGAGCCGGCGTACAGCTTCCGGGTCATGTGCCCAAGATGACTAAGCCGCTTCTGGCGAACCAGAGCAGCGCACAGAAATGCTGTTTACCTTCCCGCTGGAGCGGTACCTATTCATCTACTTGCACTTTGACGTGCCTTCGAACTGCTAGGTTGGCAGGAGCAGGGACCGAGCAACGGGAGCTCACCCCATCGCGGGGATTCGAACTGCCGACCTTCTGATTGGCAAGCCCTAGGTTCTGTGGTTTAGACCACAGCGCCCACCGTGTCCCCATGCTTAAAATAACATTTGTTAAAAGACCAGAAGTCTTTCTCTTAGGAATTCTAGGGGCAGATATACCAAAAGATTTGAGAAGACTATTTATGTACGCGGCTACAGCTGCAAGCTTGCCCAGCGGTGGAAAGAGGGGAAGATGCCGATAAAAGCGGCCTGGCAGATGAAAATATTAGAATATGCAGAGATGGTGAGATTGACAGGGAAAATCAGAAATCAGGAGGATCGAAACTTCAATAGGGAATGGGACAAATAGAAGCTGTACTTAAAAGAACACTGTAATCACTTGAGCTCTTTGGCAGGCTTTCAACAACTCCTGCAATGTTACAGAGACTATGGATACTTTGGAGCCCTTTAATGTGGAGAAATTATGATATGCAGTTGATTTAGATATATCAAGGACCCACGGAGGGGAGGAGGGAAGTCCTAAGATTCGGAAGAATCGTGTTTGAATTTGAAATTTTAATGTGTTAAATGTGAGATTTATTTTGTAAAACCAATAAAAACCATTTTAAAAAAAAATACATGCAGACGACCCTGGGCCTTTCGAAGACACAGCAGAGGGCACACTCCCATGAATGATTTAGAATAATAGAACTGTAGAGTTGGGAGGGACCCCCAAGGGACATCTAGTCCAACCCCCTGCAATGCAGGAATAAATTGTATGACTCGATCCCTTTAGCACCAGTATGCTCATTTCCTACCCAGGTTAGAAGGAAAACCCAAAGAGTTTCCAAAGTGAGAGAGGGCGAAAATTATCTGCACATCATTTTCCGCAGCCAGCAGCCAGCAGGCCATCAATCAAGGTCTTGCAGCCAGCCTTGGCCTTCACCTGGCTTTTATCAGCTCCTGGAGAACGTGGCGTTGGGGCTAGCGCCGCCTTGTGCAAAAATGTCTCTTTTTTGAACAAGGGTTAATTGTTAACAGGTTCCAGCTGCCCCAGACACCTGTTCTCCTTCTCAAGGGCGTTTCACCTTCGTGGAAAAATAAGAAGGAGAAAGCGGATCTTGGATTCCCATGCTCCTGGCATCGGGGGCTTAATTTCAGCCCCCAGAATGCCAAGGTTGTAGCAGAGCAGAAATCACGAACTGTGCTTCTTCTTACTTTTTTCTTTCTTTCTAAAATTGCATTGCCAAAATAAGATAGTCTTCTTTTTTTTAACCAACCAGAAACAACTCCTTAAAAGACTTGCTGGGAGAGGGAGGTTTCAGTACAAAGGGGCTTGTCTAATTATTATATTATATTATATTATATTATATTATATTATATTATATTATATTATATTATATTATATTATATTATTATATGGACTCCAAGTGTCATCTAGTCCAACCCTGCAATTCCCGAATTACTGCTTTAAATGTCTTTATTACAAATTTACAGTGCTTTTTTCTGGGGGTACGCAGGGGTGCGCATACCCCTAAACATTTTGTGAATCTTTGTACAGTGGTACCTCGGTTTACGAACTTAATCCGTTCCGGAAGTCCGTTCTTAAACCGAATCCATTCTTAAACAGAGGCACGCTTTCCCTAATGAGGCCTCCCGCCGCCGGTGCCCTTCCACCGTTCAAATTCCGCTCTTAGACTGAGGTAAAGTTCACAAACCAGGACACTACTTCCGGTTTTGCGGAGTTCGTAAACCGAATAGTTCGTAAACAGGGCTGTTCTTAAACCGAGGTACCACTGTACTTTTGTCCATTTACTGTATTTATTTTTCACGATAAATTGGTAGAAGAAGAAGAGAAGAGTTTGGATTTGATATCCCGCTTTACCACTACCCGAAGGAGTCTCAAAGCGGCTAACAATCTCCTTTCCCTTCCTCCCCCACAACAAACACTCTGTGAGGTGAGTGGGGCTGAGAGACTTCAAAGAAGTGTGACTAGCCCAAGGTCACCCAGCAGCTGCATGTGGAGGAGCAGAGACGCGAACCCGGTTCACCAGATTACAAGTCCACCGCTCTTAACCACTACACCACACTGGTGTTTTTCTTGAGTCAAAATGAGAGTACCCCAAAACATTTTTATTTTATTTTTTTAGAAAAGAGCATTGCATATTTCTCATGTCTATATCCCAGCTTCTATCCCCCAGGGAGCTCAAGGAAGCAGACATAGTTCTCCTCTACCCAATTTGCCAGATCACCCAGCGAGTTTCATGGCCAAGTAGGGATTTGGCCCCTAGTCTCTTCTAGTCCAACCCTTACCACTACACCACACTGTCCCTCAATTTCTATCAGGAAGAGATTGCACGGAGTAGGGGGCCACCACACAAAAGGCCTGCTTCACTGCAGGAATGTTGACGAAATGGCCCTCGGGGTCCCTTCCGACTCTACAATTCTACGATTCCCCGCCCCAAGAGCGGGCAGATTTTTTCCTTCCATTACCTGGCACCTGCCCAGCTTCAGACTGACCTCCCACCAAATGGCCTTGGGTGCTGGGCAACAGGAGAGTTCAACACCTGTGTTGGGCACCCGAACTTCCTGCTGCTGATAAGGAGGGGTATTAAAAGTTGTGCAGCACCTGTGAGCAACCCCCACTCAAGATGCTCGCACTGTTGATACCCGTTCTGTTGGTGGCTGGCGGTAAGAATCTCTCTCTCTCTGTCTGTCTGTCTGTCTAACACATGGGTAGGCAAACTAAGGCCCGGGGGACAGGGGCGTAGGAAGGTCAGGTGGTACCCAGTGCAGAAAATTTCTTGTCACCCCCCCCATTGATTTATTATTATTTTATTTTATTGCCTGCAAAAATGGTTTTACGTTTTATGTCAAAATCAAATTAAAGTCTAATTAGATGGCTTTCCGCAGGGTTAGGGTTGGGAACAGTAAGTGCTCCACTGAATTGAAATTTCAGCCTTCACAACATAGGAAAACAGCCAAGTAAACAGCTATTTTGTGGAGGAGGGTTAAGATATTAATTGTTCTGCATGGAATTTCATATATAGCGATATAATCCCTAGTATAGTAAGATAAGACTTTTGGAGCAGGTATTTTTTTAAAAAAGTTTTTTATGAACAGCCCTAGTAGGGCAGTAATTGTTCCTTGGTAATTTGTCACCCCCCTCCATGATGGAACCTGGGGCGGCCCGCCCCCTTCGTCCCCCCTTCCTACGCCCCTGCAAATCCGGCCCAATCGCCTTCTAAATCCGGCCCACAGATGGTCCAGGAATCAGCGTGTTTTTACAAGATTAGAATGTGTCCTTTTATTTAAAATGCACCTCTGGGTTATTTGTGGGGCATAGGAATTCATTCATTCCCCCCCAAAAAAATAGTCTGGCCTCCCCCACAAGGTCTGAGGGACAGTGGACCGGCCCCCTGCTGAAAAACTTTGCTGACCCCTGGTCTAACATAAACCAATAAGAAGAGCCAGTGCTTTTTCCCCCCTTAAAAAAATGTTTAGGGGTACTCTCATTTTCCTACTCCTATTGAAATACTGCCCCCCAATGAGGCCACACTTAGATTCACAAAATGTTTAGGGGTATGCGTCCCCCTAGAAAAAAATAGCTATGCTGGATCCGACCAGCAGCCCATCCAGTCCAGCATCCTATTCTCCCAGTGGCCAACCAGATATCTATTTTGTAAACCCGCAAGTAGGATTCAGAGCCACTCTCCCCTCCTGCAGTTTCCAGCAACCGGGATTCAGTAGCGTCGCCGCCTCCGTGACGGCAGAGCATGAATTTGTCAGATAAATCCACAAATTTGCCTTACAAAGCCATCCAAGTTAGTGGCCATGGCTGCCTCCTGTGGCAGGGAGTTCCATAGGTTAACTGTGTGCTGTGCAAAGGACTTTCTTTTATCCATCCAACATTCAGCATGTATCGAAACAACTTCTTGCCGTCGGTCTTAATCTCTCTTTTCCTCTCTTCCTGCTCATGCAATGTGTGAGAGCGACCCATTCGCCCCACCCTGCCTCTAATCGTGCAAGAGGGAATCCTTTTCTCTCCAACACTTCCCAAAGCAAAACAGGCGCAGCCTTTGCAGCATCCTGTTTTCGAAACACGGACGCCCATAATTGCCCCGTAATTGCCCCACCCATGACTCCACATGGCCCTGACTTAGCCCAAGATACTTTGCAGCTTGATGCAAAGGCCAAGATGCCCTAGGCTACCTTCCTGCCAGCTGGCTGGATGGACCGGCAGCCTAGAATCACAGAGTCATAGAATTGTAGATTGGGTGGGACCCTGTGGGTCATCTAGTCCAACCCCCTGCAATACAGGAATATGCAGCTGTCCCATACGGGGATTGAACCTGAAACCTTGGCAAAGGTTATTTTAGGAATCATTGATGCAGATATTCCGAAGGAACCGAGAAAGGTATTCATGTATGCAACTACTGCCGCGAGAATGTTAATAGCTAAATGGTGGAAAGGAGATAAAATACCAACTAAAATGGAGTGGCAGGTTAAATTATTTGAATATGTTGAACTGGCAAAGATGACAGGAAAAATTAGGAACCAGACAAACCAAGAACGGGATTTATTCAGATCATATTTAAAAGAACATTGTTCTCATATGAAATCTTTGACATGCTTTGATTAACTTCGGCAATGTAATGTAATATGCTACAAAGATTATCGATAATTTACGATAAGTTAAAGGATATTCAGATATGCAGTCAACAAGGAAATGAAGGACCCATACGGAGGATGACGGAACTCTCAACATATGGAAGAATTTTATTTTATATGTAACATTTTCTTTGTAATTGATGGGATCTGGTGTTTTGTTTTGTTTTTTGTCCTTTTTGTGGTGAAGGGACCTAATATTTTTTTTAAAAAAAATCAGTAAAGATTAAATTGCTAAAAAAGGAAGAAACCTTGGTGTTATCAGCACCATGCTCCAACCAAATGAGCTATCAAGGTGAATATTACTTCGACACCGGCAATGGGATAATGCCCCCTTCAGGGCAAGAAGTAGGGTAGCTTAGAAACTTGAGAGGAACCACCTATGGGCAAGTCCTCTGGCAAAGAGGCGGACTTTGATAATCTTTTGTTAATATGGCGCCCTGTGTGAAGCCAAAATCTGGCACCCCAAAACAGATCTTCTCAATTTTGCACCCCCTCAGCTCAGTGCCATGTGCGGCACCGTTCTAAACCCGGCGTTGGTCTCAGGGGCTTGCCACCCAGAATCTGCCACCTGGCTAGTGGTAGGGCCGGCCAGAGAGCATGCCTGATGCCTGGACTCCATCTGCTGTGGCGCTGTCTCCTGAATCAGACCTCCGTCAGAGGAAGGCTTGGAAATGAGGAATGCTCACTAACAGTTTTTGTGACTGTTAGTAATTGTTTGTATATTGTTAGCTGTGACGGGGGTTGGACTAGTCACAGGGGTGGCCAACTCCCAAGAGACTGTGATCTACTTACAGAGTTAAAAACTGGCAGTGATCTACCCCATTTTTTAGGCATTCAGGTCAAAGTTGTTGTTGAGCTTTTTTTAGGGAGAAGGAAATCCCTGTTTTTGGGGGGTGCAGGGCAAAAAAATTGAGCTTTTTTTTAGGGGAGCCAAAGTTGTTGAGCTTCTTTGGGGGAGCCAGTGATCTACCTGTGATCTACCACAGACGTCCAGTGATCTACCAGTAGATCACAATCCAACTGTTGGACGTGCCTGGACTAGATGACACTTGGGGTCCCTTCCAATCTTACAGTTCTATGAATTCCTTCCTTCCTTGCTTGCTTCCTTCCCACCTTCCTTCCTTCCTTCAGTCCGTCCGTTCGTCCGTCCGTCCTTCCTTCCTTCTTTCCTTCCCACCCTTCCTTCCTTCCTTCCTTCCTTCCTTCCTTCCTTCCTTCCTTCCTTCCTTCCAGGGTAGATAAAAATCAATGATTTAAAAAATAAAAATAAAAAATCGGATTTTTTTGATTTAAATCGGATTTTTTTGATTTAAATCGGATTTTTAAAATAAAATGCTTTTGGAGGAAAAATCTTTCTAAATATAGTCTTCTATTTAAGTTACATTGTAGTCCAAAGGCTATTCATCAGGAAATAAGGATTTGTTTTAAGTTTATCAAGTGTGCTAAAACTCAGTCTAAGGTTTTTTTTAAATGTTTAACCCCATCAGTTAACAAACATGGATACATATGTTATTGTTTTAGTTAAATGAATTGTTTAAATGGTTATTAAGGAAATGATTATTTTTCTCCTTCCAATAAAGTACAGCAGAAAAGTTGTCCAAATATAAACAGTTAACTTATTAAACCTCACCATAATTTCATAATTATCTGTCTATGTATTTCTAGTAGTATAACCAAATCAGTAATTTTTGATGTAACTGTAAAAACCACTCTGAAAATTTATTATTCCAAAAATGAAACCTTCATATGGTTGTAAATATTAAGATTATACCAGCAAGAATGAGTCTTTCTGTAAAAAAAAAAAAATTAAATCAAGTCTTACTGACTAGTGATTTAAATCAAACCTTACTGACTAGTGATTTAAATCGTGATTTAAATCAATTTGATTTAAATCAAATCCACCCTGCTTCCTACCCTTCACTCCTTCCTACCCTTCCTTCCTTCCTTCCTTCCTTCCTTCCTTCCTTCCTTCCTTCCTTCCTTCCTTCCTTCCTTCCTTCCTTCCTTCCTTCCTTCCACAACTGACAGCCACCACTGTCTCTTCTGCCCACAGCCTCCAGTTGTGGAACGCCCATCTACACCCCCAATGCCAGGGTGGTGAATGGTGAAGATGCCATCCCTTACAGCTGGCCTTGGCAGGTAAGGAAGCTGATTCTCCTTCCATTCTCTTGTGCCACATTTAGATCCGTTTTTTTTAAAAGCAACAACAACACAACTTATATACCACTTAATTAGAGGGGTATCTCCAAACTTTTGGCACCCAATGGCATAAAATACTCAGTGGCTCCTATCCAATGCTCATCCTACTCAGAATATACCCATTGGAAGTAATAGCCGTAAGGACATAAGCAAAGCCTGCTGGGTCAAGGCCAAGGCCGATTCTCCAAATGTCCCTATTTTCCAGGGACAGTTCCGGATTTACAGAAGCCGTCCCGGTTTCTGATTTGATCCCGGAATGTCCCATTTTTCCTTAGGACATCTCCAGTTTCATCGGAGAAATGTTGGGGGGGGTATGCAAAGGGCCCCCCATCTAGTCCAGCGCTCTGTTCCCACAGCAGCTGACCAGATACCTGTTCTGGGAAGCCCACAAGCAGGGGCTCTCTTCAATAAGAGCTCAGTTGGGATACAACCCAAATTTAGAGATGCTATAAGAATTCTAAGGTCCCAAATATAAAATAAATGTTCATAAATGTTCATAAAAGGCAAACAGATACATAAGTATATAAACCACATGTCTGAAATAGTACAGGAGAGCAATCCTGAAGCCATTTTGACCCTCCCAAATTGACCTTAACATATTTCTCTGCAAGAGGGAGGAAATGGGGAATGCCTTCCCATTGCTCACAAATCCTGTCTTAAGGGCGTATTTGTGTATGAATAGGGTGAGCCTGTGACCTGGATTCAGGAACTAAAAGTATCAACCATCACCAAAAAAATGGCCAGGCTGCCCAGGTAATGCAATCAGTGACCATTATCAGGTATCCTGGCAAACAGGATTTCTGCTGTAGACCGCCTCCTTCTGTGATGTATGTATGATGTTTTAGGGGGGTGGTCTTGAGCTACAGGGTGGGCAATTTCAAAAGTCTATATAAGGGCTTGCACACCATTGTTCGGAGTCCCTCCTCCCTCCTGCATGAAGTGAGTGAGGACCCTGTTGCAACAGTTGAATAAAGATCAGGCTTTGAAATATACTCGGAGTCGAGTGTGGATTTCAGCTCTTTATTCAGCTCATAGTAGCGAGGAATGGAAGTTTCCCCAGAACATCTGCTTTATATACAGTATTTACACAATGGGCCCCATGTGATTGGCTAATTCCAGGATACTCCTGAAGGCCAATCCGGTTGCGGATTCACTTCCACCTGGAGCTGGATTGGGTGGCTCCTGCGGACCAATCAGACTGCTGCATTCTGAATCCTATTGTTCTAGGACCAATCAGACTGCTGCCTTTTGGATCCTATTGTTCTAGGACCAATCAGTCTGCTGCCTTTTGGATCCTATTGTTCTAGGACCAATCAGTCTGCTGCCTTTTGGATCCTATTCAACTCAGTACATAACAGGCTTATTAGCCGCTTTGCTTCTCAATATTCTCTGGTTAGCCTGTTATTTTCTCCTGCAGAGAGGGAACCCACTTAAGGACTCTATATGGGCTCTTGGAGACCCCATAAGGGAAAAGGAGCAGTTTTTTCTTATAACAGTAACAAAGGTCCCCCCCCCCCCGCAACTTGACCGCTGTCACTGTACAGTATATTCTGATCCCCTTCACAGATCTGTGTCTATGATGGTGTCTTAATTCCTTCCTTGCCGCCTCTCTTGCCTCCCCACAGATCTCCCTCCAGTACGAGAAGGATGGCGAATTCCGTCACACCTGCGGGGGCACCCTCATTGCCCCCAACTGGGTCATGACTGCCGCCCACTGCATCTCGTAAGCTCTCTCGCGGGCCGTAAGGGGTGGGAACTGGTGTGTGTGTGTGTGTGTGTGTGTGTGTGTGTGTGTGTGTGTGCGTGTGTTAGTTTACAGGCAGAAGGAGCTGGTGGCCTTACGGACAGGTGAACCGGTCCATTTCATATTCTACCGGTTTCCATCAGGGATACAGGTGATGTTGGATGGTCATGCCTCGTAATGCCTTCGTCAGACCCCACCTGAAGTCCTTTGTCCACTTCTGGGTGCACCACAATTTAGGGAGGGCATGGAGAAGCTGGAAGGTGTGCACGGAAGAGTGACCAGGATGCATAGCTGTCAACTTTCGGATTGGAAAATAAGGGATGGCGCGAGGGCGGTGCAATGGCACCAAGTAGCCTCGCCACCCTGTGCTCCAGAGGCTGTGTGCGAACGGGTGAGCGAAAGAGCGAGCGCATAGACGGCAGGCAGGCTGTCTGTCTGTCTGTTTGGGCGTGAGGGTCTGGCTCCACAAGGCATGCAAGCTCCGCCCCCAGTCGGTCTCAGACTCCTTATTGGCAGCCGAGCAACGCAGCTGAGGAGCCTCCCTGGCTGGCAGGGAGGGAGAGGAGCTGCTTCCTTTGAAATCCGGGAAATTTAAGGGATATCAACAATCCGGGATAGCAGCGGGAAACGGCATTGGAATAAGGGAGTTTCCCGCCAAAAAAGGGAGGGTTGTCAGCTACGCCAGGATGATGGAGGTCTGGAAACCAAGAAGGGTCTGGAGTTGGGTACGTTTAGACAGGATAAGAGGAGACTGAGAGCCACTTTCAAATATCTGAAGGGTTGCCATGTGGAAAATAGAGCAAGCTTGTTACAGGTACCGGTAGGTGTTGGTCTGCCGTAGTCGAAACAAAATAAAAAATAATAAAATTCCCTCCAGTAGCACCTTAGAGACCAACTAAGCTTGTTCTTGGTATGAGCTTTCGTGTGCATGCACACCTCTTCAGATACACTGAAACAGAAGTCACCAGACCCTTATATATAGTGAGAGGGTGTCTCGCTGCTCCGGAGGATAGGACCCGAACCAATGGATTCAGATTGCAAGAAAGGAATTTCCGACTAAATCTGAGGAAGACCTTTCTGATGGGGAGAGCTGTTTGACAGTGGAACAGTCTCCCTGCAAGCTTTTAAACAGAGTTTGGATGGCCGTGTGCTAGCTATGTCTCCTGCATTGCGGAGATGGTGGTTTTTTGGACCAGATGACGTCCCTTCCAACCCTACAAATCTATGAGTCTATGATGGCCTCTTCTCTGTGTTTCTCCTACACTCTCACAGCAAATCCCGGACGTATCAAGTTGTGGTAGGTGAATATGACATGGATGTGGAAGAAGGCTCCGAGCAGCGCATTCCTGTGAACTCGGATGACATCTTTGTGCACCCCAAATGGTTCTCCATCTGTGCCGCCTGTGGGTAAGTGAGCTGTGGCCCTTTATAATATAATAAAATAATAATAATAATAATAATTTTATTATTTATACCCCACCCATCTGGCTGGGCTTCCCCAGCCACTCTGGGCGGCTCCCAACAGAACACTAGAAACAGAATAAAACTTCAAACGTTAAAAACTGGCTCCATCTTGGGGGCAGGGGTGGTCTGGTGCACTCCTCTTTACCCAGGCCTATGGCTTTAAATAATCTGAGAATCTGGGAGGGAGAGGACTGTTATTATGACAACTATTTTATTATTAGCCTATCTATCCGTATGCTTTTTATTATGGCTTTATTACGTTTTTATCACTGGTTCTCTGCAATGTGTTTTTAATGTTGTACACCGCCCTGGGATCTTCTGATAAACGACCCTATATAAATTGAATTAATGATGATGGTGATGATTATTTTTTTAAACTGTTTAGGAAAAAAATCTGCTTTTTTTAAAAAAAAAATTCAAATGGTGTATAAATTTAATGAAATAAATAAATGAACCCACCTCCAGTCCGGCACCAGCATTCTGGGCCAGCTGAAGCTTCAGAGCCAGACCCCCATCAGTTGCCCCTTGGGACTGGTGGGTTGGAAGCCAGGGAGCCGACCAGCAGATGGCGCCAGAGTCAATGACAGGCAGAACCAACTCAGTCATATTTTTCTCCCCATTCTTGTCCTCCTCCTCCTTTCGGAGTATACAGTGGTACCTTGGTTCTCAAATGCTTTGGTTCCCAAACGCCAAAAAGCCAGAAGTAAGTGTTCTGGTTTTTGAACATTTTTCAGAAGCTGAACATCCGATGCGGCTGTTGGCTATTGTTTCCGGGGTGCCTGCGCCAATCAGAAGCTGCACCTTCGTTTTCGAACATTTCGGAAGTCAAACGGACTTCCGGAACGGATTAAGCTTGGTGCTTTTGTTTTTGCTGTTTATTTTGTGTTTTTGTTTTTGGGGCTTTTCCGGTTCATTTGTTTTTGTGACTGTGTGGAACCCAGTTCAGCTACTGATTGATTGATTGTGTGGTGTGGAAATGGATACAAGCCCCACATCCAAACAATGCAGTTAAGAAAAAAAAAATAATTTTAATTTCTATCATCTACAATACTGTCTTATTTATTTTATAGTACAGCACATTTATTATTGCTTTCGTTTTATGGATCAATGGTCTCGTTAGATAGTAAAATTCATGTTAAATGGCTGTTTTAGGGCTTGATTTTAAAAGTCTGGAACGGATGAATCCGTTTTGCATTACTTTCTATGGGAAAGCGTGCCTTGGTTTTGGAACGCTTTGGTTTTGGAACGGATTAAGTTTGAGAACCAAGGTACCACTGTACTAAGGAGAAGGAGGAGAGGCAGGGCCATTCCTTGACCCAGATGTCAGAAGGCAGGCCAGTGGGTTTGGAGGAACTGAAGCTGGTGGGGCAAAACTGCATTTGCCCCACCCAGAGAGCAACCTCTTGACTCTCTCTCTCTCCTGCTTGCCTCCGTCCGCTCTGTCCAGCAACGACATCGCCCTGATGAAGCTGTCCCGCGCCGCCGAGCTGAGCAACACGGTGCAGCTGGGGTGCCTCCCCCCTGCAGGGGAAGTGTTGCCTAATGATTACCCCTGTTACATCAGCGGCTGGGGTCGGCTGTACAGTAAGTGGTTCTGCCCTTATCTGAAGGGGGCCTGGAGGGTTTTAAAACAGAGGCCAGCGGGTTTTTTTATTTATTAAAAAAAATGGAGGTTGGGTGGTTATTTCTGCATCGCAAGAGGGTTAGAATAGATGACCCTTGGGGGTCCTTTCCAACAATACTATGGTGCACACATATAAACAAGTTCCTCATCCTCAGGGAGGCCAGTGGCGCTCCTATCTTTTTGTACAGAGTGGAATGGGATTTTGGTTTAGGGGGGTGGGCTCAGGGGAGGGGCACCTGCTTTTCCTTCCTTCCTTCCTTCCTTCCTTCCTTCCTTCCTTCCTTCCTTCCTTCCTGGTAATAGTGGGCTTTTTATTTTTATTTTATAACAATTTATTAATTTTTGCAAAAAATAACATAAAATAAAAGATAACATTTAAAAAAAAAAAATAAAAACACAGGGGGGGAAATACTCAATACTCAGTTTATTACAGCAAAAGCCAGCAATATAATACAGTACAGTATAATTCCAAACCAGCAATCAGAATATGACTACAAGGCATCAAAATCCTAAGGATTAGAAAAAAACCAAAGGCACAAAAGTAATTTATAGTGTATTTTCCAGTAGAAGCGATTTATGTTTTTTGATGGCTAAGGTTCAAAACTTGGCCACAGCATAGGATACTGAGCTCAAACAGTCTTCCAAAAGGAATTTGTGTAGGATTTCAGGAATAAATTCCAGATAATATTGCAAGGGTTTAAATTTTGATAAACGGGGTAATATAAGACGAGACCGTTCTTCACTATAAAATTCACAGGATTTGTTTTTCCCCCAGGGGGAAAAATAACACCATAAGTAAATTTTACTTGACTCCCCTCCTCTCCCCTCCCCCTCTTGGTTTCATGCACGTCCATAAAACCTTATATTCTTCATAATCCAATTTTAAACCTTCTTCATCTTAATACAAGTGACATTTAAAAGTTTTATGCTAATGTCACAATCAATACACAAAGCTCAAAAGATATGCATTAAACATTTACCGCCTTTTTAAAAATTCAAAGTCCTTTCTTTCTTGGGTTTCAAGTTATCTAATTTATCCTGCATAGTTCCAAAGTTTGTTTTGCCAATCTTCTTCTTTGGCGGAGGCTTCTTCCTTCTGGAGGAGCTACTGGCAGTTCTTAGCTTGGCATCGACCCTTGAGTACAGGAACAATGTATTTCGTTCAGTAAGTCCATCAAAACCTGTACATCTCAATATCACATCTTCCAAAAAATTTTAACAATCATTTTCCACATTCCTTTCCAATCCTTATATATCTTTTCCCAGGTCTGCTTTTCTTAAATAAATTGAAGTTCCAATTTGAAAAACCAAATAAACTGCTTTTCTTAAATAAATTTATTTATTTGATTTTTCAAATTAGAATTCTGCAATCACATATCCAACATACAACATAAAAACAGGATTCCAAAGAATCTCCTAGGGGACTTGCTTTTCACGCAGGAAAACCCAGGTGGAATCTCCAGCTTGGCACCCCCAGAAGCTGGTAGCAGGGGATATTGGAGACTCTTCTCTGACCGAGTCTGGGTGCGCTGGGTCCAGGCAGACAAATGCCATATTTACTTGAGCGCAATGCGATCTTTTTTGGCCAAACGATGTCGCGAAAATTAAGGGGTGCACATTATTATATTTGATGGTGCATTGACATTCGCCAGCAGATTCTTTTTTTCTGTTTCAAAGTTTTGAAAACTGAGGTGCACATTAGATCCGATGGCACACCAGATTTGCGTAAATACGGTCGCATGGCTTGGCGCTGGTCAATTTCTTGGCGCGGCGCATAGTTAAACTATGGAACTCACTGCACAGGAGGCAGTTATAAGCCACCAGCCTGTGTGGCTTTAAAAGAGGATTAGACAAAAATCATGGAGCAGGAGAGGATCATGGATCAAGGGCTACTAGCCAGGACGGAGGCTCGGCTCTGCCTCCGCAGTTGCAATGGTCTTGGGTTCGAATCCTGCTTGCAGGTTTCCCACTCACATTTCCATGCCCAGATCTGCTTCCCTCCTGACCCCTGACCAACTGTGCCTTCCTTCGCAGCCAATGGCCCCCTTCCATCCAAACTCCAGCAGGCCATTCTTCCAGTGGTGGACAATGAACACTGCAACCAGAAGGACTGGTGGGGCGGTGTCATCCGGCAAAACATGATCTGCGCCGGAGGGGACATCCGCGCCGGCTGCAACGTAAGTCCGGGGAGGAAATGGGAGTTTGGCCCTTGGAAAACGGAGAAACAAGAGTCTTGAGAAGGTGCCTTCAGGGCTAGCAGATGAGCTGTGGCACCCAGCCCTCCAGAGGTGGCCTTCAAGAGCCAGTGTAGCGTAGTGGTTAGAGCATTGGACTGAGACCTGGGAGAGAGCCAAGATCAAATCCTCCCCCCTCCTCATCTAGGCAGGAAGCTCTCCCTGGGTGACCTTGGGAACCAGCCGCCCGCTCTCGGCCTCACGGGGCGATTATCAAGAGGACAAGACAGGGAGGAAGAGAAGACTGTAAGCGGAGCAGCTACATTGCAGCTAGGAAGCCAACCTTGTGCGCAACAATCTGTTTTTGAGGTTAAAACCATGCCCAAACACTTGTCAAAAGCTTTCACTTGCAGAAGGCAAAAATTTTTGTTAAGGAGCGCCGAGTGGTTGTTGGGAGACGCCCACCCTACCCCATTCCCCTCACAGAGCTACAATTCCCAGAGAAGTTTAACAAGCAATCATTCTTTGCGGGAAACTCTGGGAACTGTATCTCAGGGAGAGGACTACAGTGATACCTTGGTTCTCAAACTTAATCCATTCCGGAAGTCCGTTCCAAAACCAAAGCGTTCCCAAAACCAAAGTGCGCTTTCCCATAGAAATTATGCAAAACGGATTAATCTGTTCCAGACTTTTAAAAATAACCCCCAAAATAGCCATTTAACATGAATTTTACTATCTTACAAGACCATTGATCCATAAAATGAAAGCAATAATCAATGTACTGTACTATAAAATCAATCAATCAATCAGTAGCTGAACTGGGTTCCGCACAAAATAAAAAAATTCCTTCCAGTAGCACCTTAGAGACCAACTAAGTTTGTTCTTGGTATGAGCTTTCGTGTGCATGCACACAAAAGCTCATACCAAGAACAAACTTAGTTGGTCTCTAAGGTGCTACTGGAAGGAATTTTTTTATTTTGTTTTGACTATGACAGACCAACACGGCTACCTACCTGTAACTGGGTTCCGCACAGTCACAGAAACAAATGAAGCAAAAAAGTCTCAAAAACAAAAACACAAAATAAAAAGCAAAAACAAAAGCGCCAAACTTAATCTGTTCTGGAAGTCCATTTGACTTCCGAAATGTTTGAAAATCAAGGCGCAGCTTCTGATTGGTGCAGGCGCCCCGGAAATAATAGCCGACAGCCGCATCAGACGTTCAGCTTCTGATAAACATTCGAAAACCGGAACAGTTACTTCTGGGTTTTCGGCGTTTGGGAACCAAAGCGTTTGAGTAGCAAGGTACCACTGTATAAGGTCAGTGACCTTAAACTACAGTTCCCAGGATTCTTTGCAGGAAGCCATGGCTGTTCAAAGTGGTATCTAGCACTTTAAACATATGGTGCAAATGCGGCTTACAAATGCTGGGTATTCACAGCTGCGTTTGCACCACTGATTCTTGCGTCCTTTTCTTCCCTTAGGAAGAAGGGCACTGCAATGTACTTACTTGTTTGTTAGTTTGCTAGTTTGCTTGCTGAATTTATACTCCAGCTTTCCTCCTGGGAGCTTAAGGCAGCAGCCGTTTCTGGCAAGTACCATATTGGCCCAAATAGGCGAGGTCCAAGTCCGGTCCATGGTCAGAGGTGCAACATAAAGGCAGTCCGTAGTCACTGAAGCTGGGTGCAGGGCAGGGAGTCAGGCAAAGTCAGGAACAGGTAGGCAAGCAGAGAACCAGGGCGGGTCAGGAGTTCAGGCAGGAAAGCAGGACAGGTTTCAAGCAGGAACTGGTAACCAACAATATTGCTCCTGCAACTTGGGGCTGGGGCTGGCCGGCTTTTATCTGCCCCGAGGCATAGGGCGGCCCTGATCCTCTAGTGACTCGCCTCTCCTGGCTTGGAGGCGAGCACTCCTCCTGCGGGAACTCAGTTCCCTTCGCCTCCCTGCCCTGAGCCTCTGTAGCTCAGGAGAGGCTGGAGGGTTACCGGACCCAGAGGCAACATCAGCTTCCCCTGACAGGGCTGGGAGTGGAGCACCTGCAGGCAATGGGTTCTCCATCCCATCAGGAGCCAGAGCAGACTCATCAGATGCCTGCACCTGAGGATCCAGCACAGGTGAGGACCCTTCCGACTCAGGCCCTAGCCCCGGCTCTGCTGGTTCTGGGGTCGGGGAATCCTGTGCAGGCTGGGATCCCTCAGGTTCAGCATCTGAGTCTGAATCCCAGGCCATCACACCCAAATATAAGCCGCTCCCTTAAAACTCCGCAGGCACTCACACCCATAAATGGCAAATGTAGAAGAAAATCCTTCAGGTACTAGAGAGGACCCACAAGTGGGTTAATCACCTGTTCGTAGCACCGTAAAGGAAAATAAAAAAACCAATACCGCACTGTAAAATACGGGGAAAGCGATGAATGACATTAGAATTAATTGCACAACTGTCTCAAGCTCGCAAGAAAACATTTTTTTTGTTCCGTTTTAGCGTAAGTCTGTTTCGGCAGTGATATCGCAAAAGCCCATTTTTGTAAGGTCGCGAATTTAAGCCGCACTTTAACTTTTCATGGTCGGAATTATTGGGGGGGGGGAAGTATGGCTTATATTCGGGCCAATACAGTATAGTGGGTAAGTATGACACGGGTGGCGCTGTGGGTTAAATCACAGAGCCTAGGGCTTGCCAATCAGAAGGTCGGCGGTTCGAATCCCCGCGACGGGGTGAGCTCCCGTTGCTTGGTCCCAGCTCCTGCCAACCTAGCAGTTTGAAAGCACATCGAAGTGCAAGTACATAAATAGGTACCGCTCCGGCGGGAAGGTAAACGGCGTTTCCGTGCGCTGCTCTGGTTCGCCAGAAGCAGCTTAGTCATGCTGGCCACATGACCTGGAAGCTGTACGCTGGCTCCCTCAGCCTATAGAGCGAGATGAGCGCCGCAACCCCAGAGTCGTCCACGACTGGACCTAACGGTCAGGGGTCCCTTTACCTTTACCTTTCTATGTATACTCCATAAGAGCAAACTTGTTTTCTGAGCAGGGAGCCTGATTTAGCGAAAATGGCATTGCCTCTGCAAAAAAGGGGGACTCCTTGAGGGAGCCCCAAGTTTCAAAGAAGTGCAAAGTATCTTGGGGTGGGACTTTGGTTCAGGGTAGTAGCTCACGGGGGCCGCATATTGAGCAGAACCTTCCCCTCCAGCGCTTTCATCGTACAGCTTGTTTACAATCGCAGAATTGTAGAGTCGGGGAGGGACCCCCGAGGGTCATCTAGCCCATCCCCGATTTTCGCTGTGTTTTCCAGGGCGACTCCGGCGGCCCCCTGAACTGCAAGGCTGCAGACGGGAGATGGGAGGTCCATGGCATCGCCAGCTTTGTCTCCGCCTTGGGGTGCAACGCCCTGAAGAAACCCACCGTCTTCACCCGCGTCTCCGATTTCGAGACCTGGATCCAGGAAGTAAGCGGTTGCGAAGGAGACCCACCCGGTGGCTCCCATGCTTGGAAGCGCATTTCAGCATGGCGGGGTGACAATCAGAAATAATTTGGGAGAGCCCCCTTTCCAAAGCTTTCTTTTCCTCCCAAACCCCTAGATATGAAATCAAAATAGCGTTTGCATGCAAGTACTTAGCCCCAGGGGATGCGGGTGGCACTGTGGTCTAAACCACAGAGCCTAGGGCTTGCCGATCAGAAGGTTGGTGGTTCGAATCCCTGTGACGCGGTGAGCTCCCGTTGCTCGGTCCCAGCTCCTGCCCACCTAGCAGTTCGAAAGCATGTCAAAGTGCAAGTAGATAAATAGGTACCGCTCCGGTGGGAAGGTAAACGGCGTTTCTGAGTGCTGCTCTGGTTCGCCAGAAGCGGCTTTGTCATGCTGGCCACATGACCTGGAAGCTGTACGCCGGTTCCCTCAGCCAGTAAAGCGAGATGAGCGCCACAACCCCAGAGTCGGTCACAACTGGACCTAATGGTTAGGGGTCCCTTTACCTTTACTTAGCCCCAGGGGATGCGGGTGGCGCTGTGGGTTAAACCACAGAGCCTAGGGCAGGGGTCAGCAATCTTTTTCAGCTGTGGGCCGGTCCACTGTCCCTCATACCATGTGGTGGGCCGGACTATTTTTTTTTGGGATGGGGGGGAATGAACGAATTCCTATGCCCCACAAATAACCCAGAGATGCATTTTAAATAAAAGGACACATTCTACTAATGTAAAAACACTCTGATTCCCGGACCGTCCGCGGGTGGGATTGAGAAGGCGATTGGGCCGCATCCGGCCCACGGGCCTTAGGTTGCCTACCCCTGGCCTAGGGCTTGCCAATCAGAAGTTTGGTGGTTCAAATCCCCGCGATGGGGTGAGCTCCCGTTGCTCAGTCCTTGCTCCTGCCAACCTAGCAGTTCGAAAGCATGTCAAAGTGCAAGTAGAGAAATAGGTACCGCTCCGGCAGGAAGGTAAAGGGCGTTTCCGTGCTCTGCTCTGGTTCGCCAGAAGCAGCTTAGTACGCCGGTTCCCTCGCCCAATAAAGCGAGATGAGCACCGCAACCCCAGAGTCGGTCACGACTGGACCTAATGGTCAGGGGTCCCTTTACCTTTCACTTAGCCCCAGATTATCCAAGCAAGGCCTTCCTTGGGGCCAAGGTCTTCCTAGAATAGAACTGTAGGTTTGGGAGGTACCCCAAGAATAGGAACATGTATGAAGCTGCCCTATACGGAGTCCGACCAATGGTCCATTCAGCTCAGTATTGTCTGCACTGACCTGCAGGTTCAGGCAGGAAGTTCTTCCCAGCTGTGCCTGGAGCCTTCTGCATGCCAAGCAGATGCTCTGCCCCTGAGCTGAGGCTCTTCCATTCAAAAGTTTACTTGGGAGTAAGAGCTGGGAGGTTACTGGAGGGCGTTTTTGTCGGTGCCCCAGGAAGCCCCTAACCATTGCAAGTGATGGTTGAATCATTATTCTTACTAAAATCGTTTTTGTTCAAATATCAGCAGACCTTCCAAGTGTCCCTATTTTGCAGGGACAGTCCGGATTTACAGAAGCCATCCTGGTTTCTGATTTGATCCCGGAATGTCCCGCTTTTCCTTAGGACGTCCCTATTTTCATCTGTGAAATGTTGGAGGGTATGGAGTTATCCGCCCCTGAGCTGCCTGAAGGCAGTCCGATATAGGGGAGTTTTTAAATGTTTAGCGTTTTATTATGTTTTTATATACAGTGGTACCTCGGTTCTCGATCGTAGTCTGTTCCGGAAGACCATTCGACTTCCGAAATGTTCGAAAACCGAGGCGCAAAGGGCTGGCTGCAAGTTCAGTTGCAAAAAAAATGAAAAATGCACAGTGGAAGCTGTTCAACGTCCGAGGCGCGTTCGAAAACAGAAGCAGTTGCTTCTGGGTTTTCGGTGTTTGGAAACCAAAACGTTTGGTTTTGAGATGCTCGAAAACTGAGGTACCACTGTATTTTGGAAGCTGCTCAGAGTGGCTGGGGCAACCCAGTCAGATAGGCAGGGTATAAATATTATTATTATTATTATTATTATTATTATTATTATTATTACTAAAAAAGGACATTCCTATTTTCATCAGAGAAATGTTGGGGGGGTGTTATCAGTGATCAGATAATCTCTGCTCTCAGATTCACAGTCTAAACAACACGACACAAAAGGAAAAGAGAAGAGGAGGGAGGAGGAGGAGGAGAGAGCAAGCCTTGGCATTTATTCTTAGTGATGAAGGTCTGGCACATGGCCGATTATCTGACTCCAGGGAGCGTCCATATACAGAACACTTGTCCTTTGACAAGCGGCCATGCTGAATTCCCCTCGCCTATAATTTGATGCTATAATTTATACCCAGCCTCTAATTCTAGATCAGGAGTTATATCTAAAGTACTCTTCCTTTTTCTTCCAGACCATCACTAACCATTCATGATGACCTGACTTGCCTTTTGCGGGACCCCTCTTAGTCCCAGAATAAAAAGCAGCTGAGAGATATCTCACTGGTGGTTTCGTCTGCTTATTTCAGTGTCTTCTGTTGAATGCAAAACACAGGGGCGTAGCAACGGGGGGGCGGGGGGCGGGCCGCCCCCGGCGGGTTCCACCCCAGAGGGGGGTGACACTTTTTTTAAAAAAAAAATATTAATTTTTTTTAATTTTTTTTATTTAAATTTTAACTTCATTGAAAAAAAGAGATAATAGACACACACACAACCCCCCACACCTCACAAAGTGGCACCATCAAAGGGGGGGGGTGACACTTTAATTTTTTTTTAATTTTTATCATTTTTTAAAATTATTTTTTATTTTAACTTTATTGAAAAAAGAGATAATAGACACACACACACACACACACACCTCACAAAGTGGCACAATCAGAGGGGGGGACACTTTTAAATTTTTTTTAATTTTTTAAATTTTTTATTATTTTTTAAATTTTTTATTTATTTTAACTTTATTGAAAAAAAAAGAGATAATAGACACACACACACAAAACCCCCACACCTCACAAAGTGGCACCATCAGAGGGGGGTGACACTTTTTATTTTTATTTTTTTACATTATTATTATTATTATTATTATTAACTTTATTGAAAAAAAAGAGATAATAGACACACACACACAAAACCCCCACACCCCGCAAAGTGGCACCATCAGAGGGGGGTGACACTTTTTAAATTTTTAAATTTTTTTTAAAATTAAAGTGGTGGGGGGGGGGTGACAAAAAAAATTCCGCCCCGGGTACCACCTGGGCTTGCTACGCCTCTGGCAAAACACACATAACCCAAACGGCCTCCCGCGGGCTCACTGGTTTCGCCAAAATTCTGTCATCGGCCGATGGAAATGGCACCAAATGCCTGCAAATTGCCCCCTACAACGTTTGGCGGTGAAAACACCCCGTTTCACGGTAGACCAAAAAAAAAAAAAAAAAAAACGGACCTCGGCGCCCTTACCTGACAGCCCTATTAGAAAAGCTAACCAATAAACTGAAACTGACATGGGGACAAATAGAAGAAGACTCCTTCGCCCTGGTTTGGTTCCCCTTTATCACATACAGTGGTACCTTAGTTCTCAAACGGCAAATGGCCAGAAGTACCAGTAAGTGTTCTGGTTTTCGAACATTTTTCGGAAACTGAACGTCCAATGCAGCTGTCAGCTATTCTTTCTGGGGTGCCTGCACCAATCAGAAGCTGTGCCTTGGTTTTCAAACATTTGGGAAGTCAAGCAGACTTCGGGAACAGATTAAGTTTGGTGCTTTTGTTTTTGCTGTTTATTTTGCGTTTTTGTTTTTGAGGCTTTTTTGGTTAATTTGTTTCTGTGACTGTGTGGAACCCAGTACAGCTACTGATTGATTGATTGATTGATTGATTGATTGATTGAGTGTGTGACTGCAGAAATGAATACAAGCCCCCCATCTAAACAATGACTATCATCAGTGCGGATAAGAAAGAAAAAATAATTTTTATTTTTATCATCTACAATACTGTCTTATTTATTTTATAGTACAGTATGGGTGGCGCTGTGGGTTAAACCACAGAGCCCACGGCTTGTCTATCAGAAGGTTGGCGGTTCGAATCCCCGCAATGGGGTGAGCTCCCGTTGCTTGGTCCCTGCTCCTGCCAACCTAGCAGTTCGAAAGCACGTCAAAGTGCAAGTAGATAAATAGGTACCGCTCCGGGGGGAAGGTAAACGGCGTTTCCGTGCGCTGCTCTGGTTCGCCAGAAGCGGCTTAGTCATGCTGGCCACATGACCCGGAAGCTGTACGCCGGCTCCCTTGGCCAATAAAGCGAGATGAGCGCCGCAACCCCAGAGTCGGTCACGACTGGACCTAATGGTCAGGGGTCCCTTTACCTTTACCTTATATTGATTATTGCTTTCATTTTATGGATCAATGGTCTCATTAGTAAAATTCATGTTAAATGGCTGTTTTGGGGGTTGTTTTTAAAAGTCTGGAATGGATTAATCCATTTTGCATTACTTTCTATGGGAAAGCGTGCCTTGGTTTTGGAACGCTTTGGTTTTGGAACGGACTTCCGGAATGGATTAAAACAAAATAAAAAAATTCCTTCCAGTAGCACCTTAGAGACCAACTAAGTTTGTTCTTGGTATGAGCTTTCGTGTGCACACCTAAGAGATCTACAGCAAACCACAGCCGCATCTGTTCCAACACTACAGACAGAGACTCTCACCTAAGAGATCTACAGCAAACCTGCTCATACCAAGAACAAACTTAGTTGGTCTCTAAGGTGCTACTGGAAGGAATTTTTTTATTTTGTTTTGACTATGACAGACCAACACGGCTATCTACCTGTAACTGGAATGGATTAAGTTTGAGAACCAAGGTACCACTGTACATAGCCCAACAAGACAACAAGAATCCGCTGACAGCATACGAATCCATCTGGCTATCCTGATCTAAAAACACCCACCCACCCCGCCTCACCCACTAAAACAAATCTCACTACAGCCAACCAAAGACAACCAACCACACCCTAGGCCACCCACAACCTCTCTCGCCACCAAGGAAATACAAGCGAAAAGTAAGAGAACCCATACAAGTAACGCAGATTCAAAATGCCACACATACACTAAGTAGAAGAATAGAAGCATAACCACCTGACCCGACCCCATTCACCATTCCCCCTCCCCTCTTCCCCCCCTTACCCACTTCTTTCTAATTGTTTGAACCACTACATGAACCAATAACTTCTACTGTGATGGCCTGGGATTCAGACTCAGACGCTGAACCTGAGGGATCCCAGCCTGCACAGGATTCCCCGCCTCCAGAACCAGCAGAACCGGGGCTAGGGCCTGAGTCTGAAGGGGCCTCACCTGTGCTGGATCCTCAGGTGCAGGCATCTGATGAGTCTGCTCTGGTTCCTGATGGGATGGAGGACCCATTGCCTGCAGGTGCTCCACTCCCAGCCCCGTCAGGGGAAGCTGAGGTTGCCTCTGGGTCCGGTAACCCTCCAGCCTCTCCTGAGCTGCAGAGGCGAAGGGCAGAGAGGCGAAGGGAACTGAGTTCCCGCAGGAGGAGTGCTCGCCTCCAAGCCAGGAGAGGCGAGTCACCAGAGGATCGGTGCCGCCCTATGCCTCGGGGCAGATAAAAGCTGGCCAGCCCCAGCCCCAAGTTGCAGGAGCAACATTGTTGGTTACCAGTTCCTGCTTAAGACCTGTCCTGCTTTCATGCCTGAGCTCCTGACCTGCCCTGGTTCCCTGCTTGCCTACCTGTTCCCGACTTTGCCTGACTCCCTGCCCTGCACCCAGCTTCAGTGACTACGGACTGCCTTTATGTTGCACCTCTGACCATGGACTGGACTTGGACCTCTCCTTTTGGGTAACCCACGGGACCAGCACATCTACATTGACAAGGAGGGTTGCGGGTGGCACTGTGATCTAAACCACTGAGCCTCTTGGGCTTGCTGATCGGAAGGTCAGCAGTTCGAATCCCCACAACGGAGTGAGCTCCAGTTTCTCTGTCCCAGCTCCTGCCCACCTAGCAGTTTGAAAGCACGTCAAAGTGCAAGTAGATAAATAGGTACCGCTCCAGCGGGAAGGTAAATTGGGTTTCCGTGTGTTTTGGTTTCCGTCACGGTGTCCCGTTGCACCAGAAGTGGTTTAGCCCTGCTGGCCACATGACCTGGAAAGCTGTCTGTGGACAAACGCCGGCTCCCTCGGCCTGAAAGCGAGATGAGCTCCGCAAACCCATAGTCCCCTTTGACTGGACTTAATAATCCAGAAGTCCTTTAGCTTTTTACATTTTACATTGACCACTAATAGTGAAACATATTTCTAGTTACAGGTAAGTAGCCGTGTTGGTCTGCCGTAGTTGAAACAAAATTTAAAAATTCTGATATTTTTTCCACATTACTTATGCTATTTTTGCGATGTGCAAATGACATGAGAAAACTTGGCACGCTTATTTGTAGAACGTTATTCTTGTTTATAAAAAACCCAATAAAAAAGAAGAAAAAGAATAAGCTGAAAAGTCCCCAGGTCCCAAAAGCCAACAAGGCTTTTCACCAGCAGGTGGCAGCAGAGCTAGGGCGACCAAACCCTTTAAGAATCAGAAGGGTTTCATCATTGAACCTTGGGGTAAGGGATATGCCTTTACTGAAAGGAGAGAGGGGCTGAGTCCAACCCCACCGCCATGGTCCCACATCCCTCACAGTCCAGACCTTAATTGCTATCCTGTCGTTGTGTGACTCTGCATCGTCCAGCAAGGCTGGAAAGGAAGCATACGCAGTGGGAGCGTGCCGGGCGCCATTACTGAATAACGGGCTCGCTAAGAAGATTGATGACTGCTCCGGGCAGCAGCTCAACGTGGTTCAAAGGCTCTACTACACAACTGCACACAATTTTTCACACATTCCTCCTCTGAGAGGCAGGTCTGGATTTTATTCCGTGAAGAGTCTACATCTTTTATAACCGTTGCTATGTTTCTGTATCATATGGAATACAGTACTGTCCTGCAATGGGTTGCTGGTTATATTGCTTTCGGCCTGCAATGGCATTGGAGTGTATACAGTGGTACCTCGCCTAACGTCGATAATGCGTTCCGGCGCGATTTCCGTTAGGCGAAAAACGTCGTTCCGCGAATCCCCATAGGACTGCATTGGGGGAAAATTCGTTAGGCGAAGAAATCCTATTTAAAAAGTCGTTGGTCAAAAAAATCCCATTAAAAGCGGCCGCGACGTTTGTTCTTTAGGCGAAGAAATTCGCTAGCGGTGGCCATTTTTTTTTACCGGAAGTCCTTCGTTAGGCGAAAACGACGTTAGGCGAGTCATTCGCTAGTCGAGGTACCACTGTATTGTATCTGTCATTCATTGATACCTTTTAATGATTTCCAGTTTGTTTCAGGATGATGACGTTGAAACGCCACAACGTACATGTAAACAAATTATTTGCTATGTTGTGTTACGATTTTTAAATGATTTTGTGTTTGTTATCGTAATGATGTGCAGATTTTCATTTCTGCTGTGTTGTGAAATGCTTTGAGCATATTTATATGCAAATGTGGGACTCAAAATTCAAATAAATAAATCCAGCCAACATTTAGGGCTACTTATCTGAATCTGGCCTCCCATTAAAATCCCCAAGTCCACCCGTTTGCTAAAGTCTCCTCACGCACCGTGATATAATAATAATAATAATAATAATTTATTATTTGTACCCCGCCCATCTGGCCGGGTTCCCCCAGCCACTCTGGGCGGCTTCCAACAAACACTAAAATACATTAAAATATCACACATTAAAAACTTCCCTAAACAGGGCTGCCTTCAGGTGTTTTCTAAATGTCAGGTAGTTATTTATCTCTTTGACATGGGATGGGAGGGTGTTCCACAGGGCAGGCGCCACTACCGAGAAGGCCCTCTGTCTGGTTCCCTGTAGCTTTGCTTCTCGCAGTAAGGGAACCACCAGAAGGCCCTCGGCGCTAGATCTCAGTGTCCGGGCTGAACGTTGGGGGTGGAGACGCTCCTTCAGGTATACAGGACCGAGGCCGTTTAGGGCTTTAAAGGTCAGTACCAACACTTTGAATTGTGCTCGGAAACGTACTGGGAGCCAATGTAGATCTCTCAGAACTGGTGTTATGTGGTCATGGCGGCCACTCCCAGTCACCAGTCTAGCTGCCGCATTCTGGATTAATTGCAGTTTCCGGGTCACCTTCAAAGGTAGCCCCACATAGAGCGCATTGCAGTAGTCCAAGCGGGAGATAACTAGAGCATGCACCACTCTGGCGAGACAGTCTGTGGACAGGTAGGGTCTCAGCCTGCGCACCAGATGGAGTTGGTAGACAGCTGCCCTGGACACAGAATTAATCTGCGCTTCCATGGACAGCTGTGAGTCTAAAATGATGCACCTCAGCCATTGTTTCTATAAATGGAGACACCGGCAAAGGCCTCTTTTCTCTCTCCTCCTACTTAAAACCACACAATGACTGTTCCCCACATCAAAAGGGGGTGCGCATTTTGCGTGGCTGCGAGCAGCCCTCTGGGACCACATGCAGCTCCTGGCAGTTGGGTCTGGCACCGCCTTCCCAGGTTGGATACCTGTGGACTCCACCTATGCCAGCAGCCGCCCAATCCCGGCTGGGGAGGTGTTGCCAGGGGGATTGGCCAGGTAGAGGGAGGGAACACACCTTGCAGGAGTCAGTCACTACCTGGGAAGCAGCCGTTGGATCCAGAGCTTCCCCACCCTCCACTCCCTCAACTAATGCTTATTCTGCAGATTAATCTTTTATTTCCACAGCCACACAGGCACGCAGACGCTGCTATGACAAGGTCACTGTTAAAGGGCCGGAAAGGACTTTCCCTGCATTGGCAGGTTTCACCTTTCCCGTAGCAATTCGTCACAACTTTGGCGGGTGCAGGCCTTGGGCGGAATCCTTTAGTCATCTACCTAAAATGGGAGGGGGCTTGGGGCGGTGACCCCCGCCCCCATTGCGGCGGCGATACCAGGGTTCCCGTTAAAGGGGTCTTAGGGGGAGGCATTGACCATACGCCCAGAGGTCGTCATTGCCCTCCCCCTCCAGCGGCGGCGAACAAGGGGGGCGGGCTATCTGCTTGAACTAGCCCACTCCTCACACATGCTGGATAACCCTGAAAAGTACCCAGAACCCCGGCTGGGGGGCTGGGAAGGATAAACGCCCAATGCCTGAGCCAAGGTCTCCCTACATCTGAATATTAATAAAGTTGTGGCCAATTTAATCCCATAGAACGTTGTCACGTGTCGTTATTTCCCTCAGGGGCTGCCTGGGGTTCAGGGGGACTCCGCCTGGCCACGCAAACATGCAGAGCAAGAACGGCTTTAGCAAAGGCTTCCCTTTTCATTTTGCCCCTCGCCTCTTTCTGCCATTTTGCTCTGCCTTGGCTGGTGCCAGGAGCAGCCGAGATGCTTCGTGAGAGAGCCAGGTTCTTCCTGTCAAAGCCTCTCTTGCTCTCCGCGTGTGCAAGGGGGCTTTGAAGAGTCCTGTGCCCACCTCTAGTTTCCTGCGGGAGGGAGTCAGTGGACAGGGCCAATGCTTGCTGGCCCCTTTTCAAATGAAATTATGGCCCTCTGTTAAAACTGGGTTGCAGGCAGGGCCCGGACGGAAGCCAACAGCCCTCTCCCCAACTCGTGACTCCTAGTGTGGCATCGGGTTAAAAGGAAGCCATGTTGTAAGGGCTAAAGGGAAGCCATTTTATAAGTTAAAGTATTTAGAAGGTTTGTTTCTAGGCAGTGAAATAGGAATTGAAATGGGTCTTTCCAAGACCATTAAGGAAATGGGTTCCGTTCGAGAAGGGAGTCCGGTAACACCGGAAAGAGAGCACAGTTTTCTTAGTCTCTTACTGGCATGTACAAAAACAGAGAGCAGACCAAGGTTTGCAAAAGCAAGGTAGTTTCCCACTGATTATTTTTCCCAGGTTGTTGCAACAGGGGTTCAACACAGTTTGGAGTGAAGAACCTTGAACAATGGTGTAGGGGTTACTTATATACAGTTTTCTCTTCATACAGGTCAATGGTACAGAAAGGCGTGAAGCGGCAGAGATGACAGGAGAGAATTAGCAGAAGGTGAGGGGATATTTGGGAAGTTGCGGAGGGGTGTCATTTTTGCCAAGATACCGGTAAATAGGTATTGATTGGATTTCCATTTACTTTAGCTTTTGATTAATCAATCCTGTTTTTCTTTGATCTACAGGATGGAGCCAGTGCTTCTATGCACATCAAAGCCCCACATTGGCATCAGCTGGATATAATTTTGACGTCCCGTCCCCCCCCCCCCAATAAAATAAAATGGTTCTTCTCTATGGTGCTTGTTGTGTGTTTGATGTTACTCCTTGCAGGCTCCTTGCAAACAGAGGAATTTAAAACAAAAAGATTTTATTGATTGCTGACAGCAAGCAACAGGCTTGGAGGAATATGCTCCAAAGTCCGGCCCCCCTTAACAGGGGAGGCTTCCCTTTATACATTCCTAGGTTTGGCCTTAAACCAATCAGAAGTTACACCATATACAGTGGACTCTGCCTGGAGACAGGATAGGGTGTTATATATTTTGATACATTGCAGTCTGCTGTTGTAAGAGCGCACCCATGAACAAAAAGTGTATTACAAAACTCCAAGAACGTTACTTCCTTGACACGAGAGAAGCCATGTTCAGAAGCTATGATCAGAAACCCCCACTTTGGAGCATATTCCTCCAAGCCTGTTGCTTGCTGCCAGCAATCAATAAAATCTTTTTGTTTTAAATTCCTCTGTTTGCTGCGTGGTCAGTTGACTGGCCTAGCCATCGCTACACTAGAAATTAATATTCAGAGGCAAACTGCTTCAAACAGTGGAGGGAGAACATAGCATTTGTGACTAGTAGCCACTGACCACCTGATCTGCCACGAATTTGTCTAACCCCACTTGTAAAGCCATCCAGGCTAAAGGCCATTGCTACTGTCCATTCCATTATGTGCCGTGGGGGGGGGGAAAGTTGTTTCTCTTATCTGCTTTGGACCTTCCAAACTTCTGCTTCATTGGATGGCCCCGAGTTCTGGAATCCTCCAAGTTGCTTTAAGGGATGGGTGGGGATCTTGCTGAGCTTCTGGGATTCTTGGAAGACATCTGCAAAGTCGTGTAACTACACAGACAAGGCCCTGTGTCCCCCCCCCCCCAAAAAAATCCTCAGAGAGGTCAAGAAAGGTACGAAAGACCTGCAAACTAGCATTCAGATGCCTCTTATACACACAGTCCCCAGCCAGGATGGGTGGGATTTGTCAAGAGGGGGGAAAGCACACTATCTGCCTTGCGGCTTTGCATCTGAATGCTAGTTTGAAGGTCTTTCGTACCTTCCTTGACTTCTCTGTGGATTTTTTTTGGGGGGGGGGGACAGGGCCTTGTCTGTGTAGTTACACGACCTTGCAGATGTCTTCCAAGAATCCCAGAAGCTCAGCAAGATCCCCACCCATCCCTCAAGGCTCCTTGGAGGATTCCAGAACTCGGGGCCATCCAATGAAGCAGAAGTTTGGAAGGTCCAAAGCAGATAAAAGAAACTACTCCCCCCCCCCCCACATGGCACATAATGGAATGGACAGTTCTCTCACACTGTAGAAGCTGAGATCCAGGGCAAAATGTGCAAGCACTCGGATTATGTCTGCATTTAATTTGAGACCTTTGCCTCGTACTACTGGGCCCTGAGGAAACCCCGAGACATCCCGACCTGTGTGGTGTGCAGTGCCTTCTTCAGGACATTACAGGGCAATGACCAAGTTGGTTTCCTCTGGTGCATGAACTTGGTCATTGCCCTGGGGCAGTGTGTGCTGGCGGAGACCTTTGCCTCGTACTATTGGGCCCTGAGGAAACCCCGAGACGTCCCGACTTGTGCAGTCTGCAGGGCCTTCGTCCAGACATTACGGTGCGCATCTTGTGTGGGGATTCCCATGCGGCGGACAGGAACAGCTCATGCATTGGGCAAGGGGAAGCTGTCCCAGTGTCTCCCTTGGGAATAGAACATAGGAAGCTCTCTTTGACACAGAGTCAAAGCGTTAAGTCCATCTAGCTCAGTGTCATCTACACTGAGTAGCAGCAGCTGTCCAGGGTTTCTGGCAAGAAGTCTCTCCTGGCCCTACTGGGAAATGCTGGGGATTGAACCTGAGACATTCTGCCTATGAAGGAGAAGCTCTACCATTGAGCTATGGCTCTTCTACTGTGACTTCTCATTTTTGGGGTGAGAAACTAGCCTGCTCCCCCACTCCACTGTTTTATGCCACCACCTCCTTGGAAATTTTCTGCTGATGACCCTGAAACAGCCTATTATTATTCATGTTTTATCATGGTTATGAGACCTTTGCCTCGTACTACTGGGCACTAAGAAAACCCAGAGACGTCCCGACTTGTGCAGCGCCTTCGTCAGAACATTACGGTGCGCATCTTGTGTGGGGATCCTCATGCAACAGACAGGAACGGCTCATGCATTGGGCAAGGGGAAGCTGTCCCAGCATCTCCCTTGGGAATAGAACATAGGAAGCTGTCTTTGACACAGAGTCAAAACGTTGAGTCCATCTAGCTCAGTGTCGTCTACACCGAGTGGCAGCAGCTGTCCAGGGGTTCTGGCAAAAACCATACGATATTGAGGCAAAGGTCCCCACCAGCACACACTGCCCCAGGGCAATGACCAAGTTCATGCACCAGAGGAAGCCCACAAAGTCGTAGATCTGAAGGTAGAAGATGTTGCGCTGGAAGAGCCCTTCGTCATTGTATTTGAAGAAGATGCAATCCACCATGCAGGGCAAGTAGGTGGAGGCGTTGAATGTCTGGAGGAAGAAAGCAGGAAACATGCTCTAATGGCAGGGCAACTCAATTTACTCCGCAGCAAAACAGAATCCATTTTGAACACTGGCAGAAGTCAGTGATGGTATAGGAGCAGGGAGACCTGGGTTTAGATCGCTGAGGAGCCAGTCCTTTCTGACTCACCTAGTTTAATAACTTACCTCCCACTTTCGGCCTTCCTTACCTCTCTCCTCTCCCCCCCCCCAACTTACTTCACTATTCTCCAGTGAACTTAAGATACCACCGCAAAATTAAGTACAGAACTGTTGGGATGTGGGTGGCACTGTGCGTTAAACCACAGAGCTTAGGGCTTGCCGATCAGAAGGTTGGTGGTTTGAATGCCAGCAAAGGGGTGAGCTCCTGTTGCTCGGTCCCAGCTCCTGCCTACCTAGCAGTTCAAAAGCACCCCCAAAAAGTGCAAGTAGATAAATAGGTACTGCTCCGGCAGGAAGGTAAACGGCATTTCCGTGTGCTGCTCTGGTTCGCCACATGACCCGGAAGCTGTACACCGGCTCCCTCGGCCAATAAAGCGAGATGAGCACAGCAACCCAAGAGTCGTCCGTGGCTGGACCTAATAGTTAGGGGTCCCTTTACCTTTACCTTTAACAGAACTGCTGCCCCCAGCATTGAAGACACACTTTTAAATACAGTGCTGAGGAGCACGATTGGATTTATTTACTCTGGCATTTGGAGGAACTTGAGATATCAGTGTGTACAGTACAATCCACATGTGTATATGTTGCGCGATTTCAACCTTAAGCAGCTGAAGGCTAGCCAGTTGAAACTGCACATGTTAATGCGGGCTCTGGGATGCTCTCCTGAAATCTCACAGGCTTCCAGAGCTGCCATGTTGAGAGGGCCTTAGTCCCTTCCCCACCTTGCAGCAAGGTAGAGCGCAATCCAGCGGCAGACCTGGTGCAAAAAGAGCTTTTAAGCCCTTCTCAGGGCTTCGATTCTGGGGTGCTCACGCAAGATCTTGCAGGGCCGTCCGAGTTCCCGAAAGATCTTACGTGAGGATCCCTAAGTATCCAGAGCCAGTGTGGCTTGCCCCCTCAAGCAAGACAAATAACTTTTAAGAAGATATTGTTGCACCATGTCACTTGGGTTCTGGGTTCCATTTTCTGTTGCCTATGAAGCCAAAATGGCCACAACTGTCCTCATTAAAACCCTAAGTCAGAATGAGACACCGCTAGTCAGGGGCAGGGATGGATATATCTGCTAATTTTGATCCCCTCAGTATCTCTGTTTTCCAATCTTACATTCAGTTCGCCACATTCTGTAGCTGTTTATGGTTGTTGTTGTTTTTTAAAAAAAATCTTTTAAAACCCTCATGAAAATTCGTCAGCATTTTAATACAAATTTCTCCCAATAAACCCACTTTAGTATTCAGTTTTGGCTAATGTACCGGTAATTTTGCAAGCAATTTTCCCATACCAAATGCACTTTTTGCATATTACTTTCCATAATAACTTCATTTTTTATGCACACCTTCCCCTAATATGCACATTTTTGTAAACATTGGTTGGTTGGCAAACTTCGGAAAAGTGCAAATTTCCAAGGAATGATGTGTTTCGCTCCACATATTATTTCAGAAAGTGGAAATGGCCTTAAATGTGTGCCAAATCCAATTGATCCCCCATTCCCTCAAGTCAGAGAGGTCGATCTGGGAACCAAGATCCTTCAGCTACATTTGTGACTCACCTGTGGGCTGCAGCTCTCCTTCCCAGAGATCCCTGTGCAGTCTGAGGAATTATCAGTTTTGGGAACAATGCGATAGAGGGGCGCTCCAGAGGTGGCGAGATATCTGAAGGTGGGGAGTAGTCAAGGGAAGAAGATATAAAAAGAAAAAGGAATAATGGGTGCCTCCCCAAGCCCCAACACCACCCTCACTTTTTGCCATTTTCAGTGTGGAAATGTTTAAGACCTTGTGGGACATGGAACACAGAAATTTCCCTGTTTGTTGTTGCTGTTGTTCAGTCGTTCAGTCGTGTCCGACTCTTTGTGACCCCATGGACCAGAGCACGCCAGGCACACCTATCCTTCACTGCCTCCCGCAGTTTGGCCAAACTCATGTTAGTGGCTTCAAGAACACTGTCCAAGTTCAGCTGGAATATCATCACTTCCACTGGCCTTGTTATTAGCAATGCTTTCTAAGGCTTTCTAAGAAATTTCCCTAATGCGAGCAAAAACTGAAGAGGGGGAAGCAGTGAAGAGCTGAACTTGAATATTCACGGACATTTCTAAAGCTTGCCAACATGTCAAGTGTTGCCATGCCAAGAGTTTTGTGATTCAAAATTGGAAGCTGGCGTTCTTATCTGAGGGTGGGAGGGTTTCAGGATGTTGTTGCCTTGGTTTTACTAGGTGTTAGGATATAAAATCTCTAAAGCTGTCACCAGGAACTGCTACGTTCCGCCATTATACACTAGATATCAAACGCCAAGTAGTATTACATATCTGCTATGACTTCATGTCAAATCCCAGCCAAGTATTGAAAAACAAAGTTATTCTCTTCATTCATGTACTCGTCCTATGGCTGTGTACACACTATAGCTTTTAAGCACACTCAAAGCACGTTATTTCCCTCAAAGGATTCTGGGCCTTGTAGTTTACCCCTCACAGAGTTACAGCTCCCAGCAACCCTTAACAAACTACAGTGGCCAGAATTCTTTGAGGGGAGTAAACATGCTTCGAATGTGCTTCAAAAGGTATTGTGTGTAGGCAGCTTATTTTTAGCTTCCCTTCCTCCCAATAATGGCATAAGCTTGGTAGCAATTCAACAGGAACCACAAAGGTAAAACCATTAAAAACAAAATGTCGCAGTGCACTGCTTCTATTTAGGGTTTAAGCCTCACCATTTCATTTTGTGCTACCTTTGCCCCAATAGCCAGTCAACTTTCCATGGCTGCAGAGCATACTCAGCCCCCCGCCCCCCAACCACCAACACCCAATAGATGTTTGTTTGGGGTGCTACGCAAGATTGGGGGCCCCCAAAGCACTTTTTCCAGGGGGAAATAGCATTGCAAAATCACGCAAGATCACAGCAACCAAAATGGAAGTTGTTCTCTCACAATTAAAAACAAAACGAGATGTCTGGGTTTTTCCCGGGACACTTGCAGGATATGAAGTAACAAGTCTTCTCTTAATAAAGGATACAGAGCAGTAATACCCCAGTAGGTCACAAATATCACCAGCAAGAGGAAGGTCACCAACGGGTACAAAAGAGAACTCGTCATATATCCTATGGCTCTGCAGGAGAGAACAAGAGAGACCCCTGTAAACCCAGGTTTTCAGCTTCAATCAAATTCCTCTGTAGTACAGTTCTCCAGAGACACTTCAAACCAGTTAGAACCCATAATATAGCCTTTGCACCATCTCTGCTTGTATGATTTTGAAATGTTTCCCCTCTACTGTTCCCCATCTTCTTTTTAGGAGCCCAAGCAAACACGGGTCTCCCCTTTAATTAGATAGCTGCATGCAGTAGAATTAAATAATACCTCATTGGCAGACAGTTCAAGAAATGACCACATTAAATGTGCTTCAATGCACTTTAGCACTGTGCAATTATCTCCAGTGCACTTCAAATATTTTTTTAAAACCCCAGAGATACCCTGGCTGTCAAGGAGCTTTTCGTGAACATAAGCTTTCTTCAGGAAGACTACAACTCCCATCATCCCTAGCAAGTAGGACCGGTGGTCAGGGATGAAGGGAACTGAAGTCCCCAAACAGCTGGAGACTGCTCTAGTGTTTACATCCCACAGTTTGCTCCCCAGATTTGTTGGGTTGCCAGCTGAGGATAGAGAGACTGTTCCAGACATCAGAGCGCAGGTTTGAGCTGCATATTGATGCGAGTTGAAAGGTGGCACAAAATCCTTGTTCCTCCCTGCGGCCTCATGCTGTTAAATGATACAGTCGTACCTTGGAAGTTGAACAGAATCCGTTCTGGAAGTCCGTTCAACTTCCAAAACATTCAGAAACCAAAGTGTGGCTTCTGATTGGCTACAAGAAGCTCCTGCAGCCAATCGGAAGCCGCAGAAGCCCTGTTGGACGTTCGGCTTCCAAAACTAGTTTGCAAACCAGAACAGCCACTTCCGGGTTTGTGGCATTCGGGAGCCAAAATGTTCAGGATCTAAGCTGTTCGAGAGGGGACATTTTATCAGAGGGGACATTTTATCATATGTGATGGGATTGCAAAAATATTAAGAACTATTGGGAAATGATTTAACATAGGAACATAGGAAGCTGTCTTTGACACAGAGTCAAAGCGTTGAGTCCATCTAGCTCAGTGTCGTCTACACCGAGTGGCAGCAGCTGTCCAGGGCATACCCTCGCTGGCCTATCTGTTGCACAGCCTCCTTGAGAGCTTTTGCCTGGCTTGGAATGTGCCCTTGAACTCTATATAAAGCTTGCCTGCATAGAGAGGAGTGAGTGAGTGTTGAAACTAGCCTAACCAGACAAAGGGAACGTTTATATTCATTTCTCTGCCCTCTTTTCCCTGTGGCTCTGCCCACTGCTGGAATGTTGCCCCTGGAAGAGAATGCGACCCCCTGGACTAGCTGAAAAGATTTGCCCACCCCTCCTCTATTTAGAGTAGGTGGCATTGTTTGTTTTGGGATAAATAAATTGTCACATCTTTCGTTGCTTCAGCAGGGTTGCTATTGTAGGAACGTTTATAATATAGTTTAGTTTATAAGTTATAAGTGGTCCATGTTTCACAAGCATATTCAGAGGTATACTGCCTCCCACACCAGAGGTGGAAAATAGACATTGTGGCTAGTAGTCCTGTAGTGCCTTATAGTCCCTTTTTAAGCCATCCAAGTTAGTGGCCAACGCTGTCTCTTGTTGGGAGTCTTTGCCTTGGTTTCCTGCTCTCCTTCTGGATAGGAATAGAGAAGATATTTGTTTCAGCACACATTTAAAGCCGGATCTGTCGCATTCTCACTTTCCAAAACAATACACAAACAAAACACAGCTATAGCCTTCAAAAATTGCACCCGCCTGAATTTTGCGAAGTCAAACAACGTTTACAAAAAATGAGGGATAAACAGGGCATAAAAATGAAGGAATTGGTGAGAATAGCATGCAAGATTGCATAATAGTAAGGGAAGCTGCTTGCCAAAAGTGTCAACGTTGCATAAAATAAATGGGTTAATTAAGAGAAATTTGCACTAAATTGCTGGGAAGAGCAATGTTTAATAATTATTGCTTTTTAATGTTCTGTTGGAAGCTGCCCAGAGTGGCTGGGGAAACCCAGACAGATGGGTGGGGTACAAATAATAAATTATTTATAATAAATAAAGGTGTGTTGGCTTTCTTATCGCTAATTTTTTTTTGAAAATGATGAAAAATTGATGAAGATGTGGCCATTTGTTTAAAATTATGTTGACAAGGCCAGGAATATTACTTACACCTGAGGAGTACATATAGCTCAATGAGGATAAAATTTGGTGGAAACCATGTTTTTTAAAGAAATAGTGGCTTACGACCAATAGGGTCTTTCTCACAGGCATACATCTTTTTTAAGAGTAGAATAAGAATATAATAAATAATAGTCAAAGTTGTCTACTTAAAAATAGATTTTTAAATACATTTTTAAAAATTACGTTATCGGAGATCCCCAGGGTAAAAAAAAAGGGTGGGGCCACATTATCTACCTGGCCCGGGCCTCTGCCTGGCTCTACAAGGGCCTGCCGGTGTAGCAAGCAGGCAGGCAGGCAGGCAGGCAGGCAGGCAGGCAAGGGAATGGACAGAGCAGTGGTAGGCCAGCAACAAAATATTAATGAAAGCATGGGGTGAGACACAAAAAGCTTTGGGAAGAAATCAATTTGACATCCATTCTATTCACAGAGCATGGGAGCACTGAGTTATAACCTCACACTGTATTTCATCTTAAAAATCCTCATAGCTGTGGGATCTGTCAGTCAACTCCAACATTCCAAGAAGGACCAACTGTCATCTGTGTCAGTTTGTTTGGACCGTTGAACAGTTAAGCTGCTGCTATGAAGGAGTTGTTAAGACTCACTAATATGTAACATATCGTTTATTTTGTAAGTATGAATCTGACGGTAAATGAGTTTGTTTTATTATAACACAGATTCATGTGTATTGTTTTTAAGAGGGATAAAAGGGATTTGCAACTAAAAAAGACTCTTAACGAGTCAGCAAGCCATTTTGCTGCGGTGCTGATCTCAGTAAGGAAACGTTTGACTCTGCAACTAAACTAAACTATATTATAAACGTTCCTACAATAGCAACCCTGCAAGGTAGGAAAGTTAGCTTGAGAGGGAGGGACTGGTTCAGGGTCTCTTAGGTGAACCTGAACCTTAGTCAGTCCACTTCTGACCATGATAACACACCACACTGGCTCTCTAGTACGAATTCTTGGCTGAATAATTTGTAAAATCACGGTAGCAAATTCAAACGCACATGAAATTCACATACACAGCCCATGTGTACATACTTCAAACATCCACTGCAATATTTTCATTGAACCGAGAAGTCAACGGTCCCAAACTCCTCCCTGGAACATAAAAAGCTGCTTTATACAGAGTTAGACCACTGGTCCATGACCCTACGAGGTTCTAGTCACCCATGTGGTCTAAGGATGCTTCACTCTTTTGCCCCAGTAAATTAAAATTCCTCATGATGCCTCAGGGTACAAAGACAGTCCATGCCCCACTGAAAGTTCTACAGTAGGGAATTTTTTTGCTATGCATTGCTTTTCCTTTTGGCAGTGCTGAAGCAATGAAAGATGTGACACCCAGCAGAATTCTTTCAAGGTAGATGAAACGCCAGTCCAAGGACTGGGAGCTTGTGAGCAGACTGAGCACAGATTGTGTGCTCACCTGGCTTGGACGGGACAGTGAATTCTGGACAAAGTTGCAGGTTGATAATTTCTGACACACTCTGTGAAGTAAACAGGAATTTAAACTTGCTTTCTGGTGCAATTTCATTTATTCAAGATATCCCCCCCCCTCCACACATACCTAAAAATCTTTCAGCCAACGTGGCTCATAATAATAATAATAATAATAATAATAATAATAATAATAATAATTTATTATTTATACCCCGCCCATCTGACTGGGTTTCCCCAGCCACTCTGGGCAGCTTCCAACAGAACATTAAAATGCAATAATTATTAAACATTGCTCTTCCCAGCAATTTAGTGCAAATTTCTCTTAATTAACCCATTTATTTTATGCAACGTTGACACTTTTGGCAAGCAGCTTCCCTTACTATTATGCAATCTTGCATGCTATTCTCATCAATACCTTCATTTTTATGCACTGTTCATCCCTCATTTTCCTGGGGCAGTGTGTGCTGGCGGCGACCTTTGCCTCATACTACTGGGCCCTGAGGAAACCCCGTGATATCCCGACCTGTGCGGTGTGCAGTGCCTTCGTCAGGACATTACGGTGCGCATCTTGTGTGGGGATCCTCATACGGCAGACAGGAACGGCTCATGCATTGGGTAAGGGGAAGCTGTCCCAGTGTCTCCCTTGGGAATAGAACATAGGAAGCTGTCTTTGACACAGAGTCAAAGCGTTGAGTCCATCTAGCTCAGTGTCGTCTACACCGAGTGGCAGCAGCTGTCCAGGGCATACCCTCGCTGGCCTATCTGTTGCACAGCCTCCTTGAGAGCTTTCGCCTGGCTTGGAATGTGCCCTTGAACTCTATATAAAGCTTGCCTGCATAGAGAGGAGTGAGTGAGTGTTGAAACTAGCCTAACCAGACAAAGGGAACGTTTATATTCATTTCTCTGCCCTCTTTTCCCTGTGGCTCTGCCCACTGCTGGAATGTGGCCCCTGGAAGAGAATGCGACCCCCTGGACTAGCTGAAAGGATTTGCCCATCCATCCTCTATTTAGAGTAGGTGGCATTGTTTGTTTTGGGAGATGCAATACAGTGGTACCTTGGTTCTCAAACTTGATCTGTTCCAAAACCAAAGCGTTCCAAAACCAAGGCGCGCTTTCCCATAGAAAGTAATGCAAAACGGATTAATCCGTTCCAGACTTTAAAAAACAACCCCTGAAACAGCCATTTAACATGAATTTTACTATCTAACAAGACCATTGATCCATAAAATGAAAGCAATAAACAATGTACAGCAGTCACACAATCAATCAATCAGTAGCTGAACTGGGTTCCATACAGTCACAAAAAAAAGAGCCGCAAAAACAAATAGCAAAATAAATAGCACAAACAGACAGACCTCAGTGTAACACTCAAAATGGAAGTGTGGCTCCCAAAACGGAAGTGTAACACCCAAAACGGAGCACGTTCGGCTTCCGAAAACAGTTCGCAAACCAGAGTACTTACTTCTGAGTTTACAGTGTTCGGGTTCCAAGTTGTTTGAGTACCAAGGCGTTTGAGAACCAAGGTACCTGTGTACATGAAAATATAAACCTTGGATAAGAGCAGCAACCTCAGCCTTAATTAGGAATGGTGTCAAAGTCTGGGGTTCCCCGTCTTGACCCAGAACGTTTCGAAAGGCAGCTCCACCTTACAGGACCTCTCCTCTCTCTCCGCAGATACCATATAGGATCTCTTGTTTTGGTTCCGTTGTCCTTACGATTGTCCAGCTGTTCCGCATCGTCCTTGAATATATGGCCCACAATTTAAAAGGCAAGTGATGAATAAACCAGGCAAGAAGGGCAGGGCAGGAATAAATACCAGTCACGGTCAGAATAACTGGAGTCGGGATGCCCAGTGTCCCTGGAAGTAGGCTAGCACTAAAGTTCCAAAGGGGGCCTCGGTCAGCATATTTACAATCGCTCACCTGAGGTGAATGTAAAAAATCAGGGGGGGAAACAGAAAAGGCGAAGGGCGGGAGGGTGGTGCGTTTCAACCTGCTAATAGTGTTGGAGAGGTGAGGGATTGTGAATACGCCCTGGGTAAGCAAGTAAGGTCTTAGTCAAGTCAAGTGTTTGTGATGGTGGGCCATGTTTTTCATGCTGTTAAAAGTTGGTGAGTTTTTGTTGGAAATCTTGTTTGCCAAAAATTTAAACCACACGTAACTTAAAGATAAGTGTGTTGGCTTTCTTTCTTATCTTATCTTATCTTAAGTGTGTTGGCTTTCTTATCGCTAATTTTTTTTTTTGATAATGATGAAAAATTGATGAAGATGTGGCCATTTGTTTAAAATTTTGTTGACTAGGCCAGGAATATTACTTACACCTGAGGAGTACATATAGCTCAATGAGGATAACATTTGGTGGAAATCATGTTTTTTTAAAGAAATAGTGGCTTACAACCAATAGTGGCTTTCTCACAGGCATACATCTTTTTTAAGAGTAGAATAAGAATATAATAAATAATAGTCAAAGTTGTCTACTTAAAAATAGATTTTTAAATACATTTTTAAAAATTACGTTATCGGAGATCCCCAGGGTAAAAAAAAAGGGTGGGGCCACATTATCTACCTGGCCCGGGCCTCTGCCTGGCTCTACAAGGGCCTGCCGGTGTAGCAAGCAGGCAGGCAGGCAGGCAGGCAGGCAGGCAGGCAAGGGAATGGACAGAGCAGTGGTAGGCCAGCAACAAAATATTAATGAAAGCATGGGGTGAGACACAAAAAGCTTTGGGAAGAAATCAATTTGACATCCATTCTATTCACAGAGCACATGGGAGCACTGAGTTATAACCTCACACTCGATTTCATCTTAAAAATCCTCATAGCTGTGGGATCTGTCAGTCAACTCCAACATTCCAAGAAGGACCAACTGTCATCTGTGTCAGTTTGTTTGGACCGTTGAACAGTTAAGCTGCTGCTATGAAGGAGTTGTTAAGACTCACTAATATGTAACATATGGTTTATTTTGTAAGTATGAATCTGACGGTAAATTTGTTTTATTATAACACAGATTCATGTGTATTGTTTTTAAGAGGGATAAAAGGGATTCACAACTAAAAAGACTCTAACGAGTCAGCAAGCCATTTTGCTGCGGTGCTGATCTCAGTAAGGAAACGTTTGACTCTGCAGCTAAACTAAACTATAATATAAACATTCCTACAATAGCAACCCTGCAAGGTAGGAAAGTTAGCTTGAGAGGGAGGGAGTGGTTCAGGGTCTCTTAAGTGAACCTGGACCTTAGTCAGTCCACTTCTGACCATGATACCATGCCACACTGGCTGTTTGCTAGGCATTGCTTTTCCTTTTGGCAGTGCTGAAGCAACGAAAGACGTGACACCCAGCAGAATCCTCTCAAGGTAGATGAAACGCCAGTCAAAGGACTGGGAGCTTGTGAGCAGACTGAACCCAGATTGTGTGCTCACCTGGCTTGGACGGGACAGTGAATTCTGGACAAAGTTGCAGGTTGATAATTTCTGACACACTCTGTGAATTCAACAGGAATTTAAACTTGCTTTCTGGTGCAATTTCATTTATTCAATATATTCCTCTCCCCCCCACACACACACCTAAAAATCTTTCAGCCAACGTGGCTCTTAATAATAATAATAATAATAATAATAATAGTAATAGTAATAATAGTAATAATTTATTATTTGTACCCCACCCATCTGTCTGGGTTTCCCCAGCCACTCTGGGCAGCTTCCAACAGAACATTAAAAAGCAATAATTATTAAACATTGCTCTTCCCAGCAATTTAGTGCAAATTTCTCTTAATTAACCCATTTATTTTATGCAACGTTGACACTTTTGGCAAGCAGCTTCCCTTACTATTATGCAATCTTGCATGCTATTCTCACCAATTCCTTCATTTTTATGCCCTGTTTATCCCTCATTTTTTGTAAACGTTGTTTGACTTCGCAAAATTCAGGCGGGTGCAATTTTTGAAGGCTATAGCTGTGTTTTGTTTGTGTATTGTTTTGGAAAGTGAGAATGCGACAGATCCGGCTTTAAATGTGTGCTGAAACAAATATCTTCTCTATTCCTATCCAGAAGGAGAGCAGGAAACCAAGGCAAAGACTCCCAACAAGAGACAGCGTTGGCCACTAACTTGGATGGCTTAAAAAGGGACTATAAGGCACTACAGGACTACTAGCCACAATGTCTATTTTCCACCTCTGGTGTGGGAGGCAGTATACCTCTGAATATGCTTGTGAAACATGGACCACTTATAAATGCCATCTCCAGTTCCCCGAAAGATTCCATCAACGGTGCCTCCGAAAAAGGCGGGACGCAGATCTGGAGAGAGGGAATGGAAGGCAAGCGCATGGAACAAATGCTTTGATCTGACAGAATTTCCAACTGTCCCATCTGGAGTCTGGGAGAAGTCAAGGCCACCAACTTCTCACTTTCTTGGTTTTGCCTTCTCTCACAGATAGGGTTGCCAACTTTTTACAATGACCCTACTCCTGTGCAGGACTGGCGCTAGGGATTTTGGCGCCCTAGGCGAGGGGGCGGGCCACGTGACATCATTGCGCATGATGTACGGTGCCCCGCCCCCTGCCCAGCCAGGTTGCCAACCTTTTACAATGACCCTACTCCTGTGCCATAATTATCAGGAACACAGCACACAAGGGAAGGGTTGTGGTTCAGTAGGTAGTGCCTGGAAAAAAGGCTGAGCTAATGCAACTTGAAAATTGGCAGTGGGCAGATAAAGTTGAAGAAAAAGAGTTTGGATTTTATGTCCCGCTTTATAACTCCCCGAAGGAGTCTCAAAGCGGCTCACATTCTCCTTTCCCTTCCTCCCCCACAACAAACACTCTGTGAGGTGAGTGGGGCAGAGAGACTTCAGAGAGGTGTGACTAGCCCAAGGTCACCCTGCAGCTGCATGTGGAGGAGCTCCTGAGCCTGCCCACTCTTCTTACCTGTGGTGTCGGGCATTGCAGTCCGTTCATTGACCTGGTGGCACATTTCATAATATTGAGGTATAACACGAAAGGTTTGCCCCTGCAAAACACACACACAGAGAGAGAGAGAGAGAAAGAGAATGAAACAAACCCAGATTAAATTTTTTTTAAAAAATCCTTCCAGTAGCACCTTAGAGACCAACTAAGCTTGCTCTTGGTATGAGCTTTCGTGTGCATGCACACTTCTTAGCTCATACCAAGAACAAACTTAGTTGGTCTCTAAGGTGCTACTGGATGGGATTTTTTATTTTTTATTTTTATTTTTTATTTTGTTTTGAGTCTGAGTCAAGCGCCACCTGATCCCAGGACTGCGCAAAGACAGAGGAGAATGCTTCCAAATGGAAATTCCCATCTGGAACCTGTTGCTTAGCAGTTTCCTGCCAACCTTCCACCTCCCGTTTTGACATCACTGCCGCCCAGCCACGCCCCCTGCCTCTCAGCCCGGCCACGCCCCCTGCCTAGGGCTTGCCCATCAGAAGGTTGGCAGTTCGAATCCCGCGCTGGGGTGAATTCCCGTTGCTCGGTCCCTGCTCCTGCCCACCTAGCACTTCGAAAGCACGTCAAAGTGCAAGTAGATAAAGAGGTACCACTCTGGCGGGAAGGTAAACGGCGTTTCCGTGCGCTGCTCTGGTTCGCCAGAAGCGGCTTAGTCATGCTGGCCACATGGCCGAGGGAGCCGGCGTACAGCTTCCGGGTCATGTGGCCAGCATGACTAAGCAGTTTCTGGCAAACCAGAGCAGCGCACGGAAACGCCGTTTACCTTCCCACTGGAGCGGTACCTATTTATCTACTTGCACTTTGACGTGCTTTCGAACTGCTAGGTGGGCAGGAGCTGGGACCGAGCAACGGGAACTCACCCCGTCACGGGGATTCGAACCGCTGACCTTCTGATCAGCAAGCCCTAGGCTCTGTGGTTTAACCCACAGCGCCACCCGCGTCTACCCATGAACTAAAGCAGGCATGTCCAAAGACCATTCAGGGGGCGTAATCAGGTCAGTTGGTTGGATTAATCCAGCCCCTATGAGACACTTTCTCTTACTCTGGAATCCTTGCCAGCAGCGCAACTCAGCATGGATTATGTATCGGGAAGGCTGCAGGATGGACAGGATAGGCGGGAAAGAGAGAAAGGAAAGGCTGTTAAGGGGGGTTGCTCTTTGCCCAAGAGTGGGGGTGGAGAACCTGCTGAGAGCTCTGTTTTTGCAGTGAAGCGTTGCTATGTCTGTGGAAGCATATGCAGTGGGAGCGTGCCGGGCGCCATTACTGAATAACGGGCTCGCTAAGAAGATTGATGACTGCTCCGGGCAGCAGCTCAACGTGGTTCAAAGGCTCTACTACACAACTGCACACAATTTGTCACACATTCCTCCTCTGAGAGGCAGGTCTGGATTTTATTCCGTGAAGAGTCTACATCTTTTATAACCATTGCTAAGTTTCTGTATCATTTGGAATACAGTACTGTCCTGCAATGGGTTGCTGGTTATATTGCTTTCGGCCTGCAATGGCATTGGAGTGTATATTGTATCTGTCATTTATTGATACCTTTTAATGATTTACAGTTTGTTTCAGGATGATGACTTTGAAACGCCATAACCAGAGGCGTAGCGTGCCGCTTGGGTACCGGGGGCGGCAAGCCAAGCAGCACCCCTGGGGGCGGGGCGTTGCTCCATGCGCATGACGTTACAACGCGCATGCGTACGGAGCGACTCCTTTGCCCCATGCAGTGGCAAAAAAAAGCCGCTGGAAAAAAACCCTTTCAGCGGGTTTTTTTCGCGGCGTCGGCATGGAGGAGAGGGGCGGACCAGAGCCAGGAGGGGGTGACACTTTCTGGACACAATTTCATTGTCCAGAAAGTGGGAGAAGCAACAAGAGGATCAGCCATTTTAGATCTGGTCCTAACCAATAGTGATGACCTGGTTAGTGGGGTAGAAGTGGCAGGATCATTAGGTGGGAGTGATCATGCTCTTCTGCAGTTTATTATACATCAGAAAGGAGCAACCAAGCATACTAAGACTCAAATTCTAGACTTTAAGAAAGCCGACTTCAGAAAACTTAGGGAAATGCTGGGTGTGATCCCATGGTCAGTAATACTAAAAGGGAAGGGAGTTCATGATGGATGGGAGTTTGTTAAAAGGGAGATATTAAAAGCACAACTTCAAGCAGTACCAATGAGACGAAAACATGGAAGGTGCCTAAAGAAGCCAGGGTGGCTATCTAAAGAACTTTTAACTGAGTTAAGATTTAAAAGGGATATGTACAAGAAATGGAAAAAGGGGGAAACCACTAGAGAGGAATTCAAACATATAGCCAACACATGTAGAGACAAAGTCAGAAAAGCTAAAGCACAGAATGAACTCAGGCTTGCTAGAGAGGTTAAAAGCAATAAAAAGGGGTTTTATGGGTATGTCCGTAGCAAAAGGAAGAACAAGGAAGCAGTGGGGTCACTTAGAGGAGAAGAAGGTGAAATGCGAACAGGGGACGCAGAAAGGGCAGAACTCCTCAATACCTTCTTTGCCTCAGTCTTCTCCAAAAAAGAAAACAATGCCCGACCTGAAGAATATGGAGCAGATGATTCAGCAGGGGAAACACAGCCCAGAATAAGTAAGGAGGTAGTACAAGAACACTTGGCTAGTTTAGATGTATTCAAGTCTCCAGGGCCAGATGAACTACATCCCAGAGTATTAAAAGAACTGGCAGAGGTGATTTCAGAACCACTGGCAGTAATCTTTGAGAATTCCTGGAAAACAGGTGAAGTCCCAGCAGACTGGAGGAGGGCAAATGTTGTCCCTATTTTCAAAAAGGGGAAAAGAGAGGTCCCAAACAATTACCGCCCAGTCAGCCTGACATCAATACCAGGAAAGATTCTAGAGCAGATCATTAAGCAAACGGTCTGTGAGCACCTAGAAAGGAACGCTGTGATCACTAAAAGTCAGCATGGGTTTCTGAAAAATAAGTCATGTCAGACTAATCTGATCTCATTTTTTGACAGAATTACAAGCCTGGTAGACGAAGGGAACACTGTGGATGTAGCCTATCTTGATTTCAGCAAGGCCTTTGACAAGGTGCCCCATGATATTCTTGTAAAGAAGCTGGTAAAATGCGGGCTAGACAATGCTACCATTCAGTGGATTTGTAACTGGCTGACTGACCGAACCCAAAGGGTGCTCATCAATGGCTCCTCTTCATCCTGGAGAGAAGTGACTAGTGGGGTGCCACAGGGTTCTGTCTTGGGCCCAGTCTTATTCAACATCTTTATCAATGACTTGGATGATGGGCTTGAGGGCATCCTGATCAAGTTTGCAGATGACACCAAATTGGGAGGGGTGGCTAATACCCCAGAGGACAGGATCACACTTCAAAATGACCTTAACAGATTAGAGAACTGGGCCAAGGCAAACAGGATGAATTTTAACAGGGAGAAATGTAAAGTACTACACTTGGGCAAAAAAAATGAAAGGCACAAATACAGGATGGGTGACACCTGGCTTGAGAGCAGTACATGTGAAAAGGATCTAGGAGTCTTGGTAGACCACAAACTTGACATGAGTCAACAGTGTGATGCAGCAGCTAAAAAAGCCAATGCAATTCTGGGCTGCATCAATAGGAGTATAGCATCTAGATCAAGGGAAGTAATAGTACCACTGTATTCCGCTCTGGTCAGACCTCACCTGGAATACTGTGTCCAGTTCTGGGCACCACAGTTCAAGAAGGATACGGACAAGCTGGAACGTGTCCAGAGGAGGGCAACCAAAATGGTCAAAGGCCTGGAAACGATGCCTTATGAGGAACGGCTTAGGGAGCTGGGTATGTTTAGCCTGGAGAAGAGAAGGTTAAGGGGTGATATGATAGCCATGTTCAAATATATAAAAGGATGTCATATAGAGGAGGGAGAAAGGTTGTTTTCTGCTGCTCCAGAGAAGCGGACACGGAGCAATGGATTCAAACTACAAGAAAGAAGATTCCACCTAAACATTAGGAAGAATTTCTTGACAGTAAGAGCTGTTCGACAGTGGAATTTGCTGCCAAGGAGTGTGGTGGAGTCTCCTTCTTTGGAGGTCTTTAAGCAGAGGCTTGACAGCCACCTGTCAGGAATGCTTTGATGGTGTTTCCTGCTTGGCAGGGGGTTGGACTGGATGGCCCTTGTGGTCTCTTCCAACTCTATGATTCTATGATTCTATGATCACATTCTCAGCTCCCAGAGGGGGATCAGTCTGCCACCCCTTCCACCTCGGTTCTCAGCGAGGAGCTAGAGGAAGCACTTGAGGAAGTTAGAGTTCAATGCCCTTGGTTCATAGAGACTAGTCTCTAGGGTTAAAAGACTGGGAAATTGGAGAGCGCATGCTCCCCCCACCTAGGGCACCCGTAAAACTCAGGGTTTTATGGAAGAGAGTCAGGGTTGTCATAGAGCGGAAAGGGATCCCAGCACCCAAGGCATCATCCCTATCCAATGCTCTGAGCCCCGGGGAGGGAACTGGGATTCCCCCCCCCCATCAACAGTTCTGAGCGTACAAAAGTCAGAGCTGCAGGAAGCCAATCCTGCTGCTGATGCTTCCAGAGCCTCAAACGGGGCAACGGAGAAGGATTTAAAGGGAAACAGTTAAAGGGAACTTTAATCAGTGATCTTTTCACGATGCTTTTTGCTTTAGTTCAGTGTGTGATAAGGAATTTTGAGTGCAGGCTCTCAGGAGGGAGGGCTTTCAGGAACAAAGAAAAAGCACAGGTAGTTAAGCCCACGACAGTCTGTCTGGAATGCAGGAAGGGTTTTCGTTGGGCTAATGAATCAATGGTGCAGTTTAGAAAGCCCTCAGGGGTTGCTCAGATGCCGGAGCACCTCTCAGAAGCTGGTACCCTATTACCTGGTGGAGCTTGTCTTTCATGTCTCAAGCTTTTTCTACTTAAGTGAAGAAAGTAAGCAGAAAAGCTTTCACTGGGAAAGTCAGTGTCACAATCTGGAGCCGCAGGATTGGAAAGGTGATTAATGCGGTCTCCTCAGTGTAAAAAGGATTTCTTGTGATTTTCAGGTAATGGTAATAAGATTTAAAGGACTGTTTTTCACTATTCTATTGTGTTGTGCAAAAAGGATCAAAAGCAGCTGCCCGGGGAGAATTGCTGCAATAAATGTGAAGAGTTTAGAACAGGGGCGTAGCCAGGATCAAAACTAGAGGGGGGGGCAAGCCATGGTCGTTCAGGTTGTGACATTTCAACACAGGCCCATCCACATCCATTATTTAAAAAATTAAGGAAAAACGCCCCCCCCCCCCGTTTCCCAGTTGTCGACCTTTGTTGTTGTTGTTGTTGTTCAGTTGTTCAGTCGTGTCCGACTCTTCGTGACCCCATGGACCAGAGCACGCCAGGCACCTTTTTTAGGAAAGGTTTTCTTCTTAAAGTGACCACTTTAAAACAACGTAAAACAAACTTTTGTTGGCTGGGCAGTGTGCTTTGGAAAATCAACTTTAAAATATGTATTTACACCAGGGTGGATAAAAATCAATGATTTAAAAAAAAAATCGGATTTTATTAAAATTTCAATTGGATTTTTAAAATAAAATGCTTTTGCAGGAGAAATCTTTCTAAATATAGTCTTCTATTTAAGTTACATTGTAGTCCAAAGGCTATTCATCAGGAAATAAGGATTTGTTTTAAGTTTATCAAGTGTGCTAAAACTCAGTCAAAGTTTTTTTAAAATGTTTAACCACATCAGTTAACAAACATGGATACATATGCTATCATGTTATTGTTATAGTTAAATAAATTGTTTAAATGGTTATTAAGGAAATGATTATTTTTCTCCTTCCAATAAAGTAGAGCAGAAAAGTTTTCCAAATATAAACAGTTAACTTATTAAACCTCACCATAATTTCATAATTATCTGCCTATGTATTTCTAGTAGTAAAACCAAATCAGTAATTTTTGAACTGTAAGAACTACTCTGAGAATTTATTATTCCAAAAATGAAACCTTCATATGGTTGTAAATATTAAGATTATACCAGCAAGAATGAGTCTTTCTGTAAAAAAAAAAAAAAAATTAAATCAAGTCTTACTGACTAGTGATTTAAATCATGATTTAAATCGTGATTTAAATCAATTTGATTTAAATCAAATCCACCCTGATTTACACTTTATTTATTTCAATGAAACTGCAGTATATTCCAAAGGCAGGGACAATCAACCCACCAAAACTTAAAACGTTGCACTTGCAGGCATCCCCAAACTGCGGCCCTCCAGATGTTTTGGCCTACAACTCCCATGATCCCTAGCTAACAGGACCAGTGGTCAGGGATGATTTGAATTGTAGTCCAAAACATCTGGAAGGCCAAAGTTTGGGGAAGCCTGCGTTAAAAGTCTTAAGACAAAAATTAATTAAATTAAAGAAATGAAAACCTAAAAAGCCTGGATTAATGAAATGTAAGCAGAAATAGTACTCCCCCTTCTCCAAATCCACCCCATGATATCAAATAGCACAACTCAAATGGACCCTTGTTGACAAGAACCAGAAATAAATTTTATTAAATGCAGTATACAGAGGAAAGGCTGATCTTTATTGAACTGTTGCAATGGGATGCTCCCCCCCAAGTGTAATAAACAAAAATCTGCCCTTATTCCCTTATGGGGTACACAAGAGCCCTTTTAAAGTCCTTTGTAGGTTCTCCATAGGTAGGAGGAAATAAGAGAGGCAAACCGGAAAATATTGAGAAGCAAACCAGCTTTATCCTATATAGACTTTTGAAATTTCCCCCCTTGGAGTCCAGCCAACCCCCAGATACATCATCCTACTACATCAGAACTACATCACAACTTGGGAGGGTCAGAGGAGGTAACTTGAGAATTTTCCCACACCTGGTCATCCCCCCTCGACCCCTCCCAGACACACATTTCCTGCCCTGGCAGGGCAGGGCAAATGCAAGGCTAACGACTATCCTTTGTCAGGGAAATGGGCCATCTGGTACCTGGTCAGCTAGGAGTCAAAATGGTGTGAGGCCTGTCTTTCTGTGCTGTTTTCAGACATTCTGGGTTCAGTCACCCCTCTCTGTTCATGTCTCAAATAGTGTACTGGGGTGCTTTGAAAGGAGGCTCCCCCCCGAAGTTCTTATAACAAGCTCAATACCAATCTGAGCATCCTTGACCCTGCCCCATGTCTCCTCTTGCCCTCCACCAAAAACCCATCAAGTGAAACAAAAGAGATATTTACATTTCCCTGTTTCCCAGCCAAGTTAATCACACCCCTTTGTCTTCATCTGGGTTTTGTTATCTCTGGAATAGCTACCTGTTTGGTATCCTGGTAACATGATGCCATGAATTATTTTAACACCTTAAACAATGGTAAGATTCCCCCACCCCCCTCTTTGCAGAAAAACACTTGGGTCAGCTTGGGAGTAAAGATATTTTTCAGTGGCCTTATTTGTATGGCACACTTATGAATATATATAAAATTCTTATTACACAAGGGGGTGAGGGACCTAGAACAACACCTTAAAATTCTTAAAACACCACAATGGAGAAAATACACAGCACTGCAGGCAAATGTATGATATGTTTATAAAGGACAATGTGCCCACACACAGGCAGCAAGCCAAACTAAATTAAATGCAAAATCACTGGCAACTAAGAAACAGAGCAGACTGTGGAACATAACAAAATGCAATGTTTATTAGGTCCCCACTCCAAGAGACGGGGAAGTGGGGGGGGCAGTTCAAGGAGAAGGGGCATAACCAAGGCAAAAAACCTCCTGTAATAGGAATTTTCTGGCGCGCGCGCACACACACACACACACACACACACACGAAACCCCAAACCCCAGACACTCATCCAATTTCAAAAGCCTATACTGCTTCCAAATGAAGCCCTAGGTTTTATTTTTTTATTTATCTTTCTAAAGCCGGTGGTTTTTTCTTTGGAAGGGGCTAGGATCTAAGGAACCAAGGCAAACGGCAGCTCATGCAAGCCTCCCTTCTTGAGCGGTTAGCTAGCCAGTGACCCCCCCCAAACACATCCGCTTTCTCAGCGGCAGAATTATGAATAACAAACCCCCCAACACACACACACACACACACACACACACACACACACACACACGGAAAGGGCAGGGGGGGCAGGAAAATTGAACCACAAGAAGAAGGACAGGATGCGGAGGGGGGAAATCCAGCAAACACTCAAAATAACCTTAGGTTTCAGGAGGGGGCAAGATCCTGAGTCGCAGGAAGGTCGTCGAGCTGCTGCTTGCTTGGAATCAAGAATCCTGGGCTGGGAGGGCTGGTGGAGGCAGCAGCAGGCAGCAGCAGAAGCAGAGCTGCGAAGACACGTGTCAGTGCTGAGCCAGCACGGCAAGAGAGGAGGAAACAGCTGGTCGAGCCTGGGCGGCTGCTGCAAATGGCGCTGAGCCAGCTCAGCCCATCCCAGCCCTGCCCTCTCAGCCAGGATCTGCCCACCCATTGGCCTGTGCCTCAGCGATAGGAGGGAGGGAGGAGGGAGGATGCAGTGAGGGTTGTTGTTGTTCAGTCGTTCAGTCGTGTCCGACTCTTCCTGACCCCATGGACCAGAGCACGCCAGGCACACCTATCCTTCACTGCCTCTTGCAGTTTGGCCAAACTCATGTTAGTAGCTTCGAGAACACTGTCCAACCATCTCATCCTCTGTCGTCCCCTTCTCCTTGTGCCCTCCATCTTTCCCAACATCAGGGTCTTTTCTAGGGAGTCTTCTCTTCTCATGAGGTGGCCAAAGTACTGGAGCCTTAACCTCAGGATCTGTCCTTCTAGTGAGCACTCAGGGCTGATTTCTTTAAGAATGGATAGGTTTGATCTTCTTGCAGTCCATGGGACTCTCAAGAGTCTCCTCCAGCACCATAATTCAAAAGCATCAATTCTTCGGCGATCAGCCTTCTTTATGGTCCAGCTCTCACTTCCGTACATTACTACTGGGAAAACCATAGCTTTAACTATACGGACCTTTGTTGGCAAGGTGATGTCTTTGCTTTTTAAGATGCTGTCTAGGTTTGTCATTGCTTTCTTCCCAAGAAGCAGTCGTCTTCTAATTTCGTGACTGCTGTCACCATCTGCAGTGATCATGGAACCCAAGAAAGTGAAATCTCTCACTGCCTCCATTTCTTCCCCTTCTATTTGCCAGGAGGTGATGGGACCAGTGGCCATGATCTTAGTTTTTTTGATGTTGAGCTTCAGACCATATTTTGCGCTCTCCTCTTTCACCCTCATTAAAAGGTTCTTTAATTCCTCCTCACTTTCTGCCATCAAGGTTGTATCATCAGCATATCTGAGGTTGTTGATATTTCTTCCGGCAATCTTCATTCCGGTTTGGGATTCATCCAGTCCAGCCTTTCGCATGATGAATTCTGCATATAAGTTAAATAAGCAGGGAGACAATATACAGCCTTGTCGTACTCCTTTCCCAATTTTGAACCAATCAGTTATTCCATATCCAGTTCTAACTGTAGCTTCTTGTCCCACATAAAGATTTCTCAGGAGACAGATGAGGTGATCAGGCACTCCCATTTCTTTAAGGACTTGCCATAGTTTGCTTTGGTCAACGCAGTCAAAAGCTTTTGCGTAGTCAATGAAGCAGAAGTAAATGTTTTTCTGGAACTCTCTAGCTTTCTCCATAATCCAGCGCATGTTTCAATTTGGTCTCTGGTTCCTCTGCCCCTTCTAAATCCAGCTTGCACTTCTGGGAGTTCTCGGTCCACATACTGCTTAAGCCTGCCTTGCAGTGAGGGAGAGGGGGGCGGGAAATAGGGAAAAAATGCTTTAAACGGACGCTGATCATTTTTGCTTCTGGGGGGGGGCAGCTGCCTTCTAGGGGGGAGCAATTGCCCCCGTCTGCCCCCCTGGCTACGCCCATGGTTTAGAAGCAGCCACTAAAGGAAGTGCGGGGATAAATTTGATAAATCAGGAGGATAAATTTGTAACTTTACCTGGGGTGGTTATTCTCATGTTTTCACAATTAAAGGGACCCCTACCAAAAATCATTGTGGGACTTGTTCTCCCCCGATCTTCTGCTGCCAAAAGGGGGATTTTTGTTATTCCAGGGGTAGTGGAAGTTAAGACTAAAATGCCAATGACTAAAAAGCATGGAGAGTCATTTGCACAGTTAATCATTCATTCTTCTATTTTCCCGGCTGTGAGGAGAATCAGTGAAAGAGGCTTCAGGTCTACTGACCTTCCTCGCTCTTTGCATTCTAGCAGTAAACAGAAATAATTAGAGAATCCAAACTAAAATGCACACATCTGTTAAATGGTAGATCGCTACGGCCAGCAATCCTTCCCAATTGTGTAAATCTTTAGGGAAGAGACTCAATGTAACAAATTTCCGGTCAAGGTTAATTATTAACAATTAGGACACAATGGGCTATGCTAAACCCGTCGCATGCCTCTAAGGTGCAAATTTACAGACCCTGTTTGGGTAAAACAATGGCCACTTATTTAGAAAAATACAGCAAATTCTTAAAAGTTGGGTTTAATATGCCAGTTTTGTAATTAGGAAACGTTCAGGTAAATGGAATTCTTATTACAACCTTGTTGTTGTTGTTCAGTCGTTCAGTCGTGTCCGACTCTTCGTGACCCCATGGACCAGAGCACGCCAGGCACACCTATCCTTCACTGCCTCTTGCAGTTTGGCCAAACTCATGTTAGTAGCTTCGAGAACACTGTCCAACCATCTCATCCTCTGTCGTCCCCTTCTCCTTGTGCCCTCCATCTTTCCCAACATCAGGGTCTTTTCTAGGGAGTCTTCTCTTCTCATGAGGTGGCCAAAGTACTGGAGCCTTAACCTCAGGATCTGTCCTTCTAGTGAGCACTCAGGGCTGATTTCTTTAAGAATGGATAGGTTTGATCTTCTTGCAGTCCATGGGACTCTCAAGAGTCTCCTCCAGCACCATTACAACCTTAGGGAGAATTAATTTATACTGGAATCCATGCCTAACCCTAACAGGATCCCAAGTAATTATCAGGTGTTGTAGAAATCATAAGGCTGCCGTTTTAGTCGTTCTAGGCTGGAAATTCATGATTAGGGTTGACACGGGGGAATCCATTTTGAAGGGAGGCTGGTGGGAGGAAGCCCTGGACTGACCCTCTGACCCTTCAACCCCCTCGACCGGAGCCACCCATCAACTCAGCACATTCCATCACTATCACCCTCCCATTATCTCCATACTGCTATCTCCACAAGACGATCTGCATAGATCACACAGGGTGACTCCGCCATCAGGAAAACCCTGATCTTAAGCACCAGGAAGCCCTTGAGCACATTTCAACGCCCTGGCGAAAATCCCCTCTTCCCGAAACACCGACACTGTAAAAACGTGTCTTTTCTTCAAACCCTTTCTCTGATTCCTCTCCTGAAAACCAGACACTGTAAAAACGTGTCCTTTCTTGGTACAAATTTACTTGAAATGTATCTTGTTAAATGTATTTCTCCAATACCTAAAATGTATCTTGTCAAATTGTATTTCTCCAATGTACTTTAAATTGTGTTTCTAAGCTATACCTGTCAAAATGCCGAAGTTTAAAAGTTCTAAAGTTTTTCCACTATTTACAGCCGCATGTCTTGCTTTCTTACACGCAGCGGGAAGAGACGGACCTCCTTTTTAAATCTCTCCCGTGTTGCCAATTAATTTTTTTCCAAATCCAAGTCCTTTTTTTACTCATGGTTCCGATGTTTTCTTCAATTTGGAGTGAGGAATCTAGCGCTCAGAACAGCCGGCTTCGCTGCTTCGCTGAACCGGAAATGGCTTTAAATGTGTGCCACATCAAATTGATCCCCCATTCCCTCTAGTCAGAGAGGTCGATCTGGGAACCAAGACCCTTCAGCTACGTTTGTGACTCACCTGTGGGCTGCAGCTCTCCTTCCCAGAGATCCCTATGCAGTCTGAGGAATTGTCAATTTTGGGAACAATGCGATAGAGGGGCGCTCCAGAGGTGGCGAGATATCTGAAGGTGGGGAGTAGTCAAGGGAAGAAGATATAAAAAGAAAAAGGAATAATGGGGGCCTCCCCAAGCCCCAACACCACCCTCACTTTTTGCCATCTTCAGTGTGGAAATGTTTTAAGACCTTGTGGGACATGGAACACAGAAATTTCCCTGTTGGTTGTTGTTGTTGTTCAGTCGTTCAGTCGTGTCCGACTCTTTGTGACCCCATGGACCAGAGCACGCCAGACACACCTATCCTTCACTGCCTCCCGCAGTTTGGCCAAACTCATGTTAGTGGCTTCGAGAACACTGTCCAAGTTCAGCTGGAATATCATCACTTCCACTGGCCTTGTTATTAGCTATGCTTTCTAAGGCTTTCTAAGACATTTCCCTAATGCGAGCAAAAACTGAAGAGGGGGAAGCAGTGAAGAGCTGAACTTGAATATTCACGGACATTTCTAAAGCTTGCCAACATGTCAAGTGTTGCCATGCCAAGAGTTTTGTGATTCAAAATTGGAAGCTGGCGTTCTTACCTGAGGGTGGGAGGGTTTCTTTTTTTTAATTTGGAACATATTTTTATTCATTTTTCCAAATTATTAACAAAATACAACTTAAGACCATCAAATAAATTTAACATATTTCCTTATGCTCCGCCAAGCATTGACTTCCCTCCCATTCCATTCTGGTTTTCTTCCTCCACCTCCTTCAACCGCTTTGTATTATCTAAGTTGTCATTACATATGTTACATATTTTCTATATACTTCTAGTTTTTACCTTGTACAGTTGTATACATTCTATATAGTTCTAATTTTTACACTGTAAGTAATAAATCATAACCTGTGAGTGTATCCTTTTCATTGCATTGTTTCTTCAAATATTCAATAAACTTACTCCAATCTGTCTGAAGCTTTTGGTCTCTTTGTTCTCTAATTCTACCGGTCAATTTAGCTAATTCCAGATATTCTATTAATTTTAATCTCCATTCCTCTATAGTTGGTACATCCATTGACTTCCACTTTTGGGCCCATAAAATTCTTGCGGCAGTAGTGGCATAAAGAAATAGCTTCTGATCATTACTTTTAATTTCTTCCCCCACCAGACCTAGCAAAAAACTTTCAGGTGTTTTTAAAAAGGTATATCTCAACATTTTTTTCAATTCGTTGTACACAGAATTCCAAAAATTCTTAGCTTTCTCGCATCCCCACCACATGTGGTATAGATTCCCTTCTTCTACCATACACTTCCAGCACTTCCCTTCTCTTTTTTTGTACATTTTTGCCAGTCTGGTGGGGGTGATGTACCACCGGTACATCATTTTCATGATGTTTTCTTTGAGTACCGTGCATGCCGTGAATTTGATATTTTGATTCCATAATTTATGCCACCTGTTAAATTGGATGTTGTGACCTACAGTATATCGATAGCCCACTTTATCATGCACTCCTTCACCTCCTCGTCAATTGTGTACCATTCTAACAAGATATCATACATTTTTGACAACAATTTCACTTTTCCCTCGACCACCTCCAATTGAAATTTAGATTTGTTTCTTTCGAATCCATTTTCCTTATTATCATCCTTAAATAATCCATAAACTTGGTGATATTGGATCCATCCAGTTAACTTTTCTTCTACTTGTTCATATGGCTTTATCTTCCATCCTTTTTCAGATTCCACTAATAGTTCATCATATATAATCCAATTATCTTCCATGTTCCTTTTTTTAATTGTCAAAATTTCTGTTGGGGATAGCCATCTCGGGGTTTTCCTCTCAAGTAAGATTTTGTTTCTTTGCCAAACTTCCAATATTGGCCCTCTGATTACATGCGCCCCAAAATCCCTGTGTACCTTCGCCTTTTCATGCCATAGGTACGCATGCCAGCCATATCTGTTATTAAAACCCTCCAGATCCAAAAGTTCTTTTTCTTTCAGTACCATCCAGTCCCTTATCCAGATCATACAGGCTGCCTCGTAATAGATCTTTACATCCGGCATACCAAAACCCCCTCTTTCCTTCTTATCTACCAGCAGTTTATGTTTTATTCTTGGGGGTTTCCCTTGCCATACAAACTTTGATATTGATCTTTGCCACTCTTTCAATTTAAGAGTTCCTTTAATCACCAGCAGCATTTGGAAAAGGAACAGGACCTTAGGTATTAAATTCATTTTTACAGCGGCTATTCTGCCCCAAAAAGACAATTTGAGTCTTGTCCACAGATCTAAATCTCTTCTGATATCTTTCCAGATCGGTACATAATTGTCATTAAACAAATTAATATTTTTTGCTGTCAATTTGATACCTAAATATTTTACTTGTTTTCCGGCTTCCACTCCAGATTCTTTTTGCAGCTCTTCAATTTCTTGTTTATTCATGTTTTTCACTAACATCTTTGTCTTTTTTTAATTTATTTTGAATCCTGCCACGTTGCCAAATTTTTCCACCTCCTTTAATAACTCTTTCAAACTTGATCTCGGTTCTTCCAAACTTACCACGACGTCATCTGCGAATGCTTTGACTTTGAACTCATTTTTGCCGATCCTGATACCTTTAATTTATTTGATCTCCCTTAAATTATTCAGTAGCACCTCCAGGACTGTAATGAATAAAAGTGGTGATAGGGGACAGCCTTGTCTCGTCCCTTTGGTAATGTTGAAATTCTCCGATAACTCATTATTGATGATTAAATTTGCTGATTGTTCTTTATAGATTGTCTTTATTCCCCTTACAAATTCTGTCCCCATTTCCATCTTCTCCAATACTCTGTCCATAAACTTCCAGGACAGGTTATTGAACGCCTTCTCGGCGTCAATAAAAATTAAAATTGCTCTTTTATCTATCCTCGTCTCCAGGTATTCTAATAGATCTATAACTGTTCTTTGTTGACCTGGAAAAATTTGACGACCTGGAAAAAAACCTGCCTGGTCTGCTATGACTTCCTGTCAAATTCCAGTCAAGTATTGAAAAACAAAGTTGTTCTCTTCATTCATGTACTCATCCTATGGCTGTGTACACACTATAGCTTTTAAGCACACTCAAAGCACGTTCTTTGCCTCAAAGGATTCTGGGCCTTGTAGTTTACCCCTCACAGAGTTACAGCTCCCAGCAACCCTTAACAAACTGCAGTGGCCAGAATTCTTTGAGGGGAGTAAACGTGCTTCGAATGTGCTTCAAAAGGTATTGTGTGTAGGCAGCTTATTTCTAGCTTCCCTTCCTCCCAATAATGGCATCAGCTTGGTAGCAATTCAACAGGAACCACAAAGGTAAAACCATTAAAAACAAAATGTCGCAGTGCACTGCTTCTATTTAGGGTTTAAGCCTCACCATTTCATTTTGTGCTATCTTTGCCCCAATAGCCAGTCAACTTTCCATGGCTGCAGAGCATACTCAGCCCCCCGCCCCCCCAACCACCAACACCCCACATTTTAGGGCACAGCCCCCAAAGATGTGTGTTTGGGGGTGCCACGCAAGATTGGGGGCCCCCCAAAGCACTTTTTCCAGGGGGAAATAGCATTGCAAAATCACGCAAGATCACAGCAACCAAAATGGAAGTTGTAATATCAAAATCCTACCACCTCCTACTGGAATGGGAAGTGAAAGAGGAGGAGATAAAGTCAACTATGGTAAAATGGGCGCAGGACATAGGACGCCCCATTATGATGAATCAATGGGAATATCTGTGGAGGACGACTATGAAATTTACAACCTCTTACAATATAATAGAGAATATGATGAAGGTCCAACACAGATGGTACCTTACCCCTGTCCGAATTGCTAAGATGAATAAAGGTGCAGTAAGTATATGTTGGAGATGTGGGGGGAAGGAGGGAGATCTAATACATATGTGGTGGAATTGTCAGAAGATAAAAGTATTTTGGGGGGCGATTTACAAGGAACTTAAAAAACTGCTAGGAATAACATTTCCAAAGAAGCCAGAATCCTTATTACTAAGCATTACAGACAGAGAAATCCCCATCAAATTAAAAGAGGGTTTTTTTTGTACGCCACTGCAGCAGCTCGGATAATAATAGCAAAGAAATGGAAAGAATCAGAACCACCGACGATTGCTGAGTGGCAGTATAAACTACAGGAAATGGCTGAAATGGGCCAATTAACTAACAACTTAAGAGGAAAATCGAAACAAAATTTTCAAGGGAATTGGGCCAGATATGTAGAATATGTTCAAAAATATAGTAAGGGTCAGATCAGATTGCCAGCTTTTAAGTAAATCCGGAAGGAAAAGAACTATAAAATGGGGATAAAAAGGGATTCCACCAGACATTGCAGTGTGTAAAAAACTTACAGGAAGCAATGTAACTGAATTGAACTACACTCATAGGTAAGATCGAAGTATACAATGGGGAAAGATGGGAAGTCGTGTGGGAAGGGATGGGGATGTGGAGAGGAGTTGGGGAAATTAGTAAATATATTTATTTAATATTAAGGAAAATATCGCTTCGGGTTTCGACTTGCTTAGTATTGACTATGATTGACTCGGCTTGTATGTAATGAAGGAGGAAAGATAGGGGGAAAGAACAAATGGAAGCAGACACAGAAAGGTATGGTATATCTTTTATTTCATTAGTAATTTAAGCCTTATTTCACTTTTTTCTATTTTTATTTTCTCTACTCAGGTTTATTTGATGGTAGTTAGACATTAGAAGAAGAAGAACCTACAAGATTTACAGAATGAATTCAATCAATAGTAATTAACATTAAGCATTACTGTCTAAAATATGAATATTACAATGTATATAAAAGAATACTGATTTGTACATGTTACAACAAAGAATCAATCAATATAGTGTATATATATAAAAAAAGAGCAATGGATAAAGGGAAACCTCCCCTGTTAAGTCCACCCATTTGGGGTTGTATCCAACAAAGATGTCCTATTCATCCCAAAGGGGGCTGACTTGCCCCACGCATTGGGGAGGCGCATCAGGTGACCACGTATAGGGGAGGCGCAATTGGGTGGACCAGTAACACCAAATGTTCTTCTACTTGGCCTCGACATTCTTGTTCTCCTTGTTGAGGATATTCATGAGAGACTTGGCCATGTAATACGGCTTCCTCGGGGAGCCGTCATTCCGCTCCAGGTCTTCCACTGCAGGGGAAAAGGAAAGTATCGCCTCAGGTCCCATCAGATAAGCAAATGAATGCTTAATCTGTGGCGAGGGGAGCCCTTCCAGGCATTGCTAAACTACAAGTCCCATTATACCTGGCCATGGACCATGCCGGCTGGGGCTTATGGCAGCGGGAGTCCAGCCACACCTGCAGAGCCCCAGGTTAGCCACCCAGGTTTGCAGTAGAGTATAATTAGGGCAAGATGGGCAAGGAGAATTACTCACAGAAACAGAGGAACAGAGTGTCGACACACATACTGTAGACGCTGAAGAAACCTTGGGCTATGAAGTAGGCGCCTACCACAACAGTCTGAAGAAGAGAGAGAGAAGGGGGGGGGAAACATGGCATGAGGTGAGAGGGGCAAGACTTCCGCCATTAGAATCAGATGTTTTGGATCACAACTCCCATTAGCCTCCTCCAAGATGGCCACCGTAGATGTGGATGATGGGAGTTGTAGTACAAATCTGCTCGAGGACACTGGGTTGCCAAAGGCTAGTTCACAATATTCTCGCCCGCCATATTTTTTAAGCTCCCAGTTTGTTGGGGAAAACTCATTCTTTCTTCAACGGTTTCTGGTATTATTTTGTGAAGCGACACAAGAAGCTACTAAGTTGACTAACTTGTAGCCCTTCAGAATTTGCTGAGCTACAACTCCCATTACCATTGGCCATGCTGGATGTAAGCAACATCCAGAAGGCCACAGGTTAGCCTCTCCTCAGGCCATTTGTCCAACAAAGCATATACAAAGCATTTCCTGAGCTGAGGATCCTCCTTGAGACAACCAAGATTCTTCACCCCCAGCAATTCCCTGCAGTTTTCCGTCAGCAACGTTGGTTTTTTGTTTTTGGAGGGGAGGGTCTGTACCACTTTTTAGCTAAACTAACGCAAATCTGTGCATCTTAGCCGCCATATTGGATTGGAATGGTGTAGAATTCCCTTAAAATGGGCCAGGAAAAAGAGAGAGAGATTGAGAGAGAGAAAAGGTGAGGGCCCAAGAAATGGGCACAGTTACACATACCAGAATGGGCAGCCAACAGTAGTTGAGGACGGGGGCTTTGAACTCGGGGTTATCGGTGGGAATTCGCCCACTGAAGAAGATGAAGGACAGAATGCCAACTCCGCCAACTATTAAGAGCTTCCCAAAAAACAGCAGCAGGTCAGTGACTTTATCCAGGACCACAACTCTGCAGGGGTAGAAAGGGGAGGTTTGAAGCAAGAATGTCCATCTTCATCCCTGCCTCTCCTTGGCCCCTGCTGATCCCACCCTCTCGCCCCATTACCTGGCAGTATTACGCATCAGTAGCATGAAGGCATTTTTGGCCGACACACAGAAATTATCTCCATAAATGGCAATCTGAGGAGGGGAAGGGTTTGAAAGAGACAAAGGAAATAAGCTCAGTCTTTTGGAAGGATGCCCTTCCCCTCCCTCAACAGCACCCCACCCCCACCCCCAAGTTTTATTGGGATTAAGATGGCCATATAGAACCACACAGCCCAGCCTAGAATTTTATGGGGTTCCACAATCCACCCTCCACCATTGATTCCCAATCAATTATTTTTTTGCTAGAGGAAAGAGCCTGGGGGTTGCAACGCCCCCATTTAGGCACCAGAATCACAACTCTCATAAACATCGCAACATACTGTATGTTTCGGTGGGTTTGAATTGTAAGTCACTTAGGGAGCTGATCTTGCCTGAGAAGTGGTTTGGAAATAAATAATCAATGTTAACCATGGAAGCTTTGAAAACTCAACCACACTTTCCAAACCATGGTTTCTTAGGTGACCTGGTTTGTTTTAATCACCGTGTATATATTGCATTAACGCTGCTTGTGTTGTGCGGATGCCTGATTATCGTCTTCCAAAGCAACTGCTCTATTCCGAACTTAAAAATGGAAAGCGTAAGGCTGGTGCTCAACAAAAGAGGCTTAAAGACTCTCTCAAGGCAAAGCTTTAAAAATGCAGTATAAAAACTGTCACTGGCAATGCCCATCAACTTTGAGGCCCCTGTCCCCCTCAAATATTTTACTGGGGGGACCGAAGAACCCTCGGCCCCGATGAGTTGGTTCCTATGCAAGCTGTAGTTTTGAGGGAGGCACTGTTTGCCGAAGAAGAAGAAGAAGAGTTTGGATTTGATATCCCGCTTTATCACTACCCGAAGGAGTCTCAAAGCGGCTCACATTCTCCTTTCCCTTCTTCCCCCACAACAAACACTCTGCGAGGTGAGTGTGACTAGCCCAAGGTCACCCAGCAGCTGCAGGTGGAGGAGTGGCGACTCGAACCCGGTCCCCCAGATTAGAGTCCACCGCTCTTAACCACTACACCACACTGCCGAGTTCATAAAGGGGTCCTGCAAACAGAAGAAGAGCCCTGCCAGGTGAGGCCAAAGGCCTATCTTACCCAGAATCCTGTTCTCACAGTGGTCAACTGGGTGACTCTTGGTAAGCAGCCCACAAGCAGGACCTGAGTGCTGTGGGAGCAGGCGCAGCAGGGCTTGGAGCCCCGGTTTCCCACCGCCAGACGCATTACAGTGGCTCTTCAGCCTCCTCCAGGATCCACATTCACTTCCCCCGTGGGCGTCCCCATCTCTTTCCCTCACAATCGCCACCGTTGAGACCCCTAATCTTCTAGGTGGCCCACCTGCAAGGCTTACCATGATGTAGGCGTTTCTGTTGAGGAACTTGACAAACGTCTCCAGACACCCAAAGCAACAATCCAGGCAGCAAAGCAGGAACTCGGCAGCCTTGTTGCTGGAACCTACAAATGCCACAGGAGAATTAGGTAGCCGGGGCTTCCAAAGGACACGCTCCCATTGGCTGTTCCCAGTTGAGTGGGGTAGGAGAGCTGAAAATAACACCAATGCATTTCACATCCGGCAACCAATGTGCCCCTTTGCTTCCAGATAGTACATAGGTAGACTCGAATTTCCACGGCCCTCTAGCACCTATGGTGGCTCATGTACCAGAAGTCATGTATTAACTCTCAACCTAACTACCGGTAAACCTCCTAAGTTGAATATTACTGTATTTGAAATTTGTTTTTTGTTTTTTGCATTCTTGTACTGCGGTATTAAAATTACAGTTACGCCTTAAGGATGCCTCATAAAGGGGGGAAAGGAATGTTTTGCTTTTAATTATTTATTATTATTTTGTGGTCATTGTTTTTTTGGAGGGGGGTCATACTGATGTATATTTTGCTCTAGGAGGCTTCGTTTGGTCAAAATCGAGTATACAACCCCAGAGTTAATGCTAAATACATGATTTATGGTAAATGAGCCATCCTAGCCGCTAGAGGGCTGTGAAAATGTGTCCTGGGCTTTTTATATTTGTCTATCCACATACTATCTGAAGCCCAAAGGGGCACATTCATTTCCGGAAGTGGTTCCCCCCACCCCCACCCCCGCTCCCCTACCCCACTAGTTAACAAAGCAGCAACTGTAATGTGAATTACCTGAAGAGTCTGAAAATCTTCAAAGATTCCTGCATTGCAGGGGGGTTGGACTAGATGACCATTGGGGTCCCTTCCAACTCTACAATTCGATGATTCTATGAAGCTGCCACACTCTGTTAGGGCCAGCAACATAACAGACCAGCTCTGAAACCCTTTCAGATTGTGAAAGACTTTAGTGCTAGCCTACTTCCACTGGGCATCCCGACTCCAGTTATTCTGACCGTGACTGGTATTTATTCCTGCCCTGCCCTTCTTGCCTGGTTTATTCATCACTTGCCTTTTAAATTGTGGGCCATATATTCCAGGATGATGCGGATCAGTTGGACAATTGTGAGGATGAAGGAACCAAAAGCAAGCGATCCTATATGGTATCTGCGGAGAGAGAGGAGAGGTCCTGTAAGGTGGAGCTGCCTTTCGAAACGTTCTGGGTCAAGACGGGGAACCCCAGACTTTGACACCATTCCTAATTAAGGCTGAGGTTGCTGCTCTTATCCAAGGTTTACATTTTCATGTACACAGGTACCTTGGTTCTCAAACGCCTTGGTACTCAAACAACTTGGAACCCAAACACTGTAAACTCAGAAGTAAGTACTCTGGTTTGCGAACTGTTTTCGGAAGCCGAACGTGCTCCGTTTTGGGTGTTACACTTCTGTTTTGGGTGCCAAACTTCCATTTTGAGTGTCACGCTGAGGTCTGTCTGTTTTTGCTATTTATTTTGCTATTTGTTTTTGCGGCTCTTTTTTTTTGTAACTTTGTGGAACCCAGTTCAGCTACTGATTGATTGATTGTGTGACTGCTGTACATTGTTTATTGCTTTCATTTTATGGATCAATGGTCTTGTTAGATAGTAAAATTCATGTTAAATGGCTGTTTCAGGGGTTGTTTTTTAAAGTCTGGAATGGATTAATCCGTTTTGCATTGCTTTCTATGGGAAAGCGCGCCTTGGTTTTGGAACGCTTTGGTTTTGGAACGGATCAAGTTTGAGAACCAAGGTACCACTGTATTGCAACTCCCAAAACAAACAATGCCACCTACTCTAACTAGAGGAGGGATGGGCAAATCTTTTCAGCTAGTCCAGGGGGTCGCATTCTCTTCCAGGGGCCACATTCCAGCAATGGGCAGAGCCACAGGGAAAAGAGGGCGGACTATAAACGTTCCCTTTGTCTGGTTAGGCTAGTTTCAACACTCACTCACTCCTCTCTATGCAGGCAAGCTTTATATAGAGTTCAAGGGCACATTCCAAGCCAGGCGAAAGCTCTCAAGGAGGCTGTGCAACAGATAGGCCAGCGAGGGTATGGCCTGGAGCAAATACCATAGGCCAGGCAGAGAGGCCTGGGGGGCCCAGTTAGCAGGGTGAGAGGTCAAGTGTCTCCACTGAGTAGCAGCAGATCCTGAGAATGTCAGACAGGGTATCTCCCAGCCATTCCTTGAGATATTGGGGAAGCTACCCAGAATGGCCAGGGCATTGCAGTCAGATGGGCGGCACTCTGCCGAGATGGCAAAACTGACTGGAAAACTCGGAAACCAAGAGGATAAAATCTTTATAAAAGAATTGGGACAGCTTCCCTTTGCCCAATGCATGAGCCGTACCTGTCTGCTGCATGAGGATCCCCACACAAGATACGCACCGTAAAGTTCTTACAAAGGCCCTACAGACCGCACACGTCGGGATGTCTCTGGGTTTTCTTAGTGCCCAATAGTAGGATGCAAAGGCCCCTGCCAGGACACACTGCCCCAGGGCAATGACGAAGTTAATGCTCCAGAGGAAGCCCACAAAGTTGTAGATCTGAAGGTAGAAGATGTTGCGCTGGAAGAGCCCTTCGTCATTGTATTTGAAGAAGATGCAATCCACCATGCAGGGCAAGTAGGTGGAGGCCTTGAATGTCTGGAGGAAGAAAGCAGGAAACATGCTCTAATGGCAGGGCAACTCAATTTACTCCGCAGCAAAACAGAATCCATTTTGAACACTGGCAGAAGTCAGTGATGGTATAGGAGCAGGGAGACCTGGGTTTAGATCGCTGAGGAGCCAGTCCTTTCTGACTCACCTAGTTTAATAACTTACCTCCCACTTTTGGCCTTCCTTACCTCTCTCCTCCCCCCCCCCAACTTACTTCACTATTCTCCAGTGAACTTAAGATACCACCGCAAAATTAAGTACAGAACTGTTGGGATGTGGGTGGCACTGTGCGTTAAACCACAGAGCTTAGGGCTTGCCGATCAGAAGGTTGGTGGTTTGAATGCCAGCAAAGGGGTGAGCTCCTGTTGCTCGGTCCCAGCTCCTGCCTACCTAGCAGTTCGAAAGCACCCCCAAAAAGTGCAAGTAGATAAATAGGTACTGCTCCGGCAGGAAGGTAAACGGCATTTCCGTGTGCTGCTCTGGTTCGCCACATGACCCGGAAGCTGTACACCGGCTCCCTCGGCCAATAAAGCGAGATGAGCACAGCAACCCAAGAGTCGTCCGTGGCTGGACCTAATAGTTAGGGGTCCCTTTACCTTTACCTTTAACAGAACTGCTGCCCCCAGCATTGAAGACACACTTTTAAATACAGTGCTGAGGAGCACGATTGGATTTATTTACTCTGGCATTTGGAGGAACTTGAGATATCAGTGTGTACAGTACAATCCACATGTGTACATGTTGCGCGATTTCAACCTTAAGCAGCTGAAGGCTAGCCAGTTGAAACTGCACATGTTAATGCGGGCTCTGGGATGCTCTCCTGAAATCTCACAGGCTTCCAGAGCTGCCATGTTGAGAGGGCCTTAGTCCCTTCCCCACCTTGCAGCAAGGTAGAGCGCAATCCAGCGGCAGACCTGGTGCAAAAAGAGCTTTTAAGCCCTTCTCAGGGCTTCGATTCTGGGGTGCTCACGCAAGATCTTGCAGGGCCGTCCGAGTTCCCGAAAGATCTTACGTGAGGATCCCTAAGTATCCAGAGCCAGTGTGGCTTGCCCCCTCAAGCAAGACAAATAACTTTTAAGAAGATATTGTTGCACCATGTCACTTGGGTTCTGGGTTCCATTTTCTGTTGCCTATGAAGCCAAAATGGCCACAACTGTCCTCATTAAAACCCTAAGTCAGAATGAGACACCACTATTCAGGGGCAGGGATGGATATATCTGCTAATTTTGATCCCCTCAGTATCTCTGTTTTCCAATCTTACATTCAGTTCGCCACATTCTGTAGCTGTTTATGGTTGTTGTTTTTATTAAAAAAATCTTTTAAAACCCTCATGAAAATTCGTCAGCATTTTAATGCAAATTTCTCCCAAGAAACCCACTTTAGTATTCAGTTTTGGCTAATGTAATTTTGCAAGCAATTTTCCCTAACATAATGCACTTTTTGCATATTAATTTCCATAATAACTTCATTTTTTTATGCACACCTTCCCCTAATATGCACATTTTTGTAAATATTGGTTGGTTGGCAAACTTCGGAAAAGTGCAAATTTCCAGGGAATTATGTGTTTCGCTCCACATATTGTTTCAGAAAGTGGAAAGGACTTTAAATGTGTGCCAAATCCAATTGATCCCCCATTCCCTCTAGTCAGAGAGGTCGATCTGGGAACCAAGATCCTTCAGCTACGTTTGTGACTCACCTGTGGGCTGCAGCTCTCCTTCCCAGAGATCCCTATGCAGTCTGAGGAATTGTCAATTTTGGGAACAATGCGATAGAGGGGCGCTCCAGAGGTGGCGAGATATCTGAAGGTGGGGAGTAGTCAAGGGAAGAAGATATAAAAAGAAAAAGAAATAATGGGGGCCTCCCCAAGCCCCAACACCACCCTCACTTTTTGCCATCTTCAGTGTGGAAATGTTTAAGACCTTGTGGGACATGGAACACAGAAATTTCCCTGTTTGTTGTTGTTCAGTCATTCAGTTGTGTCCGACTCTTCGTGACCCCATGGACCAGAGCACGCCAAGCACACCTATCCTTCACTGCCTCCCGCAGTTTGGGCAAACACATGTTAGTGGCTTCGAGAACACTGTCCAACCATCTCATCCTCTGTCGCCCCCTTCTCCTTGTGCCCTCAATCTTTCCCAACACCAGGGTCTTTTCTAGGGAGTCTTCTCTTCTCGTGAGGTGGCCAAAGTACTGGAGCCTCAACTTGAGGATCTGTCCTTCCAGTGAGCACTCAGAGCGGATTTCTTTAAGAATGGATAGGTTTGATCTTCTTGCAGTCCATGGGACTCTCAAGAGTTTCCACCAGCGCAATAATTCAAAAGCATCAATTCTTCGGCGATCAGCCTTCTTTATGGTCCAGCTCTCACTTCCATACATAACTACTGGGAAAACCATGGCTTTAACTATACGGACCTTTGTCGGCAAGGTGATGTCTCTGCTTTTTAAGATGCTGTCTAGGTTTGTCATTGCTTTTCTCCCAAGAAGCAGGCATCTTCTAATTTCGTGACTGCTGTCACCATCTGCAGTGATCATGGAACCCAAGAAAGTAAAATCTCTCACTGCCTCCATTTCTTCCCCTTCTATTTGCCAGGACGTGATGGGACCAGCGGCCATGATCTTAGTTTTTTTTTTTATGTTGAGCTTCACACCATATTTTGCGCTCTCCTCTTTCACCCTCATTAAAGGGTTCTTTAAATCCTCCTCAATTTCTGCCATCAAGGTTGTGTCATCAGCATATCTGAGGTTATTGATGTTTCTTCCGGCAATCTTAATTCCGGCTTGGGATTTATCCAGTCCAGCTTTTCGCATGATGAATTCTGCATACAGTGGTACCTCGACTTACGAGTAACTCGACTTACGTATTTTTTGAGTTACGAAAGGGAAAAACCGGCCACGCGCGTACGAATTTTTCGGCTTACAAAGGGAAATCCGTTGGCGATTTTTGATGGGGTTTACTCGACTTACGAATTTTTTGATGGAGTTTACTCGACTTACGAATGTTTAGATGGGGTTTACTCGACTTACGAATTTTTTGGATTATTTTTTTACGAGAACTGCTTCTCCCATGGCGCTTTGCGTCTGGGATGCTATAAAACCCATGCGCCATGCTTCTAGACCTCTGTGGGTTGTACGAGGCGTGGAGAGAGAAGGTGTGGAGCGTTGGAGAGTGTTGGAGACTGAGAGACAGAGCTTTGGAGTGTTTTTTTCCTGCAATTCTCAACTGCTGGAAAGGTACAGTACTGTACAGATTTTCCTTCTTTTTACTGTGGTGGTTACTGGGGAGGGGGTCTTGTATGTGGGGGGGGGTTCTTTCCATGCCTTTAAGGGCCCATTTTTCCTTTTGGCCCCATTTTTGCATTCTGGCCTTTAGAATAGAATAGAATATATTTATTGTCATTATCCCCTTCGGGGACAACGAAATTACTTGGAAATTAATGCAGTATTTTCCCATTCTGGCCCCATTTTTCCATTCTTGCCTTTAAGGCAGCATTTTCCCATTCTGGCCCCATTTTTGCATTCTGGCCTACAAGGCCCAATTTTTGCATTATGGCCTACAAGGCCCCATTTCCATTCTGGCCCCGTTTTTCATTTCTGGCCTTTAAGGCAGCATTTTTCCATTCTGGCCCCATTTTTGCATTCTGGCCTACAAGGCCCCATTTTCCATTCTGGCCCCATTTTTCATTTCTGGCCTTTAAGGCAGCATTTTCCCATTCTGGCCCCATTTTTCCATTCTGGCCTACAAGGCCCCATTTTCCATTCTAGCCCCGTTTTTCATTTCTGGCCTTTAAGGCAGCATTTTTCCATTCTGGCCCCATTTTTGCATTCTGGCCTACAAGGCCCCATTTTCCATTCTGGCCCCATTTTTCATTTCTGGCCTTTAAGGCAGCATTTTTCCATTCTGGCCCCATTTTTCATTTCTGGCCTTTAAGGCAGCATTTTTCCATTCTGGCCCCATTTTTGCATTCTGGCCTACAAGGCCCCATTTTCCATTCTGGCCCCATTTTTGCATTCTGGCCTACAAGGCCCCATTTTCCATTCTGGCCCCATTTTTCATTTCTGGCCTTTAAGGCAGCATTTTCCCATTCTGGCCCCATTTTTCCATTCTGGCCTACAAGGCCCCATTTTCCATTCTGGCCCCATTTTTCATTTCTGGCCTTTAAGGCAGCATTTTCCCATTCTGGCCCCATTTTTCCATTCTGGCCCCATTTTTCATTTCTGGCTTTTAAGGCAGCATTTTTCCAATCTGGCCTACAAAGCCCCATGCCATCTTAAAGTGCACTTTCTGCTGTTTTGTCTTCAGGATTCTAATGGTGTTTTTCTTTCTTTCTAGTGTTTGTGGTGTCATGGCACCAAAGAAGCCAGCAGAGTCCGGGAAGCGCAAGAGGGAGCTGATTCTTTTGGAGGTCAAGCAGGACATCATCCGCCAGCATGATCAAGGCATGCGAGTGGTCGACCTTGCAAGAGAGTACGGCAGGAGTGCTTCGACCATTGCGACCATCCTCAAGGACAAGGAGAGGATTATGGGTCGTGAGGCAGCCAAGGGTGTCACGATCCTGACCAAGAACCGCCCTGCCATCATGGATGAGGTGGAGAAGTTCCTGCTGCTGTGGATCCGCGAGAAGGAGCGTGCAGGCGACACTGTGACTTCGGCAGTCGTGTGTGCCAAGGCCAGGGCCTTGCATGCTGATCTGATCGCCCAGCAGCCAGGAACTTCGCAGGAAGAGTTTAAGGCAAGCCGCGGGTGGTTTGACAAATTCAAAACCAGGACTGGTATCCGCAGTGTTGTCCGGCACGGAGAGACTGCGAGTTCGGATCTGGCTGCAGCGGAAGAATTCGCCACAGAGTTCTTGGAGACTGTGACTGCTGAGGGCTACCTTCCAGAACAGATCTTCAATTGTGATGAGACCGGCCTCTTTTGGAAAAATATGCCAAGGAGGACCTTCATCACACAGGAGGAGACCAAGATGCCTGGCCACAAGCCAATGAAGGACCGCCTCACCCTCCTCTTCTGTGCAAAGGCCAGGGGTGATCTGAAGGTAAAGCCTCTGCTGGTTTACCATTCGGAGAACCCTCGTGCTTTCAAAAAGCACAAAGTGGACAAGGAAAGGCTGAGCGTCATGTGGCGGTCCAACTCCAAGGCCTGGGTCACATGGGTCCTGTTTGTGGACTGGGTGAACAAGGTGTTTGGTCCAACAGTGAGGAGTTACCTCGAGGAGAAGAACCTGCCCCTGCAGGCCATCCTCTTGATGGACAATGCGCCTGCACATCCTCCTGGGCTGGAAGAAGACTTGGCGGAGCAATTCAAATTCATCCGAGTCATCTTCCTGCCACCCAACACCACCCCCCTCATCCAGCCGATGGACCCGCAACTGATTGCCAACTTCAAGAAGTTGTACATGAGGGAGCTGTTCCGGCGTTGCCTGGACATGACGGATGGGTCTGGCATCAGTCTGGCTGACTACTGGAAGCACAAACAACATGCAGTATCGCAGTGGTGCTAATAAGCCGAACACAACAACAGAAACCACTACACACTGGCTGACACTGAGGATGACTTAAGTTTTTTCATTTTATGGACCCCTATGAAACCTCCTTTCAGGTCTGTGGATATGCGTAGAATACTATTACAGAAGGAATATAAATTAATATTTGAACTCAACACTCTACATCCCAAGGGCCTTAACACAGAGTTTGACCTACAATGTTATGTTTAAATACGCTGTACCTTTAAGAACTATTATATGTTAATTGATGTCATGGTTCGTTTGTTCTATTTAAGTCTCCACTTCATTTGTCTCACTAAGCTGTGCCTGTGATATCCGCATGTTTTGTTAACCGAAATGTATTATTGAGGTATGTGAACATTTCGTATATTGTATTTTGTACATTTTGTATATTGCTTGTTGCATTGTAATTTGGATATTGTTTGTACTACACAGAACTGATGAAGCATTAAGTGCGAAACCTGGGCAATATCCGGAGGACAGGTTTTCTCCTTCGTTCTTTCATCGCTTCTTCTTCTCAGTTGCCTTTTATGTTGAGTTTGGATTGATAGTGACATTATTGGATTATGACTTCTTCTATCATTGTATCCAACTACTGACATTTGTGTGTTCATCTGCTGCAGTCCATTCACCATCAACCTTGCAGGAACTTTTCGTTGGCACTGAGATTTTTGTTATTACATCTATTGCTACGCAAGATTGGGGGCCCCCAAAGCACTTTTTCCAGGGGGAAATAGCATTGCAAAATCACGCAAGATCACAGCAACCAAAATGGAAGTTGTTCTCTCACAATTAAAAACAAAACGAGATGTCTGGGTTTTTCCCGGGACACTTGCAGGTCAGGATATGAAGTAACAAGTCTTCTCTTAATAAAGGATACAGAGCAGTAATACCCCAGTAGGTCACACATGTCACCAGCAAGAGGAAGGTCACCAATGGGTACAAAAGAGAACTCGTCATGTATCCTATGGCTCTGCAGGAGAGAACAAGAGAGACCCCTGTTAACCCAGGTTTTCAGCTTCAATCAAATTCCTCTGTAGTACAGTTCTCCAGAGACACTTCAAACCAGTTAGAACCCATAATATAGCCTTTGCACCATCTCTGCTTGTATGATTTTGCAATGTTTCTCCTCTGCTGTTCCCCATCTTCTTTTTAGGAGCCCAAGCAAACATGGGTCTTCCCTTTAATTAGATAGCTGCATGCAGTAGAATTAAATAAAGCCTCATTGGCAGACAGTTCAAGAAATGACCACATTAAATGTGCTTCAATGCACTTTAGCACTGTGCAGTTATCTCCAGTGCACTTCAAAGATTTTTTAAAAACCCCAGAGAGACCCTGGCTGTCGAGGAGCTTTTCGTGAATGATGTGCAAAGGGAAAAACAAGCAGAGCTAACATAAGCTTCCTTCAGGAAGACTACAACTCCCATCATCCCTCGCAAGTAGGACTGGTGGTCAGGGATGATGGGAACTGAAGTCCCCAAACAGCTGGAAACTCAAGTTTGGGAAACCCTGCCCTAGGTCAAGTCTTTTTGGGGGGTGAAGGCACCACTCCTCATTTATTTTTCTGACTCAAGATTAATAAGATTTACAACGGCAAGCGGCTTGAAAAACACGAAAACTCGGCAAGTCGTTTGCTCCCCAGATTTGTTGGGTTGCCAGCTGAGGATAGAGAGACTGTTCCAGACATCATAACGCAGGTTTGAGCTGCATATTGATACGAGTTGAATGGTGGCACAAAATCCTTGTTCCTCCCTGCTGCCTCATGCTGTTAATTGATACAGTCGTACCTTGGAAGTCGAACAGAATCCATTCCGGAAGTCCGTTCGACTTCCAAAACATTCAGAAACCAAAGTGTGGCTTCTGATTGGCTACAGGAAGCTCCTGCAGCCAATCGGAAGCCGCAGAAGCCCTGTTGGACCTTCGGCTTCCAAAACTAGTTTGCAAACCAGAACAGCCATTTTGCGGCTTTGCATAACCACTTTGCGGTTTGCGGCGTTCGGGAGCCAAAATGTTCAGGATCTAAGCTGTTCAAGAGGGGACATTTTATCATATGTGCTGGGATTGCAAAAATATTAAGAACTATTGGGAAATGATTTATAATGAAATGAAGAAAATGTTTAAAATAACCTTTGTTAAAAAACAAGAAGCTTTCTTATTAGGTATTATAGGACTGGATGTACCAAAAGCACAAAATAATTTGTTTATGTATGCAACAATGGCCACATGGACTTTAGCCCAATATTGGAAATAAATAAATAATAATAATAATAATAAATTTATACGCTGCCCATCTGGCTGGGTTTCCCTAGCCACTCTGGGTGGCTTCCAAGAGAATATTAAAATGCAATAATCTATTAAACATTAAATGCTTCCCTAAACAGGGCTCCCTTAAGATGTCTTCTAAAAGTCTGGTAGTTGTTTATTTCCTTGACATCTGATGGGAGGGTGTTCCACAGGGCGGGTGCCACTACCGAGAAGGCCCTCTGCCTGGTTCCCTGTATCTTGGCTTCTCGTACTGAGGGAACCGCCAGAAGGCTCTCAGAGCTGGACCTCAGCGTCCGGGCAGAACGATGGGGGTGGAGACGCTCCTTCAGGTATACTGGACCGAGGCTGTTTAGGGCTTTAAAGGTCAGCACCAACACCTTGAATTGCACTCGGAAACATACTGGGAAAGAAGAACGTGTCCCATCTATAGAAGACTGGAAAGCTAAACTAATGTAATATGCTGAAATGGCAAAATTGACGATGAAATTAAGAGGAAGAGACGATAATGAATTTAAGGCAGAATGGAAGCTGTTTACTGCATATATCGGGTCCTCCCTCAAAGAGGGCACGTGTTGCGGTGCGACCTGGCAACCAAACCCTGTGTTGTGGGTGGGTACGATTGGATAGCCTCAACACCCTATTGGAAGGTCCCTCGATGCTGGGTGTAATCTGACCAATGGGACGCTAGCTAAACGGATTGAGAGACCTATATAAGCCCTTGCACGTGTCCCTGAGCTTCCTCTTTGGGCCAGTGCATCGGAACACCAGCAACGTGTCCGCTGAAAGCCGAAAGAGAGAGCAATCTCCCTTCAACGTTACGGTGATCTGTTTTCTGCTGATTTACCCCTTAGTCGTTATTCTCCACTTAATTTTCCCTCCTTCCCTTGCCTTCCCTTTCCCCCCATGGGGCTTCAGCCCCCTTTCAGCCTCTGGAGCTTGGCGCAGCCTTTTCTGGCTGGTCGGCTGCCTCTTGCTCCTTTTCCTGCTGCAGCTGCAGCATTGGGGCTCTAAGGCAAAGATTCTAAGAGCCGACAATAATCGCAGAGAGTCCCCTCTCCTGGTGGCTGCTTTTATTGGGGGGTTTTGGGGGGAATTTTGCCAGGTTTGGGGACCCCCCCACTCACCCCAACGAGTCCGCCATTTTAGTACATTCTTTGTAAGGGACTCTGCTGTCAGCAATTTTGGCGGGAGCGCCATCTTTAATTGGTTGGGTGCCATCTTGTTTTGGCGGCAGCGCCATCTTGGTTGTGCAGCGCCATTGAGACTTACTCTGTAGCCTTGCCAATTTTATTTGATTGTTGGGATCGCGAGGCCCGTTAAACGGAATCAGAGTCCTGATCTCCCTTCTAAAAGGGCAATCAGAGGCCCGTCTCCGGCTTTGCGCTCAGTGCCTGTCCCAGCGTTGCCCCAAAATACGCAGCCGCTCCAAACGCAAGGCTAAGAGGATGAAGCTGATGTGGTTTTGGCTTGTACTGGGGTTACGGGGAAGGAGCTTTGGGCCTTCCCAGGTGGGTGTGGCTCCGTAGAGCCAATACCCACAGGGAGAAATATGGCCTACCTTTAGAATGCATTGACAGAGCACCGGTCAAAGACATTAAAGTCTCGACCAACACAGTAAGGGACATAATCCCTGGTGCTCATCTGTCTTCTAGACTTCGGAACAGAATTCTTAATGGGCGCTATGTATGTCGATATATTTAGACTCCTTCCCCCGAATCCTTGGGGCGCAAAGCCTTTGCACCGGGACCCTTGCTCAAAATTTGTGGTTGAGGGCTGGGCCAGGCTTCAGCTTTCCAGAGCGCCAGGTAGGAGGCCAATCACTTTTGACGTTCTTTCCGCTATGCGCAGGAAAGTGAGGCTGACATGTTGGTCTACTTAGGAGGCGAGACTCTTTTCGGCAGCATGGTCAATTGCCTTCTTTGGTGCACTGCGTGTGGGTGAAGTGGTGCTGGAGACAGCTGGGGACAAGGTTTCCAGGGGCTTACTTTTGCAGGACATTCAGTTGTCTGACGCTGAGCTGGTGCTCACTATTCGCAATTAAAAAACTGACCAGATGGGTAGAGGTGCCTTGATGAGGTTAAGGATATCAGGAGATATTTGTCCCTTCGCCCGCCTGGGGATGGTCCCTTCCTGGTTCACGAGGATGGGTCTTTGCTCAAAAGGCATCCATTTGCTGCAGTATTAATGCGTAAGGCAATAGCAGCAGTCGGCCAGCGAGTTTGCACCTCATTCATTCCGCATTGGGGCAGCGTGGTTAAGGGATTGGTTACAGGAGTGAGCGGTTGGCGGCGAGCACTGGCGCTCGTGTGGCGGATAGGCTCTGGTTCAGGTGATAAGGATGGGGGAACGCTCTCACCATTCCTATGCAAAGGGTATTCCGTTAAAGGAATCCAGGGACTCAATGGCTTGGTCAACTCTGAAAGGGGTTGTGCCCGTGCCTGAGTCCAGGGGGACATCTGGGTGGTGCACTAGCCTGACCCCGGCTTTCCGCTGTTCCAGGTGTTCACCCTAGGCTGACCTATGCTGGGTCAGCGCTACCTGCAACGGTGCAGGGAGCTGGTCGAACCAGAGCCTATGCAACCACTCACTTGCTATAATCAATAAAGTTGTGGCCTAAATTCTGCCAAAAACCAAACAAAAAATGTGAGTCTTGTCTGAATTTATTTAAGGGGGTGGTTAAAGGTCTAAACATGCAAATACAGAAGCAATGTACACAGGTTAATATATTAGCAGGGTTTTAAGATTACTTGTAATTTTATTATGAATGGATAATAGATAAGTTTATAACATATTTAAATCAACAATGGACATGCAGTATCTTGAAAAATAATTGAACCAAAGAAGGGATTAGAGGGAAGTCAATTTGTTTTGTTTTGTTTTGTTTTTGTATTGTTTTTGTTTTTTATTTTTGTTATTTCGGAATGTTAATAAAATATTATTAAAAAAGAGAACCAAGGTACGAATGTATAGAGAATTGGGCTGGGGCAGTCTGGGCAGGGGAAACTTCCCAAGGTTGAAGGGCAGTTCAGTGGAGGCAGCGAAGCACAGGGAGGAAAGAAGAGGATACCCACTTTGTGGTACAGTGAAATTAAGAGGAAGGGGCTGGGCTAGTTGCTTGCTTTCCCTCTCTCAGTGGAGGCAGAAGTGGGTAGAACAACAACACCTATTTTACCCGTGCACAGAAAACTAGTTCCTCTCGTGCACCTCTCTCTCCATATCCTCCGTCAAGGAGAAAAAAAAGGCGCTATTAGATCTCAAGGACACATTCCAGCCAGGCAAAAACTCTCAAGGAAAGTGTGAAGCAGGGCTGGCAAGGAGTGTGGCCCAGGGAGAGGGCCCTAAGGGCCAGACAGAGGTCTGCATTTGGCCCCCGGGACCGAGGCTCCGCACGCACTGGCTTTACAGAGACTCCCTTACCTTCCGGCTTCCTCAATGAGAGCAATGGCCATCATGATCTGCTTTCGGAGGAACACGACGGTGAGCAGCATGATGACTTCCACCACACAGAGGATGATCACTGGAGGCAAGAGAAGGAGATTCACACCTGGGCCACTCTCATAACCAAGCTTTGGGAACTTTTAGGGTTTTTTAGACCAGGGTTGCCCATCTTCCAACACCCGTTTTCCTGCCTGCTCCCCTCCGCCCAGACTTACAGGTGGCAAACCACGTCTCCTTGACGCTGCTGTAGGCGCCCACGTCGGTGGTGGAACCAACGTTGTTGATGGTGGCTCCTTCCTGGTCAAGCTTCTGGTACTCCATATAGCAGTGGCAGATCCCTGGGAAGCAAAGAGGCCGAGATCGATAGACGCTCCCCCCCCTTCCTGAAAACAGGAATAGTTTTCAGGAGAAGGACTGTAGGTCAGGTGAGGAGCATCTGTTTGGCATGAAGAAGGTCCCCAAGTTCGTCCCCAGCGTTATTATGCAAGATTTTATGTATGTGTATAATGAAAGGCTTTTAAAAAAGAAGAGGGGACCTGCTCTGAATTGTCCTGACAGTGCTGTAGGTCCAGGGGGCAGCATCTATTTTGCATGCACAATGTCCCATCTTCAATTCCCAAGTGTATCTCCAGACAGGGCTGCCAAATATCCTTTCCCTGAAGCCCTGGGGAGCTGCTGCCAGTCAATGTAGACAATACTGAGTTGGGTGGGCTAGTGGTCTGACTCAATATTCAGCAGGCATCCTGTGTTCCTGGTCCTTTCATGCAGGGTTATTGTTCGCTGGCAGAGTATCTGGGGTTCAGTCTCCAGCATTAATGTACAAAATAATATATATCTCCCAAGAAGCTTTTCTCCCAGGAAGCTTTCCTTTTTTTGCTTTGCTTCTTGGGAGAAAAGCAATGACAAACCTAGACAGCATCTTAAAAAGCAGAGACATCACCTTGCCGACAAAGGTCCTTATAGTTAAAGCTATGGTTTTCCCAGTAGCGATGTATGGAAGTGAGAACTGGACCATCAAGAAGGCTGATCGCCAAAGAATTGGTGCTTTTGAATTATGGTGCGGGAGGAGACTCTTGAGAGTCCCATGGACTGCAAGAAGATCAAACCTCTCCATTCTGAAGGAAATCAGCCCTGAGTGCTCACTGGAAGGACAGATCCTGAAGCTGAGGCTCCAATACTTTGGCCACCTCATGAGAAGAGAAGACTCCCGGAAAAGACCCCGATGTTGGGAAAGATGGAGGGCACAAGGAGAAGGGGACGACAGAGGACGAGATGGTTGGACAGTGTTCTCGAAGCTACCAACATGAGTCTGACCAAACTGTAGGAGGCAGTGGAAGACAGGAGTGCCTGATGTGCTCTGGTCCATGGGGTCATGAAGAGTCAGACACGACTAAACAACTAAACAACAACAATATATATCTATTTATAATATAAGGCTTTTTAAAAAAAAGGAGAACGGCCCCTGTTGTTAATTGTCCTGGCAATGCTCTTTCCACACAGAGCCAGCCTGCTTGAGCTGTTGCTGGCATCCATCTGCCTCGGGAGACAACAGAGGCATGTGCCTTTCGGCTGCTGGAGGATACAGTGCCTGTGAGGCTGTAGAGTCGTACCTTGGATCCCAAACGCCTTGCAAGTCGAACGTTTTGGCTGCTGAACGCTGCAAAGGCGGAAGTGAGTGTTCCGGTTTGCGAACGTTCTGTGGAACAGGAACGTCCGACGTGGCTTACGCGGCTTCCTGCAGCCAATCAGAAGCCGTGCCTTGCTTTCCGAACGTTTTGGAAGTTGAACAGACTTCCAGAACGGATTCCGTTCGACTTCCGAGGTACCACTGTATATGAGAGAGATGAGATTTTTGTCGTTGCTCAAACTGAGGGCTTTAATTCACCCTGGGAATTTGGACTTCCCACCTTCCAGGAAAATATTTCTCTCAGGTAGAAGGTCTCGGCCTCTGATGCTCCCCAACTCATCCCTTGCCCTCCCTTTGTGTGGTGAAGATCGGAAACAGACAAATTCATGTGGGATAAAGAAAGATCCACACAACACACATGACAGGAAGGCTGGCAACATCAACCCTGCCATGTGGGAATAATAATAATAACAACAATTTTATTATTTATACCCCAGCCATCTGGCTAGGTTGCCCCAGCCACTCTGAATGGCTGCCAACACATATAAAGGTAAAGGAACCCCTGACCATTAGGTCCAGTCGCAGACGACTCTGGGGTTGCGGCGCTCATGTCGCTCTATAGGCTGAGGGAGCCGGCATACAGCTTCCGGGTCATGTGGCCAGCATGACTAAGCCGCTTCTGGCAAACCAGAGCAGCGCACGGAAACGCCGTTTACCTTCCCGCCAGAGCGGTACCTATTAATTTACTTGCACTTTGACGTGCTTTCAATCTGCTAGGTTGGCAGGAGCAGGGACCGAGCAATGAGAGCTCACCCCAGCGCGGGATTTGAACCGCCGACCTTCTGATCGGCAAGCCCTAGGTGCTGTGGTTTAACCCATGTCCCTTGCCAACACATATAAAAATATAATAAAACATATCATTATGTTATATTGTAAATAATAATAATAATAATAATAATAATAATAATAAATTAAATCCCATGCAGATTACCGCAGGGCCTGGTGACAGTGAGTCAGGTCAAATATCCATAGCAGTGGCCAGAGGAGGAATAATGACCCCCGGGAGGAGAGCAGAGAGAAGAAACGGCATGGTGCATCTGCAACAGCACAACCGGACACCTACATCTGCCCCAGCTACAACAAAACATGTCTCTCCCGTATCGGTCTCTGCAGCCACAGCAGCCTCTGCAATCTTCCAATGGTTTGACTTCACTCCCAAACGCACACTCCTCCATGGTCTCTTGAGACAGACGGATGTCAACAACACTTAAAGCACAATCAGTGCACATTTAAATTGTGTGGCGTCCCCCCCCCCAAAGAATCCTGGGAGCTGTAGTTTGTTAAGGACGCTGGGGAACTATTGCTCTGTGAGGGGAAAACTGCACCTCTCAGGATTCCTTGGGGAAAGTCAGGGAGATGTAGGCCTGTGGCCTTCTTTGCTTTGGCTCCTCCACTTTGGCCCTTCCCCACCACGTTACTCACCGCAGGCCGTGGCAACCAGCACCCCAACAATGATGGCCCACACCAGAACCTTAGCAATGTAACCTAGCAGCACCACGAATGTCAGGCTCAGCACCACGGCAATCAGCAGTCCCCTGGAAGGAAGGGAGACAAGGGAAGAGAGAGTCAGAGCACAGAGGTGATCTCCCCACGTCTGCTGAAAAATGCACTCACCCAGCCAACCCCAAATCTAACCACCAACTTCCAGCCGCAGCTGGGTAGCGGTCAGTCAGCCACACCCTGCTCCGAATACTCCATCCCAGCCTGCCTCCCACCCAGTTTCCAGCATTCCGTGTCGTGCCATTCCGCTTGTCCAGCACCACTGAGCGCAGCCAATCATCGACGGGCTTTTAAAGGGGAGGCGGGGTTTCCCTGAAGGCCTTTTGTACTCCTGCCAACCTTCGGGTTTCCCCAAGCTTGCTAATAGTTTCGCCTGCGTAAGCCATTGCGCTTGCAGCCTGGGCATTGGCAATAGAGGGGAACAACATGTCTTGCCACTTGCGCCAGACACTGCCGTGTTACCAGAGACAGGAGGTCAAAAAGTTTTTCTGCTCCCAGTGCAGCAAGAATGAAAATCAGCATCAGGTACAAGATCCATCCCCCACCACCAAAAAAATAGAGTACTGAAAGTGTTGAAGCCTTTTTAAAAAAACACCTCACAATTCTGCAGGTTTTCCTCAAGAGATGAACTGATTCGATCATTTTATGTGTTCAATTGCAATCTATTTGTTTGTTTCATTAAAACACTTTTTATAATGCTGTTCATAAAAGATACTAGAGCAGTTTACAACAATTATAGTTAAAACCATACAATAAAAGCCATACAAAAATGTTAACGCCAGAAATTGGCTAATTATTTTGGTGTCTTCTTAACTGCCTGCATAAGCCTGATGGAATAGAAATGGTTTTAGCAGGTGTTTAAAAGCTGAAACAGAAGGCTCCTTCTGTTCCAGCTGTTTTCCTCTCGTATACCATTATGTCAAATGTTTAGTGATCTATAAAAGTTTCAAGAGGGTAAAGTGACACCGCCAATCCCTGGAGGGAAGGCAGAACCAGATGCATTTCCCATGACAGAAGTATGTGAATGCACTCAAGCCTTGGCCCCCAGAATAAAATATTTGAGGGGTCTGCCCCCCAAAGTTGATGGCCATTCCCATTCCCATGGCGTGTGTGCACTGCATCATGTGATCAATTACATGGGGCGGGGCTTATCTGGGCCCCCGCAATATTTTATTCAAGTTGGTACCCCTGTCCAACTGAGATTTCAACACTGCCTCAAGCTTTAGGGTGCATCTATAAGGCCTAGAAACTTGATTAGTTTTTAAACAAAATTCCAGAACACTAGAATGCTGGTTTCTGAGCCAACAGCCACATTGCACACTTGCACAGCAAAGTAAAAAGTATACAACATTTGGCTCCGACTATAACCATAAACCATTGCTCTTCAACGTTGGGTTGCCCAGTCATTGTAGGACTACAGCTCCCATCAGCCCTGACCCTCAGCTAAGCTGGCTGGGGATGATGGGAGTTGGAGTCCAATAACACCTGGGGACTCCCAGTTGAAGATCGTTGCCATATACACCTTCAGCCTCCAGAGCCACCCTCCTGCTGTATGAAGTAATGCACAAATCATGGCTGCCCTCTCCTCCACAAAGCTACTCCCTCTCAACTTGTTCAGCCACTCACATCAAGATCCATTCCCACGACCGCGTGAAATCCTCAACCATCTTCAGTCCAAGGCTCCTGGCACCGAGAGCCTGTAACAGCTGTCTGCAGAGACAAGGGACCAAAATGGTAGAGGAGCCAGAAAACACACTTGGAGGGCAAAGGCGGTCTTGGCACTAAGGGGGTGGAAAAGGGACTGTCTAGGGCCTTCCACCTGCCTCGCCCCACCCCCTGGCCCTGGGATTCTTCATAAGGGAGCTGTTCCTGAAGGAAGAACTGTGAGGGGAGAGACTCCATCAGGCAAGGCCTCCTTCCACCTGCCTTGCCCCACCCTCTAGTCTCTGCTTCTCTATTTGTATTGCATGATTTTATGTACTGTGGCTTGCCATTGCTTTATTGATTAGTTTAGAAATTATTTCTTGTAACTGTTGTTGTAACTTTTATATGTTGATATTATTTTATACTACTCTAATAATTGTTGAATGTTACTTTTTGATGTAGGTTGCTTATTTTAAAGCTTTGTTTTATTATCACATTTTTGTATTGTATTGGTTTCTTGTAAGATGTACATTTTTTTGTTTCTTCTGCTTGTAAACCGCCTTGAGTATTGTAAGATAGAAAGACGGTATACAAATAAAAAACTATTTATTTTTATTATTATTATTATTATTATTATTATTATTATTATTATTGGCCTCTGGTTGGCCTCTGTGAGAACAGGGTGATGGACTAGACGGCCACTGGCCTGATCCAGCAGACTCTTATCGCTCCGTGTTCATCCAACCCACTGCTGTCAGCTCTGACTGGCAGAGGCTTCCCTGGGACACAGGCCGAGAGAGGTACAGTATTCCACATTCTCCTGCTGCCTCATCCTATTTTTAACTGGAAAATGCCAGTGGTTGTAGGATGTTCTGTGCCATGTGCCGCAGAGCCCCTTGAAAATCACTGCACCCCAATACCAATTTAACCAGGAATTCACTGAAGTTCAACCAGGGAGTCAAAGAACTTACTCTGTGCGGTTCTTGATAGTGTCCAGAGTTGTTCTTTTATCCATCCAGCTCACATTGAAGGATTCAGCTTGAGCGGTGTCAAAAGTAGGGAAGCAACGGTTCATTACTGTAAAAAGAAATAGACGTAGATTAGGGTCAATTCTTGAAGACACGGGACATGGGCAGAGCAGGCCTAGCGCTGCTGTCCTCACACCGGCAAGATCCCAGGCCTTGGGGCCAATTACACACCATATTGGAGGGGGCTGTTCATGAGATTTTGATGCTGTGCCTAAAACTCTGCCCCATTCTGAGCACTGGAGGCAGGCAACACTGGTCTCTGCCCCTCTTTCCTTCCTTCCCTCCTCTGATGCCCTCCCAAAAAAGGCTTGCACGGCTATTTGTTGCAGCAGCCCTGGCTCCAAGCTCCCCAGGTGAATGGTGCCTCTGGGGCTGGCCAGGGGGTGCTGGTTGCCGGGAGCTGAAGTGGCCGTGTAGCAAGCAAGCAAGCAGGCAGGCAGGCAGGCAGGCAGGCAGGCAAGGGAATGGACAGAGCAAATTTTGTGCTCACCTGGCTTGGATGGGACAGTGAATTCTGGACAAAGTTGCAGGCTGATAATTTCTGACACACTCTGTGAATAAAACAGGAATTACACTTGCTTTCTGGTGCAATTTCATTTATTCAAGATATTCCCCCCCCCACACACACACCTAAAAATCTTTCAGCCAACGTGGCTCTTAATAATAATAATAATAATAATAATAATAATAATAATAATAATTTATTATTTATACCCCGCCCATCTGGCTGGGTTTCCCCAGCCGCTCTGGGCAGCTTCCAACAGAACATTAAAATGCAATAATTATTAAACATTGCTCTTCCCAGCAATTTAATGCAAATTTCTCTTAATTAACCCATTTATTTTATGCAACGTTGACACTTTTGGCAAGCAGCTTCCCTTACTATTATGCAATCTTGCATGCTATTCTCACCAATACCTTCATTTTGATGCACTGTTTATCCCAGCGTAATGCTGGTGGGTCAACAAAAGGAGGTTTAAAGACTCTCTCAAGGCAAATCTTTAAAAATGTAGTATAAGCACAGACAACTGGGAAACACTGGCCTGCGAGGGCTCCAACTGGAGAACAGCCTTTGCCAAAGCTGTCATGGGCTTTGAAGACACTCAAACTCAGGATGAAAGGGAGAAACGCGCCAAGAGGAAGGCACGCTTGGCAAACCCTCACTGTGATCAACTTCCACCAGAGACCTAGGTCCCCACTGTGGAAGGACGTGTGGGTCTAGAAGTGGCCTCCACAGTCACTTATGGACTCACTGTTAAAACCGTGTTTATGGAAGACCATCTTACTCGGCTACGAGTGATCGCCAAAGAAGAAGACGACCTCTGAATATACTTCTCCTGCGAATTGCAAGGAGGAGAGGGCTGTTGTGTTCAGGTTCTGCTTGTGGGCTTCCCATCAAGGCATCTGACTGGCCCCTGCGAGAACAGGATGCCGGACTTGATGGGCCACAGGCCTGATCCAGCCAGGATCTCTTCTTATGGCCTGTACGCTTGCGGAGTGGAGAAATGGCTGGGGGCGAAGAACCAACCTGCCATAACGAAAGGTGCCAACTTACCAGGTTGGTCGTCTTCAGGTCAAATCCTGGCTGGCACAGGGTCTGGTCCCATATGTCCTCGGGCTTATCCTTTCGGATGATCTGCGGAGGCACCGCCCAGAACTTGGCAGGACAGGACGGGACGCAGATCTGGAGAGAGGGAATGGAAGGCAAGCGCATGGAACAAATGCTTTGATCTGACGGAATTTCCAACTGTCCCATCTGGAGTCTGGGAGAAGTCAAGGCCCCCAACTCCTGAGCCTGCCCACTCTTCTTACCTGCGGTGTCGGGCACTGCAGTCCGTTAATAGTCCTGGTGGCACATTTCAGAATATTAACGTATAAGAGAAAAGGTTTGTCCCTGCAAAACACACACAGAGAGAGAGAGAGAGAGTGTGAAAGAAACCCAGATTAAAATGCATTTTTGAGATGCGCTTTTGACTAGCAAGAGATTTCCCCTAATATAATGCATTTCTGTATGATATTTAAGTGACACATCATTACACGTTGGTTGCTTGGCAAAGTTTGGATAAGGGAGAATTCTGAAGGATGGCTGTGCTTTGGGGTTCTCATACAGTTTTGGAAAGTGAACGTTTCATAGATTCACCTTCAAATGTCTCCTCCCATCCCCCACCCCACCCCATCACGAATGCACAGTAAAAAAGATTTCTGGAGGGGAGGTGGGTGCAAGTCATGTAACGAAAGAGACCGGGAAAAGGACACAGCAAATGCGTAAAATGGAGGGGGGGAGGTGAAGCAGCGGCTTCATTGGAAGACTCGACTCTCGACAAAAGAAGGAAGCAAAAACTAAAAACAACAGGATAATAATAATAATAATAATAATAATAATAATAATAATAATTTATTATTTATACCCTGCCCATCTGGCTGGGTCTCCCCAGCCACTCTGGGCGGCTTCCAACAGAACATTAAAATACAATAATCTATTAAACATTAAAAGCCTCCCTAAACAGGGCTGCTTTCAGATGTCTTCTAAAGGTCTGGTAGTTGTTGTTCTCTTTGACATCTGAAGGGAGGGCATTCCACAGGGCGGGTGCCACTACCGAGAAGGCCCTCTGCCTGGTTCCCTGTATCTTGGCTTCTCGTAGTGAGGGAACCGCCAGAAGGCCCTCGGCGCTGGACCTCAGTGTCTGGGCAGAATGATGGGGGTGGAGACGCTCCTTCAGGTATACTGGACCGAAGCCATTTAGGGCTTTAAAGGTCAGCACCAACACTTTGAATTGTGCTCGGAAACGTACTGGGAGCCAATGTAGGTCTTTCAAGACCGGTGTTATGTGGTCTCGGCGGCCGCTCCCAGTCACCAGTCTAGCTGCCGCATTCTGGATTAGTTGTAGTTTCCGGGTCACCTTCAAAGGTAGCCCCACGAAGAGCGCATTGCAGTAATTCAAGCGAGAGATAACTAGAGCATGCACCACTCTGGCAAGACAGTCTGCGGGCAGGTAGGGTCTCAGCCTGCGTACCAGATGGAGCTGGTAGACAGCTGCCCTGGATACAGAATTGACCTGCGCCTCCATGGACAGCTGTAAGTCCAGAATGACTTCCAGGCTGCGCACCTGGTCCTTCAGGGGCACAGTTACCCCATTCTGGACCAGGGAGTCCTCCACACCTGCCCGCCTCCTGTCCCCCAAAACCAGTACTTCTGTCTTGTCAGGATTCAACCTCAATCTGTTAGCCGCCATCCATCCTCCAACCGCCTCCAGACACTCACACAGGACCTTCTCCGCCTTCACTGGTTCTGATTTGAAAGAGAGGTAGAGCTGGGTCTCATCTGCATACTGATGAACACCCAGCCCAAACCCTCTGATGATCTCTCCCAGCGGCTTCATATAGATGTTAAAAAGCATGTGGGAGAGGACAGAACCCTGAGGTACCCCACAAGTGAGAGCCCAGGGGTCTAAACACTCATCCCCCCAGGGATGTCTTGTCCATAGACACTAGTGGTGCGGGGCGCCACCGCACAAGGTTCTGGGGGGCGCTGCGCCAGGCGAGAGTCTGGGGAACGCACTGAGTGAGTGAGGGTGAGTGTGCCACTCCTGCCGAGTGTCTGCTCAGTTCTCTCTCTCTCTCTCTCTCTCTCTCTCTCTCTCTCTCTTTCACCCGCCCTCCCTGTGAGAAGAGGGAGGCGGGCGATGGCGAGGGGGAAGCGGAGCACGAGGAGGAGGAGGAGGAGGAAGGAAGAAGAAGAAGAAGATAGGTGCCCCCCAACTCGCCCCCTTTATTCCTCCTCTAGCCAACGCGGAGCCTCCGCACTGGGCTTGCAGGGTCCCCTTGCCCGTCCTGTTCAGCTACATCCAGCCTGAGCCGTGGGTAGCAGCAGCTGCTGCCCTGGTTTCTCTCCCTAGAATCATGCCCTGTTACGGGCAACTCTATCCCGATGAAGGGAAGTCTTCTCCCCTCACTTTTCTTCTTCTTCTTGGGTGGTGGGCTCCTTATTCGCCCCCCACCCCACCAACAAGGTCCCATGGGGTTGTAAAGCAAGCCAGACCATTTAGCACCAACCCCATTCATTCCAGCAGCTGGCCATCACCCGCTCACTCCAACCCCCACGAAAAATATCACCATTATTATTATTATTATTACTACTACTACCGTACTACTAGTACGACTACTACTACTACTGCCCTCCACCCATAGATATCAGGGCGGCTCACAGCATGAAACTACGGTAATAAGCACATTCTAAAAACTAGAACAAAGACAAACCAAACCAAGTCAGCAACCCTCCTTCTCCCTTATTTGTGAAACAAGCCTGTTAATTGCCTATCCAACTAAAAGAAAATGGCACTGAAAGTTTTTAAGATCAATGCAAGCTAAAAAGCATTGCAGGGGGTTGGGCTAGATGACCCGCAGGGTCCTTTCCAATTCTACGTTTTTCTGAAAAACACACACGCACAACCCAACTATGGTCCCTCTGCAGTCCTCGCCCCAAGCAACTGTGAGACTTGCTGCCCAGAAAGTGTGCCTTGTCTTGCTACCTGTGGTTTTTGGTCTCTCGTCAGCCCCCTCCCCCCAATCTATTCATATTCCTTTCTCCCTAATCTCCAATATTACATTTTCCTCTGGTTGAGACATAAAACAGAAAGCCCTAATTCCCAACTGTGTTTCTTGCTGCAGTCCTACTGTCTACTCAGAAGTAAGGTCCTATTAGATTCAGCAGGGCTTACTCTCAGGTAAGTGCAGTTATGGCTGCAGCCTTTGTGACCCAGGATGTGTAAAGCAGGATGTCACTTACACACACCCCACCCCCACAATGTTTGAAAACGTCAGCTTTGTACTTAAACACAAATTGACCGGGAACTTCATTGTCTGTGTCTTTATTAATTTATTTAAAGAACAACAAACTGGTGATTGCTTTAACTTTTTGATATGTGGTGATTTGAATCATGAGGATGAATTAGAAGAACTGTTGAGTCTTGAATGAGTGTTGCTTTGGAATTGAGGACTTCATTAGATTTTCTTCTGCCTTTTCATTTTATTTTGTTCTAAGGGCTTGTTAGAGATAATGTGTTAAAAAAAGGTCGACAACTCTGGGAAATTGGGGGGGGGGCGCCAGAGGGATCTTCGCACCATGGCGCTGGGTATGCTTAAGACGGCCCTGCATCCCCCCACCATCACCACTTTCTGAACAGGACCCAGGAAGAAGGAGCGGAACCACTGTATAACAGTGCCCCCAGCTCCCAACCCCTCTAGACGGTCCAGAAGGATGTTATGGTCGATGGTGTCAAAAGCCGCTGAGAGATCCAGCAGAACTAGGAAACAGCTCTCAACTTTGTCCCTAGCCTGCCGGAGATCATCGACCAGTGCGACCAAGGCAGTTTCAGCCCCATGATAAGTCGATGAGGAAAAGGAGGAGGAAGAAAATGGTTCTGGCAGGCCAAGGTTTGTTTCTGGCCATGGACTCCAGCCTTGTGCGCTTGCTAAACACCCTCTCCGTGACAATGCACCCTTCGCCACTGGTTCCCCCTGTTTTCCCGTGGGTCTCTGTACCTACCGGTTTTCGCCAATTCCGCAATATGCTCCAGTTGAATTCCTGGCATAAATAGCCTGCCGTGGATCACCGTACTTCCAGGCTGGGATTGAGAGGAAACAAAGAATAACGCAAGTGAGGAAAGGCGCTCGCATTTTTACATAGGCGCTGTGAGGTGGTGTTGGTTAGGGGTGGACTCAAAGGCGGGACAATGACCAGTGCTATTTTTCTAGAAAAAGAGGTGCTGGAACTCACCATGAACACTTATATGAACACTTGCTCTCTTATAACGGCAATGGTGCCCCCACCTGAGAGGTACCGGAACTGAGTTCTGGTGATTTCCAGCTGGGAAAAAGCCTTGGGACATCCTATTCCATACCCTCCAACATTTCTCTGATGAAAATAGGGACATCCTAAGGCAGTGATGGCTAACCTTGACACTCCAGATGTTTTGGGACTACAACTCCCATCATCCCCGACCACTGATCTTGTTAGCTAGGGATGATGGGAGTTGTAGTTCCAAAACATCTGGAGTGTCAAGGTTAGCCATCACTGTCCTAAGGAAAAGTGGGACATTCCGGGATCAAATCAGAAACCAGGACAGCTTCTGTAAATCTGGGACTGTCCCTGGAAAATAGCGAAACTTGGAGGGTCTGTGTCAAGAATCAATACAGTATTTTCTTTCAGGTCTCAGGGCATTAGTAAAATACACCGCACGTTTCTAGCCCATAAAAACTGCAGTTTTTTGTTTTTATGCTGAAGACTCTTCCTATTACGGTGTCTGCAAATGGTAAAATGCGTCTTAGCACAAAGGGCAGCGCTTTGCAACTTATTTACTTCTGCTGGCCCTGAACAGAGATTGTGCCCAAAATCAAGCATGCAAATGAAAACAACCTGAGTGTTTGATTAATTTCTGCAAGATGGTTTATGATTCTTAGGTTATGTAAGTGAGACAATCATAACAATAATTCACCAAAGAAACAGTTGAAAAGAAATAAAAAGCCAATATCAGGGTGAAGGAAGTCAAAACTTTGTTATTTACATTTATGTGCTGTAAATGTTTAATTTTCGTTGGTTGTAACTTTTATAGTCATTATCTAATTTTTAATTTCTTTTTGTTGCTGTATAAAGAAGAAGAAGAAGAGTTTGTAGCCCAAGGTCACCCAGCAGCTGCATGTGGAGGAACGGAGATGCGAACCCGGTTCACCAGATTACGAGTCTGCCGCTCTTAACCACTACACCACACTGGCTCTCAGTATATTGGTTTTGTTTTGTTTTTGTTTTTTGTTGTTGTTGTTCTGATGTATCAATAAAATCTATAAACAAAAATTTTAAAAAAGAAAGAGAAAACAACCTGAATGAATTTGGTTCGCATGTCATGTACTGAAGCTGGCAAAGCTTCCAGACAAACTGCGTCTGCGTGGCGAAACAATAGCTCCCAACTTGATTCCACCTTCCTTGCCCTCATCTCCAAGCCCTGTTGCTTTTAGCATTACTTACCCAGAATCCCCACCATGATGTAGCCAACCATGAAAAGGGTGAAGATGACACACCAGGTAATGTCAGTACAGCTCCTGGAACAGAAGGACGGCGGGAAGACAGATCACGGACATGTATGGAAAAAATAGCAGAAATGGGGATGGAGGAGTCTGCTCATACCACAAAAACACTCACCCTAGGCTCAGCCTTCAGCAACCTGGCACCCTCCAGATGTTCTGGACTACAACTCCTATCAGCCCCAGCCAGCTTGATGGGAGTTGTAGTCTAGGGCATCTGGAGAATGCCTGGGTGATGAAGGAAGCTGCCTGAACTAGACAGCTTAAATTCCTCTGAAGGCCCAACACTGGAAGGAACAATTAAAAAGAGGGAAGAATTGCTCTAAACAGGCCAGAGAAGTGCTGTGCGGTGAGGTTTTCTGTAGGGTTTGGGAAGGAGACGCCAGGCCTCTGACAGGATGCAGTTAGAAGAAGAAGAAGAGGAGGAGGAGGAGTTTGGATTTGATATCCCGCTTTATCAGTACCCAAAGGAGTCTCAAAGCGGCTAACAATCTCCTTTCCCTTCCTCCCCCACAACAAACACTCTGTGAGGTGAGTGAGGCTGAGAGACTTCAGAGAAGTGTGACTAGCCCAAGGTCACCCAGCAGCTGCATGTGGAGGAGCAGAGACGTGAACCCGGTTCACCAGATTACGGGACTACTGCTCTTAACCACTACACCACACTGGCTCTTTGGGAAAGTGCCGGAAGGGCTCTTGGACCCCATCGGAGCATCGCGCCTCCCTCCCTAAGGCAGACAGAAGCCTCCTGTGCTTTGGGAAGGAGGAGCCAGGGGAACATTTAAGGGACTAGTCTAGTCCCCCCATTCCACTGGGCCAGAGGGCAAATTTTCTTCACATAACTGAGCCGCCACCAGGGATATTGGAGAATAAAGGAGATGGGGAGCCCAAATTGCCAATGTTCCCATATCCGGAATGCGAATCAATCCACGGAATGCGATCAGCATTTGCTCTCCTTTGTTTTATCTTCATTTATTTATTGCATTTATAGCTTACCTTTCCCTCCAAGGAGCTCAATGTGGCATACAGTCATACCTTGGTTCTCGAACGGAATCTGTTCTGGAAGTCCATTTGACTTCCGACAACATTCAAAAACCAAGGCGCGGCTTCCAATTGGCTGCAGGAGCTTCCAAACCAGAACACTCATTACCCAGCTTGCGGCGTTCGAGTCGCAAGGCGTTCGACAACCAAGGTACGACTGCACACGGTTCTCCCCTTCCTTATTTAATCCCACAGGGTTCAAATCCCCACACAGCCATGAAGCTCACTGGGTGACCTTGAGCCAGTCGGAACCTCTCAGCCTAACCTACCTCACAGGGTTGTTGTGAGGAAAAAATGAGGAAGGGGAAAACCACAAACAAGCCCCTCGGAGGAAAAGGCGGGATATAAACACAATCAAATACCGTATATACTCGAGTATAAGCCGACCCGAATATAAGCCGAGGCACCCAATTTTACCACAAAAAACCTGGGAAAGCTTCATAGGAGCCACTGCCTGCCTCACTCGAGTATAAGCCGAGGGCGGCTTTTTCAGCACAAAAAATGTGCTGAAAAACTAGGCTTATACTCGAGTATATAGGGTAAATGGATGGGAATTTTTTCAGTTTTATTCACACTTTCCCCTAATTTATGTGTGTGTGTGTGTGTGTGTGTGTGTGTGTTTTATAAGCATTGATTGGAGAACAGCATCATAACATTCGGGTAAGTGAGAACTGTGAAAAATAGCTGCGTTCCAGTTCCAGTATTGTTTCAGAAAGGGTCAGTTGGATAGACCTAGCTGCAAATGGAATAATAATAATACCGTAATAAATCCCACATTCCTAGTCAGGTAGCTGTCATCTGGCAACATCTGAAGGGCTACAGGTTCGTTGCAGATGGACCTAAGCCTGCCCATTCTCCTCTTAGGCCGCCTTGCCTGCCAGCCGCTTTCAAAGACACCGCACAAGTAGTCTAGATTGCAGCCAACTCACCTGTCCATGCGCAAAGAGTTTCTTACCTATTTCTGATGGGGCCGCGGAAAGTCGAGTCATTTTTCAGCTTCTCCCCTGGTGAGAGAGAGATGGGGGTGGGTGGGTAAATCGAGGACAGGAGGAAATATCTACTATGTCACAGCTATGGAATCACAGAATTGTAGAGCTGGAAGGGACTTCCGGGGTTCATCTAGTCCACCCCCCTGCAACGCAGGAATCTTCTTGCCCAACACGGGACTCGAACCCACATCCCTGAGATCCAGAGCCTCATGCTCTACCAACGGAGCCATCCATGGGTTTATAGGTGTTACTGTTCAGACCCAGAGCCACCACAGAGCCTGTGGAGCAACTTTCTTTCCCCTCACCGTGTCAGTTATGGAAAAGTCTCTCTCAAAAGGTATGAATCCCAATCAGCTGTGCTTTATTCATTGATTGCCTGACCTTCCCCAAAGGTCCCAGGGGCTGGAGGCAGCAGAATAACACAGCAAAGGCAGCCCTGGAGCAGCTTGCCATTCTACAACAAGAGCAGAACTTGAGCAGGCAGTCTGGCTGCACGTAAACTGGAAAACTGGCTCCCTCCAAGTTGCCCCAAGCAGCTGCTTCCAGAAGGTGGATGTTTTTTATTCAAGCCAAGGGGCTGCCACTGCCTGGCTGCCGCCCTGCCATAAGCCTCCTGGGCTAGCGGCCAGCCTGTTATGCGGTGCAATAGGATGCAACCAAGACTGGATGGTAAGCAACCACAGCCTTCTCTGAATGTCCAGAGTCGCTTGTGGTTTGTTACTATCAGGTTGTACAACCCAGGCAACTCGAGAAGCGTCTTCTCCACATTATATACTTGCCTTATTTCCCCCAGTGTCAAATTGCCATGCAAACATGGCCCAATGGAAGGATTGCTTCCTTTCCCTTCACTGGGAACATGATCTTTTTATTAGGGGACTGCCTCTCCTGGTATGCCCTGCAGAGGACCTTAAGGTCCATGAATAACCATAGTTTAGAGGTGCCGGGTAAGTCAGACTATCCTCCACCAGGGCCAGGGCCTTTTCTGTGATGGCTCCAACCTGGTGGAATGCTCTGTCCCATGAGACTAGGGCCCTGCAGGAATTAACCTCCTTCTGTTGGGCCTGTAAGACAGAGCTATTCCGCCTGGCCTTTAATTTGTAACTCAGCCTGATCTTTTATTTCCCTTCTCTTCTCTCCCTCCCCTTTTTATGAAGATTACCCGCTCTGGGACCCCACAGCTAATTCTCCCCTGGCCTCCTTGCTGGCCCAAGTAGGATTAATTTAGCCAGCTAGCCCTGGTGACTATCTAATGACTAAGCCGCTCCTGGTGAACCAGAGCAGCACACGGAAACGCCATTTACCTTCCCGCCGGAGTGGTACCTATTTATCTACTTGCACTTTGACGTGCTTTCGAAGTGCTAGGTGGGCAGGAGCAGGGACCGAGCAACGGGAACTCACCCCATCAGGGTCCCCTAACAACTCTCAGCAGCCTGAATAAGTGGGAGCCCCAAATAAGACTGTTTTAAAAGTGGGGTGATACTGCTTCAAATGTTCAATGCAGATGGAGCCTTTCATTTCCCTGACCTCACAGTTTACGGCTATGGTCAAAACCTATGCCCTAATGCCGTTTGTTCATATCTAAGATGCCACAACACTCACATTGAAAGGCACACCTGCCATGTTTGTAAGAGCAAACACACACGTATTTCTCGTAACGCCAGATTTGATGTTGTTTTGCATGTTTGCAAGAGCTGCAATGGATTGTTGAATTCATAACTCTAAATTTTACCGAGAGTCCCTGCTGTATCTGGCCAAAGGCCCATCTATTCCAGCATCCTGTCATTTCTTTCCTTTTAATTATCACAGGCTTTCTTTTCTTTTTTTACTACCCCTTTACAAATGTTTAAGTGCAGTACTGTATATAATAAGCAAAAGGGGCTTCCTTCCTGGTGGCGCTAGCCGTATGTCTCCCTTGCAGACAGCAGAGGGCGCATTTCCCTTCTTATGTAGAACCAAACCGGGAGAGTAAATTGTGACGGTCCCTTAACTATCTCCATGCTTGTGAAAGTTTGTGCAGCGGGTAAGAGAGGGAGCTACAAATCGGGAAGAGCCCGCCCTGCAGTTAAAATCTTACCTCTTGCTACGAAGTCAGGGCCTTTGGCAAGTCACCCCCTCTCTGGGTCCCAGCTTCCCACCTGAAACACTAGCCTTCCTTGCAAGGTTGTTGTAAGCATCACAAGAGAACCACCTGGACGGCATTCTGTTGAGTGGTCTAAAGTGCTATAAAAATGCTACTTATTTTTTTAGTTGCTTTGTTCTTGGGAGCCAGACTCCTGGTCAACCTAACAGTGGCGGAGATCCATTCTCCGGCACCGGGGGTGGGGCACGCATACTGGGGGCGCCCAGCGCCGGCGAGGGGGGCAGCCACGATGGGACTCCACCGGGACCGCAACAATGGGGGCGGTGCGCTCCCATCGCCCCCGCCTTCCTCTGCCCCTGCAACCTAAGTCCAGAGCTCTCTGTTCTGGCTGAGGGGGAGCCACTCTCTGGGGTTTCAAATCCTGGCTATTATTCGGTTCTTCCAGCTGAAGATATCAGGGATTGGACCAGAGACCCTCTTGCAGGAGAAGCATGTCCTCTACCAGTGCGCCTTCACAACACTGCTAAAGGCTACATTCGTGTATCCCAGACTTTGGTTTCCAGCTGTTTTTGAATTACAGTTCCCCCCCATCCCTGCCCGCTGGTCCTGCTAGCTGGGGATGATGGGAGTTGTAGTCCAAAAACAGCTGGAGACCCAAGTTTGGCAAAACGTTACTCCATCACGTAGCCCAGGGTTTCTCAGATTGTTTTAATTCATTTTCTTTTTCCACACACCCACCCACTCCCGTTTAGAAGCAGGACCAAGTTTAAATGTCCCCTAAGCCGGAGGACGTTTATCTGAACTGAGCACAACACCCTTTGCCTGTGCTAACACGCCCCACAATCATTCCCCTCCCCTTTTGTCAAACTTGTGATTTTAAGCTCCTCGGGGCAGGGAACTTCTCACGCGCCACCGATGGCGCTATACAAATAAAATATATCAACACCAAGCATGCAAAAACGAGATCTGATACTCCCTCTCCAAACATGCAAACACACATTCCTGGACCCTGGAAGCGGCTTGAGCTGATCCCGACGAAAAGAGCCCATAACAAGGAAGGGGGTCTTCCATTCACTCCTCCGGACCAATTAAATGCATAAAATGAAACATCCACGTGAGCCCAGCTTGTTTCAGTTAACTCCCCACCAAAAACAAAAGGGCACGTGTCATTTGCTGATTTATGTTCAAGTTTCTGAAACCCACCAAAAAGTCTTTCCTACTTTCTCTCCCTCCCCCCTCCCCCCTCAACACATCCGGCGCGAAAGCCTCTCCCAAAATGCTGTGCTCCCCTTTCAAAGCCACCAAACTCACCACCCTCCGAAACCATGTCCTGATCGAAGGCAAATACATCTTCCCCACCCAAGATCTCAGAAATGGTGGGTGAGGGGCATGGCACCCCCCCCCCCCAATCAAGTAAATAAATAAAAATACTTAGGGTAGAAACTTTGACATATTTTCCTGAGCACTTGGGGTCAAAAGAAAGTAATTTCAAGCAACTCTTGTCGAGACCTCTCATTCCAATTGAGCCAGGCAGAGAGAGGATGACGACAGGTGGGTGTCCCGCCCCTCCCTAACATAAATCCTGGCTATGCCCAGGTGAAAGAAAGAACAGAGAATTTGGCTTTGGGTGCCCCCCTCCCCCAACACACTCCACTTTCAATCCCAACTTCCCATCCTCATCTGCCCCCCCCCCATCCCGCGCACTAAACCCCAAACACTCCACGCCATAGCTGTCAACTTTTTCCTTTTTTTGCGGGAAATTCCCTTGTTCCGAATAGGATTCCTCGCAAGGAAAGGGAAAGGTTGAGAGCTATGCTCCACGCGCACTCACACAAAGCCGATTTCTCCAGATTAAAAAAGAGGGGCCTGTCTCCCCCGTTTTGCCAACCACCATCACAACACCCCCGAGTCCTGAAGCTTGGGACTCACCAAAGGGGCTGACGGCTTGGCCCCTCATAGCCATGGGGGGCCGTCTCAGTCTGAGTCAAAACAGTCAGTCTGCCAAAACAGGAGGACAGTCTCAAGCGCCACCTGATTCCAGGACTGTCCAAAGACAGAGGAGAATGCTTCCAAAGGGAAATTCTCATCTGGAACCTGTTGCTTAGCAGTTGCCTGCCAACCTTCCACCTCCCGTTTTGACATCACCGCCGCCCTGCCTGCGCTCACCTGCCTCTCAGCCCGGCCACGCCCCCTGCCTCTCAGCCCGGCCACGCCCCCTGCCTAGGGCTTGCCCATCAGAAGGTTGGCGGTTCGAATCCCGCGCTGGGGTGAGTTCCCGTTGCTCAGTCCCTGCTCCTGCCCACCTAGCACTTCGAAAGCACATCAAAGCGCAAGCAGATAAAGAGGTATCACTCTGGTGGGAAGGTAAACGGTGTTTCCGTGCGCTGCTCTGGTTCGCCAGTAGCGGCTTAGTCATGCTAGACACATGACCTGGAAGCTGTATGCTGGCTCCCTCGGCCGGTAAAGCGAGATGAGCACCGCAACCCCAGAGTCGTCCACGACTGAACCTAATGGTCAGGGGTCCCTTTACCTTTAATAGAATAATAATAATAAAATAATAATAATAATAATAATAAGGTATCTGAAGAAGTGTGCATGCACACGAAAGCTCATACCAAGAACAAACTTAGTTGGTCTCTAAGGTGCTACTGGAAGGAATTTTTTTATTTTGTTTTGACTATGACAGACCAACACGGCTATCTACCTGTAATAATAATAATAATAATAATAATAATAAAATAAATAATAATAATAATAATAATTAATAAATAAACAATAATTTTATTATTTATACCCCACCCATCTGTCTGGGCTTCCCCAGCCACTCTGGGCGGCTCCCAACAGAACTCTAAAAACAGAATAAAACTTCAAACATTAAAAACTGGCTCCATCTTGGGGGTGGGTGGGGGTGTGGTCTGGTTCACTCCTCTTTACCCAGGCCTATGGCTTTAAATAATCTATGGCTTGAGAATCTGGGAGGGAGAGGACTGTCATTATGACGACTATTTTATTATTAGCCTATCTGTCCGTATGCTTTTTATTATGGCTTTATTACGTTTTTATCATTGGTTTTCTGCAATGTGTTCTGATAAACGACGCTATATACCGGTAAATTGAATTAATGATGATGGTGATGATTATTTTTTTAAACTGTTTAGGGGGGAAAATCTGCTTTTTTAAAAAAAAATTTCAAACGGTGTATAAATTTAATGAAATAAATAAATGAACCCACCTCCAGTCCGGCACCAGCATTCTGGGCCAGCTGAAGCTTCAGGGCCAGACCCCCATCAGTTGCCCCATTGGAAGTGGTGGGTTGGAAGCCAGGGAGCCGACCAGCAGATGGCGCCAGAGTCAATGACAGACAGAGCCAACTCAGTTATATATTTCTCCACATCCTCCTTCTCCTCCTTCTCCTCCTTTCCGAGTATACAGTGGTACCTTGGTTCTCAAACGCCTTGGTACTCAAATGTCTGGGTTCTCAAACGCTTTGGTTCCCAAACGCCGAAAACCCAGAAGTGTTCCGGTTTTCAGACGTTTTTCAGAAGCCGAACGTCCGATAATAATAATAATAATAATTTTTTATTTGTACCCCGCCCATCTGGCCGGGTCTCCCCAGCCACTGTGGGCGGCCTCCAACAAATATTAAAATACATCAAAATCACAAGTTAAAAACTTCCCTAAACAGGGCTGCCTTCAGGTATTTTCTGAATGTAGGAGTTATTTATCACTTTAACCTCTGCTGGGAGGGCGTTCCACAGTCCGATGCAGTTGTCGACTATTGTTTCCGAGGTGCCTGCACCAATCAGAAGCTGCGCCTTGGTTTTCAAACATTTCAGAAGTCAAATGGACTTCTGGAACGGATTAAGTTTGGCGCTTTTGTTTTTGCTGTTTATTTTGAGTTTTTGTGGCTTTTCGGTTCATTTGTTTTTGTCACTGTGTGGAACCCAGTTCAGCTAGTTGATTGATTGTGTGACTGACTGACTGACTGACTGATTGATTGATTTATTTATTGAGTGTGTGACTGCGGAAATGAATACATCCAAACAATGACTATCATCTTTTTCTTTTAAAGTTTTATTAACAATGCTTCATTCATAAAATGCAACACATTTGTACATTTGTTGTACATGAATACAAAGAAAAAACTATACATAGAAAGAAAATACTACAATGTAAAACATTAAAAAGGTACAAAACATTATTTTTCACGTCCATTGCACTTGTATTTTCCAAATGACTTATTTCTTATTACCTTTTTTCCAGAAGAAAAAGAATAAAAGAAAGAAAAAATAGAGAAAAAGACAATAGACAGAGCATATAGTCCAAAGAGGAAAGCAGAAGAAAGAAAAAAGAGAAAGAAAAAGAATCAGAAGTAACTAGAATAGCACACAAAAGGCGTTTCCACCGCCTTCCACACAGTATTCAATAAAAATAATTTTTTCCTATATTCTGCCTCATTAGTTGTTTTTATTTATTTATTTTTTCGCTACTACCATGTTCCCTTTCTTTAGCGATGTACTTTTTGTTCACGCCCTGTCAGGTTAACCAAGGCACAGCCATATATTTTCTCCTGGACCTGCTCTTTTTAAGTAATCGTTCAAACATTCCCACTGTTCTTTGATCTTATCCTTGGGTTTTTTCCGAATCAGATCTGTTAATTTTGCCATCTCCAGATATTCGCAGATTTTGTCTACCCATTCCCTTTTAGTTGGTATGATGTTCCCTTTCCAGTTTCTTGCTACCAACATTCTCGCAGCTGTTGAAGCGTACAGGAAGATATTAATTTTATCTCTGGGTATTTCCTCACTTATTATTCCTAATAAATATAATTCTGCTTTTTTTGTATATGATATTTTAATCAATTTTTTCAACTCCTCATGTATCAATTCCCAGAAATTTTTAATTAGAGGGCATGTCCACCATATGTGGAAAAAGGATCCTGTTATCTTATGGCATCTCCAGCATTTATTATCAGCTGATTTATTTATTTTGGCTA